>CM076581.1:1177816225-1178258574 GCA_034641835.2 Pinus albicaulis
ACGCCGGAGGCGTTTTCCATTGCGGGCTTGGGGTGAGCAAACTTATGTGCATGGAACCAATTCAAATTTGCCACGTGTGGTCTCCGTAATGGCTTGTAAACGGTTTTCTTGTAAACGGGTTTCATCTTTCAAACCGTGGGTTGAAAGAATGGAAACGCTCCAGTCTACGAGCAACAGCGGCAGCAACCATTAACCATGCGGCCATGGAGATTCTGAAAAGGCGCGAACAACATTCAATTCTCTACAGAAAGAGCTTGAATTCTCTACAGAAAGAGCTTGAATCCTCTAGGGTCATTGCGTGCGAGAAAGAGAGGCAGTTTGTTGATTTACAGAATCAGTATTCAGAACTTGTAGAGGCCAAAAGGTGCCTCGAGAACAAAAATGAGTCTCTGCGCACAGAATTCGATCGATGCACAATGGTTTCAGAAGAGAATATAGGAAATGGCGGTGGAATCTCTGAAGAAGAAGGAAATTGAAACCAAAGACAATCGTCTGCAGAAGTTGTTGATGTCAGAACGTCAACCTCCATCGAGAATTCCACTTGCTCCTCCTGTACCGAATGGAAAGTAAAAACCAAAACCAAATGTTTCACTGAATGAAACGCCCAAATCAAATGCTAATGCTAATGCTGTTGTTCACCAAAATGAAGAATCAAAAGTTAAACCTGAAAAGCCAACAGTACGAAAGCCACTTGTTCCAAAACGAAATGGTGCGCTGAATGAAAATCCGAAACCAAATGGAAACTCCTCATTTGAGGCTGCAAAAGAGCTGGAAACTCTGCTGGCTCCTGTGTATAAAAATTCTAAGTGCATGCAACAAGAATCACGTTGGGCGCTTTAACCATCCGGCCATATTTGCAAAGAAAATAGCTAATCCTCTTTTTCCTGGAGGACAGAGTTGGACACTTGAAAATCGTCAATCCTTCAATTGTTGTTATGCCTTTTCCTGGACAGAGCTCCAAAGTACACGCCGATTTTAAGGCTAATTTTAACCCCAGCCACCTTAAATTTCCATATAAGTTGTAATTGCCATATCGATCCGCCGAATGAGAGGATTTATATATCAGTATCAGAATAGAGGAATTGAGACAACTTGACAACATATTAGATAGTGAGGTTCACCCGAGTTAGCACCGATAGATAAATGACATGCTCCTACTGTTGGCAAGAAGGAGTGGCCAAATGAGGGAGGTCTTCAGAGAGGAAGGAAAGACAGATAGAAACCTGGCACTGTGCTTCAGACAGCAAGCCTGCATATGTTGAACTGTCTAAACCACGGAAAACAAAGCTCATTTCCTCCCAAATGAGCTCTCTCCCCCAAATGGTAGCATAATCAGCCCGCTGTCACTTGAAATGGTAATTAGCCCGCTGCCTGTCAACAAAAATAGAGCTCATTTCCTCTCCCCGAAATGTTTGCATAATTAGCTCGCTGCCTGTTAAAATGGTAATTAGCCCGCTGTCTCTTGAAATGGTAATCAGCGCGCTGCCTGTCAACAAATGTCATTTTTTCAATAAGCTCTCTCCCCGAAATGGGAGCGTAATCAGCCGACTGTCTGTTGAAATGGAATTTTTGGCTGCCACGACAGCCCACTCCCTCTAGAATCTTTGGCTGCCACGATAGCCCACTCTCTGGCAGAAGTGGAAATTTTGACTATTTTCAAACTCTGCAGCACGCGCCCACGACAACCGATCACCCTGCGCGCCTTTATCGGGGTCACATTATAGTTTTTCGTTTTTTTAAATATTTTTACAACATTTTCACATTAATAAAAATCGATTTTGTTACCATGTTATTAAATTTTTTAAATTGAAAGAATGAAAGCGCTTCGTAAAGATAGGTACATTGTGAATATCTAATCAAACTTGCAAAGAAAAATGGCATGAATGGCTACATGCCAAAGCTAAAGCTATTGTTGATAGTTTGTTATTCAAGCCAGAAAATACAATTATTTCATTGTTAGGGCTCTACTTTAAGTTAATGGCGAAGCTAATAGCTCACTTTAAATTAATAGTGAAGGAGGTCAAAATTCTTCCCATCTTAGTGTTCAAGACTTGCGTTTTTATTATTCAAAACGATAGTCTCAGCGCATTATTCAAAGGATATTCATTTGTTTTTTTATTATTATCGAATAAATTAAATGTTAACAAGAATTCTAACTATAAAGATCTAACTAATAAAGGATATTCACTGACATAATCTTGAACAATGTCACCCACCTATCCTCGCATGTGTTGACCTTTTGTTGACTTGCTATTGCAATGTCATTTTCTAATTGTGTAGTGTTCCATATTTTATTTGTCCAATGAACATGGCATGTGTTGAATTTTTGCATAATGACATTACTCTACATGTCGAGTTTCATATCCCCTCGACAATCCTAAAGCAGCCTTAATGTGCAGAGATTAGTGTTGGTTTATCAAAATCGAGCAATTGATTTTCTTTATATTAACAATAATCCCCAATTTAAATTTGTAACACTAATATTCGGTATCTTGGTTTATCATGCCTCAAACTTTAATGACGTTAATCAACACAAGCTTCAGTTTGTGGCAACCAATATCAATTCCATTTCTAGACGCTTGAGAGGGATTGACAACCATTTCTGTATCCTTCTACTCAAATAGGTCAATGAGCGTCACTAATGCGAACTCAAATAATGTTATTGCCTCCTTAGCGTTCCCTTGCACCTCCCGATGCAATTGCTAGTTTTATCCTTTACCTCCACCTTGTAAACCAACTCAGGTCACCCTCACGTCATGAAATCCAAAGAGCAATCAATACATTTGATAACGGAAGGGGAGAATTTCAAAACATTGATAACCCTCAGGAATTTAAACCCTCTCGGGGCACAGTCACATTTGATAACGGAAAGGGAGATTCCAAAACATTGAGGAAGTTCACACATAACCAGAGATCTGTCATCTACAAAGAATTCCTCCCTCAATCGCACAGATTGAAACTTCAACCAGTGCCAACAATGGCAGAGTGTCCAGCTCTTATTCTTACCTTTTGGTCAGATGTAAGTTCAATGCCGAAGGCCTAGCATTTAACTGTTGCAAAGTTGAATCCCTCAAATAAACCAAATAAATAAATACACTGACGTGCATCGACCTAGACTTGACAGTGACCAACACGCATGCGAATTACCATCAATATGGGGGACTGAGTCCCCATTGACTCGGCCATGACCGACCCTTCAGTCTCAGCCATTCGTACCAGGTTTGAGACTGAGAAGTGCCCATCTTAATGTACTACAGGCTGGCCTTTCCCTGCAAAATATTCCACATCTTTTCTGAGTTCTTATCCAAGTTCTTTTGTCAAATATTTAGGATGAATTCCAAAAAAAGCCGCAGGCACATAAAACATTTTGTGAGCAATTCAACTGTAGCTCAATTACTATTAAGAAAAATGGACACACCCAAAAGTTCTCCTTCCAGCAATGAGATTAACATGAGCATTTCTCGCACCAATACCAAATTCTCTGGTTTTTCACCAGCATCTACAGACCGAATTCTAGCTGATGGGGCGGTGAGGAAAAAGAAGGGCAGACTCTCATTTGCAGCCAGACGATTTGTCGCTGCCTTTGGAACATGTCTTTCTCCGTCTGTAAAGAAAAAAGAAGATGGGTGTCAATACAAAGAGATATCAAGTAAGTAAAAGTTTTGCAATTTCTTTGATTTTGAGCAAATTGAAATGCTCTAATGGTTAGGAAGGGGCATTTTGCAAACCATTGAAAGGGGAAAACTACAATCCCTTACATAGGCTATGTTGCCTTTCTTAGTAGAGGTTTCAACTATTTTTCCCTTAAAAAATGAAAGAGATAAAGCTGAGCATACCGAGTGGGCAAAATCTGCAAATTTATGGCCTGTCAAAAGACTGCAAGTTCTCAATTTATTGCTTGTTTGTTTACTCCTAATAAATTGTAAGGAAA
Organism: Pinus albicaulis; assembly: GCA_034641835.2. Taxonomy (NCBI): domain Eukaryota; kingdom Viridiplantae; phylum Streptophyta; class Pinopsida; order Pinales; family Pinaceae; genus Pinus; species Pinus albicaulis. The sequence goes on from CM076581.1 coordinate 1,177,820,157, forward strand.
CATTGCAGTTGACATTGAGATTAAGTTTTGGGTTTTTCCTTTATTTCAAAGGCCACTTACTCCATCATTGAAGATTTTTAAACATTTGTCTTTCAAAGGAGAACCAACCACAGAGTTTTAATGATCCAACAGACAGGTGCAGATGCCGAATTATGAAAATAGCAGTTTTCAAGGAAACAATGCTCTCTGCAGATGGTGAGTTATGTTCAAGTGGCATCAAGATTGATCCCTTGCCCCAAAATGCCAGATTTCTAGCTAAAACTCACCATGGAGAACTAAGATCTCAGACAGTTTTGTAGGGAGCTCAAACTGCCATGTCACCCCCAATTTTCCATCTGATTTTGTCAACCTTCTTGTTATTTTATTTGGATTATCTTTAAGTCAATGGTCCCCTGTATTTGGAGCTTTTGATCTTTGCAGTCCACAAGCTCTTTGTTGTGTACAATCGATGCTGTCCTTTTTTGTTTGTTTGGATTATCTTTAAGTCGATGGTTCCCTGTATTTAGAGCTTTTGATCTTTGCAGTCCACAAGCTCTTTATTGGGTACAAATTTACAATCGATACTGTTCTTTTATGTCTTTTATGTTTGTTAGGTAATGTGAGTCTTGAGATGACTGATACACTTAACCTGTCGCTTGAGTAACTGTGACCTAGGGGAATCTGAGCCATCAAAATCACCCAGAAATTACATCCACACCAGCCCTTAGCATGGCAGGATTTTTGCAAACAGAATTTCGAATTAATGACTTTTTCGCCACAGAGTGCCTTAACAAAACACCCTGTCACCATCTATTGCATGCCGCATGGACATACAATCAAATACTGTCATTGTTTGATGTTATTTTCAAAATGTATCTGCTTATTATGTTCTTCATGTATACAATCTCTCTGATTTAAAACATATTGATGAATTTGCCTTTTCTTCATTCCATTGTTTTGCTTTACAAATTTGATTGCAGTAACATCAACAGCCACAGATCGAAGCAGATCCCCTAGTGTAGGTTCATACAAGAGTAGCGTCTATGGTAATACCTTTAACGCAGATAGCAAACATGGAACAATGGCCTTTACCATGGCCGGGCTCAGCAAAGCCACAAGAAAATTCAGTCCTTCTAACGAGATCGGACAAGGAGATTTTGGGATAGTTTATAAAGGGAAGCTCGAGGATGGAACCGTGGTTGCAATTAAGCGTGCCAAAAAGGTATCTAAACTTGTAACATCTCTAATGTGAGGGTTTTAAAAACTGGTTGTGTGTTAATTCAATGCCAATGCAGAGAATTTGATACTTCTACTATACTCTAAGGCAACATTTAAGGTGAATTCCAATGACAAACATCTGTCTGTTGAATTCCAAAGTGAGCTTGTTGCTTGATGGAATGGAAAATGTCTAACGATATACACAACTTGGTGGCAGAATCTACATGCCAAACATCTGTCTGTTGAATTCCAAAGTGAGATTCGAACATTGTCGAGTGTTGAACACCTCAATCTGGTCAGATTACTTGGCTACTTTGAAGATGAACAGGAACGAATACTTGTTGTAGAGTATGTGCCAAATGGAACTCTTCGGGAGCATTTAGAGTGTAAGTAAATTTTATTTTCATTCTTTTGGACAAGCATTAATATCTACAAGAAGTTAAATATAAGCATCAACATGAATGTATTAATGGCATTCATAAATCTGATGAACAAATTAAACTAGATTATAATCTGGAAAATTGAGTGATATCATCAAAACGGATGCTTTTTCGGACTGGTGCCCTGTAGTGATTCAATGGTAATAAAAGAAGCCAACTTGGATGCTTTTTTGGACTGGTGCCCTGTAGTGATTCAATGGTAATAAAAGTAGCCAACTTAAAGCAAGCAGGCTTTCTAACATCTAGACTAAACATAAAAAAAATTATCAACTAGGCCAAACATACTCTGTCTACAATAAGGATATATAGATTTGAGAGCCTGGAGAGTATATTTACAAATGAAAATTTTGTGTTTGAGGAAGCTAATGCATGGAAAGTAAATATGCAGGTATACATGGAATTGTATTGGATTTGGCTACAAGACTGGATATTGCCATCGATGTTGCTCATGCAGTGACTTACCTTCACATGTATACAGGTTAAAACTTACTCTTTATGTGCATCTATTGTTCATTCATTTTGCATATTTTTGTAGTTTTTAAGATTTTAACAAAAAAAAATTCAAAGAAACATCTCGAATTCATTTTTCACTTTTTCCTTTTGGATACTTGAGAACGCTCTATGAAATTTAAGACAGTGATCCCACAACTGGTTTTGATTTACAACTCACTTTTCCTTATGATCTGTACTATGATTGCAGTGTGCCTATATCCAAAATGGCACTAACACTACAACTACCAGGGTAATTGATGTTGAATATTCTACAAGATGTAGAACAAAAATCAATCTCTCAATCTAAAAACTACTACCTAATTATCTTCAAACAATTTATCTCATGCCACTGATATCATTGAGCAATTATACATAGAAAGTCTCAACAATAAATGCAGCAGAAACAATAAAGATCATAAAGAAACAACTATGCACAATAGAGACAATATTTTTACCTTGGGAAACTGTCGATGGTGTTGGACACAACCAACATACAAGGGTTTCCCCGATGTGAAGTTATAATTAGACCTCACACAGTTTGGAGTAGGAGCCCCATCTGGAGTATCGGCACGACCAACATAACACAAAGGTTTGTCTTGGTTTCAATAGATAACATAATAGATTATATACATAAACCTTGAATAAGCAAATAAGTTGACATTGTGAAACACCGATTACAATGTGCAAAAGGATACCTTCACGAGCGGGAGGCAAAAAGTGAGTCTCTGGTAGGAAGTAATAGTATTAACCTAAGAGAGACACACAAGCAAAGAGAGATTAATTATTTATCTAGCGAAATAGTTCACATAGACACAACGATCATTAAACAACATACAACACACCTTCAACAAGATAAGTACCAAAGCCACCAAAATAGTTCAATTTCCTTAGTACATATGAACAAAACATATATAGCAAACATTTAAATAATAGTCCTAAGACATTCACAATACATGCATGAATGTGTGTTGGCGCATTGAGCTTCAATTATAAGGCGAAAGGTTCAAGTACATAGTTACAATGGTGAGGAACTAGCTCAAGTAATGGAACATTAAGTCACCTCTTGCTTCTCCAAAGAATAGTTTTCTCTCCGAGGCCAAGTAGAGAAGCCAATACTAACTCTCCAAAGCTTAAGCCTCCAAAAACCCTTTTCTTTGAGTTATGAGGTTGCTTTTATAACAAGAGGAATGACTTTTCACTCCCTCATGACTCTTGGACTTCCACTATGTCCTTTGGACTTCTCCTAAAGGCATTTTGTCCATATATGACTAAGTGTTGAAAAATGCAACAAGAACTTCTCATTTTACCTTGATTAAATTGAGAAATCTGAATTTCCACATTAGCAGACAACTTGGATGCATTTAACCGAGGCAACATGGCTCTTGTCACTCAATTAGCTCAGTAAATTCGAGAGGAATTAGACTTCAGTTAAGCATGTGTGATTGCTAATTTGTAGCAATCAAGGTCAGTTATCTCAGGTCATTTTCAATTAAAATACTTCTAACTATTGGAAGAACTAGTGGAGGGTCAGTTGTGTAGTGGGACTTCAGTCAAACTCAGTGATCATCTAGTTAACTAAACAATCAACCCAAAATAGCTAGTGCATGCATAGAATTCTAGTTCCCTGGGATTGGTGGAGATTCCAAGGCAGTGTAACATCAGTTGTAGACTAGTCTTGAGTGTACATGTGTTGCATGCAGACAGCTGATCAACCTTGGGAATTGCGCAATCCATTTTCGAGAAATTCCTAAATAATACAGGCCTAATTTCTCAAGGAATTGCACAAGGAAATAGGGGTTCAAGTAGAGGCATAAATTGACTAAGTCTAGTTCAAAGCTTCTCAGTGAGCAGAGAGATGGGTTATTCACTTGCAAGTTATGCTCAATTGAGCAAAGAAATTGTAATACAACTATATTCATCAGATTAATGCAAGCAGGCATTGGGGTTTTTAGCAGATTTCTTTTCCCTGGGAAAAATACTAGTTCATCTGTGTTATTTTTTATTACATGTCTGAAATTATTGTTCTAAATTGTGAATTACTTTCCGCAAAGTAGTAGAGTAGGTTTGTGTCTTGTGTTTTTTATTAAAGTTTCATGAGCAATGCAAAATAAAAAACATAATTTCTACATGGTATCAGAGCAAGATTCACATTAGAGTAGGAATTTCAAAGTTGTTTCTTAGGAGGCTCAAATTTTGATTTTAGTACAATAGGATCTCTTCAGAGCTGAGAAGATGGCCTTCAATGGACTGAGGCTACAGTATGCCTTAGAAGACAACTCTAATTTTGTTGCATGGAAGGATCACATGGAGGCGGTATTGGATGACAATGGACTGCTAGAATACATCAAGACAAATGTTGCAAAACTAGCAGAATCAGATGCCCATAACCTTTCTCAGTGGAAGAAAGATGTAGCAAAGGTGAGGAGAATAATCTTGGAGGGAGTACAAGATGACATTGTCTCAAATCTCCATGGGAAAGAAACTACATTCGCAATGTGGAAAGCACTAACATAATTGTTCGAGAATATTAGTGATCACGGGAAGCTGGCGCTCAAGCATAAAATTTGAAATATTAAGATGCAAACGAATGACATTATTCCACAGTATCTGAGAAAGTTCACACAATGTCGTGATGAACTTGGTGGGATTGGTGTTCATGTTCCAGAAGATGGCTTAGTAAGCCCATCCTTTTTAGGCCTTCACAAGAGCTGGCATAGCTACCAAATTGCGAATGCTTATGGTATGATTTGGTACAGGAGGAAATAAGGCGAAATACGAGAGATGGGATTTCATCTAAGGGCGAAGATGAAGAGAACTTTGTATTGGTTGGAAAATGAAAGAAGGGAAAAGGGAAGAAATATCAATCCAACCCAGATTCTAGCCAAGGGGGAAAGACGAAATATTTTTCCAAAATTTAATGCCTTTATTGTCATGAATTCAGGCACTATGCCATGAAGTGTCCACACAAAAAGGAAATAAAGAAGACCTCAGGAGGAGCAACAGGTGAATCCTTGTCTTCACAGTTCGAGATTGAATTTACCCTTATTGCATGCATGGCCATCACAGTGATAGGGAGCGTGTGGTACTTGGAATCAGGTGCATCATTCCACATGATGGGGTGTAGATAGGTTTCCAGTGACCTGGAAGAAAAACATTTGCAGATGCACATTAAGCTAGGGGACGACGGTAGGTACTACGTGACCGGGGTTGGTATAGGCACCTTTCAAAAGGAGTCAGGCTCCCCTCTTATGCTCAAGGATGTCATGTTTGTTCCGTGCCTAAAGAAAAATCTCATCTCTATTGCAGTTTTGGTAGACCGTGGTTATGATGTGATCTTCAAAAAAGGGAAAGCATTCCTGAGACACATAGCCACAGGATAGGTGAAACATATCAGGGTTCGTGTGAAGAACATGTATAAGCTAGATGTGTAAGACTGTGTTGCATTAAGCACTAAGGCAGATAAGGTGTAGAGCTGTGATGCCGGTAGAATTTAGCACAAAATACTTGCCCATTTGCATCATGGCGCCCTAAATATTATGCAACAGATAACCACAAACCTCCCCAAAGGATGTTGTGAAACCAACTCCAAAAATAGAAGAAAAGAGATATCAACGCCTTAGAAATAAGCCACTTCGAGGGGGCAACCTCCATACATTACATGAATGAACAATTCTTGGATGATACAAATTACAAAACCTCCTTTCTATATATAGGAGTCCATGGGGCCACAATGTAATCCTAGCCGACCTAACAATAATAATTTAAGGGCACAATAATAACAATATAGGGGTTACAGGGGTACAACAATAACAATAAAGGGGTTACACTAACAACAATAAGGGACTATACTAGTAATATAAGGACCTAACATGCCCCTCTCTTTCAAAAAATTGTTGTCCTCAACGTTTGAGTAGCTCTGGGTGCTTCTGTATAAAATTCTCATCCTCCCATGTAGAATATTCAGTGGGTAAGTTATTCCACTTGATGAGATAATCTGAAATTGATCGATTTCGTAGCTGTCGAGTTCTTGTTTCCGTGACCGCTTCAGGTTCCAATATGATTTTTCCTTCCTCATCAAGTTCTGGCAATATTGTTTGAACTGGAAGATTTTCACCTATAACCTTCTTTAAGCATGAAACATGGAAAGCTGGATGCACTCGCGAAGAAGCAGGAAGCTCCAATTTGTATGCCATAGTACCAATCTTTTGCAACACCTTGTAAGGACCATAGTACTTTGGTGATAATTTATTATCCTTCTTAGCTTGCTTGAGGGACATTTGTTTGTATGGTTGTAACCGTAAAAATACCCAATCTCCTACATCAAAACTTCTCTTGCTGCGATGTTGATCTGTCTGTTGTTTCATTCGATTTTGTGCCAAATTCAGGTTATCCTTTAAGAGTTGGAGAACTTCTTGCTGATGCTCGATGTGATCTTCCACTGCTTGAACCTTAGATTTTTCTCTTAAAGATGATGTGATGGATGGTGGATGATATCCATAAAGTGCCATAAATGGGGTCATTTTTGCTGCAGTATGGAAGGAAGTGTTATACCACCATTCAACGAGAGGTAACCACTTGACCCATTGTGTTTGTTTATCAGATACAAAACAACGAAGATATCATTCCAAAAATTTATTTACTATCTCAGTTTGACCATCGGATTGAGGATGATAAGATGAGCTATGAGCTAATTGAGCACCCAAACAAGAAAATAACTCCATCCAAAAATTTCTAGTAAAAATGGGATCTCTGTCGCTCACAATAACCCTTGGGGTTTCCATGTAGCTTTTGAATTGTGTCCATAAATGTATTAGCAATTGTACTTGCTTTAAATGGATGAGATAATGCACAAAAGTGTGCATACTTGGTAAGTCTATCAACTACCACCATGATGACACTCTTTCCTTCGGACTTAGGTAAACCTGTGGTAAAATCCATTGAAATCTCCTCCCAACGTTGACTTGGAATGGATAAAGGTTGTAGAAGTCCTGGGGTCTTAATTGTTTCCACTTTATTCTGCTGGCAAACCAAACATTCCGCCACAAACTTTCGAATATCAGATTTAAGGCCATCCCAAAAAAATTCTTTCTTCACCCTGTGGTAATTTTTAAAAAATCCTGAGTGTCCTCCTAAAGGAGAAGTGTGCAATTCCAGAAGAATCTTTTGTTTTAGTTGGGAATTCTTACAAAGATATAAGTGATCTTTGTACCATAAGGAATCATTTTTCCAACTAAATGTATCAGATGTACTAGGATCTTGCTACAATTTTTGAATGAGTGTCCATACATCTTTGTCCTTCTTCCATTCATCTCTTGCTTCGGTTATCCAATCTGGTTGGATAATAGAAATGGCACAAAGCAATGCTTCCACCTCTTCATTCTTTCTTGAGAGTGCATCTGCAACAACATTTAGCTTCCCTTTTTTGTAGATTATTTCAAAGTCATAACCCAACATTTTTGTGACCCATTTTTGCTGCTCTTCTAAAGATAGTCTTTGTTCCAAAAAGTGTTTAAGACTATCATGATAAGTTTTTACCTTGAAGTGTCTTCCCATTAGGTAAGTTCACCATTTCTTTAGTGCATGAAATATTGCTAACATTTCCTTCTCATAAATAGCTTTTTGTAAATACTTTCTTTTGATTGGACGACTTTCAAAAGCAATGGGTCTTCCTTCTTAGATTAAAACAACACCAATTCCATTTCCAGAGGCATCACATTCCACAATAAAGGTTTTTGTGAAGTCTGGTGTAGCTAAGACCAGTGCTAGGCACATTGCCTCTTTAAGATGTTCAAAGGCCTTAGTTGCTTCAGGAGTCCATGAAAATGCATCTTTCTTCAATAATGTTGTTAGAGGTGCTGCTATTCTCCCATAGTTCTTAACAAACTTGCGATAATACTCTGTCAACCCAAGAAATCCTCACAACTGCTTTATGGTTGTGGGGACTTTCCATTTCTTAATGGCTTTAATTTTGATAGGGTCTACCTTAACACCCTCGTGAGATACAATATGACCCAGATATTCCACCTCTTGTGCTCCAAAGAAACATTTGGATGTTTTTGCATATAATTGTTTCTCCTGCAATAGTTTGAGCACCATGTCAACATGTTGAACATGATCCTTCCAAGACCTATTGTAGATTAGTATATCATCAAAAAAATACTAGCACAAATTTTCTAAGGAAGGGTTTGAAAATGGAATTCATCAACCCTCGAAATGTAAAAGGTACATTGGTAAGACCAAAGGCATGACCAAAAATTCATAATGACCCTCATGAGTTCGAAATTTTGTTTTCGGAATATCTTCAGTCTTCATTCTAATTTGATGATATCCTAAACGAAGATCCAACTTGGTAAAATAAATTGCTCCATGTAATTCATCCAATAATTCATCAATCACAGGAATGGGAAATTTATCTTTAATGGTGAGCTTATTGAGCTCCCTATAATCTGGACACATTCGCCATGATCCATCCTTCTTGTGTACCAATACTACGGGAGCAGAGAAAGAACTTTGACTGGGTTGAATTATACCCGCCTCTAACATTTCTGCAATCATACGTTCAATTTCGCTCTTTTGGAAGTAAGGATATCTATAAGGCCGATGTTTGGAGGAACACTTCCTGGAATCAAATGAATAGCATGATCATGATCACGAATAGGTGGGAGTCCTTTGGGAGTTTCAAACACCTTGGAATGATTGTCCAAGACTTGTTGGAGATCTGCAGAAATAGATGATTTTGATTTTGGAACTTCTAGTGAGCATAATTGTGCAATTACGCCTCGCTGTTCTTTATTTATAAGCTTTTTCATGACATTAGAGCTTATTATCCTTCCTGGCTTCCCCGCAATACCCCTTAATTCGACTTCCTTTCCTTCTGAAAAAAATTTCAAGAAAAGTTCTTGAAAATTAAAAGCTACCGTCCCCAAAGATTGTAACCATTGTACTCCTAGTACAACATCAGCACCTCCCATAGGAATGGAAAGCATTGGACTAGTCAATACATATTCCTCCATGGTTAGCTTGATATTATGGCATTTTCCAGAGCAATTTATAGTTCCTCCATTTGCAACCATCACTTGACATTCTGGTGCTGGGTACAGGAAACAATTCAATTTCTTGGCTACCTTACAATGAATAAAATTATGGGTACTACCTGAATCAATCAACACTATTACCTTTTTCTTCTTGATATGTCCTTCTATCTTGAGAGTTTGAGGAGTGGTAATTGCTGCCAATGCATTACACGATATGGTCGGACTCATTTCTTCCTCTTCTAGGGCTCGTTCCTTGTGTATATCCTCTTCTTTTGAAGATTCTTGTTCATTTTCTTCTTCCTCTTCACAATCCATGTCAAATAATTTCTTCTTAGCACACTTATGACCTTTAGTGTATTTTCTATCACAAATGTAGCAAAGCCCTTTTGCTCTTTTTTCTTCCAATTGTTGTGGTGTCAACCTTGTAGGTTGTGGAAATCTAGGAGTAGCAACACTTCCATCCTTATAGAAGTGAGTGGTAGGCTTCCTTGTCGCCATAATTTTACATTCAATTTTTCTTGCCAACCTGAATGCCTTCTCCAATGAATCAAGTTCCAAAACACAAACTTCATGTTGGATGTTATCCTTTAAAGTACCTATGAAGAGATCAATCATGTGTTCCTCTGGAATATCAGTTACCCTTATATTCAATTTTTGGAAGTCCTCAATGTGCTCCCCCACTGAATAATTTTGTTTTATATTTATCAATTGGCTAAAGAAAGTGTTGTTCTTTGTATCCTCATAATGTGCTATCATTTCCTCCATAAAAATTGACCAAGTGGCAATTTTTTTATGGGAGCAAAGCCATCGATACCATACAAATGTATTTTGTTCTAAATGTAAAGTTGCAATGCGTACCCTTTGTGTGTTTTGCACATTATTGAGATCAAAATATTGCTCCATCTGTAGTATCCATGTTACAGGATCATTTCCATCAAACTTCCTCATATCCATTTTTGGAATATGGTTGTTCTTCCCTCCAACATTAGAGTTTATGAAATCACGATTAACATTTATTTTGTTCTCATCATGAGTTTCCTCTACTATCTTTTCACCATGATGAAACATTTCTTGTATCAACTTTGTCAAACCTTCCATGTCTTCTTTTAGATCATTCTTCATGTTTTCCATCTTAGCTTCCATGTCATCCATATTAGATTGCATGCCAGCTTCCATGCCATCCATATTAGCTTCCATGCCATTCTTCAAACCATCTATCTTAAATTCCACATCTTTCTTCAAACCATCCATCTTAGTTTCCACGCCTTTCTTCAAAACTTCCATGTCATTTTTTGTTGCTCTTTGTGACAGCGAAATTTGTTGCACTTGCTCTTGTAATTTTGATATGTCATGTTGCCATTCTTCGTCTTCATGAGTCATAGTAGGGCCTTATAAAGGCTTAATCGGTGTTGAATTCTTTTTAGGGGCCATTTTAGAATCCAATACTGATATATATTCTACAATATGCCCTTGGAATCAATTCAACTTGATTCTTCAAACGAGACTTATGCAATTCGGAAAAAAAAATACACAACATTTACTTGCTTTTGAGGAGCTCGATATTGAAATTGACTTATATCTATACTTGCAGATCCTCAATATCTGAAATTCGGACCTGTAGTAGTCCTCTGAAGCTTCTTTCAAATTCCACAGGTCTGACCTGATTTGGATTCTTCAAGGCAAAGTTATGCCCAATCTCTCACAATGACCTAATTATGGAATGGTTTAGTAGAGTGAACTTGTACGACATGCCACATGTCACTATTTCCTCCTTTGGCTTTGAATTTGATAAAATGAAACTACAGTCCGTGTAATCGCCGCCACTTTTTACAAAATTCCAATCCAATGCTCAGAGAGAGAGAGTTATGATGATTTTCCCACGATCACCTCTTTGAGATGAAATTCGGGAGCTTGAAAAATATTTACCTTCCACAGACCATATCTCCGAAAATATTGCGAACCAAGCTCTGAAATTTTGCGACGATGTTCCTCAGGATTTCAGCTTTTCGCTCTAAAAATTTCATCTTCTGAACCTTTGTAGAAACAAAGTTATATTGAAAATGCCACAATGAACTATTTAGGTTAAATTCAGGAGCCTGCAAAAAGCCCTAACTTCCACAGATCATATCTCCAAAAATATTGCAAACCAAGCTCTGAAATTTTGCGATGATGTTCCTCAGGATTTCGGCTTCGCGCTCTAAAAATTTCAGCTTTTGAGCCTTCATAGAAAAAAAAGTTATATCGAAAATTCCATGATGACTTATTTGGAGCAACGAAACCCTAGATACCAAAGCTCTGATACCAAATGTTGTGAAACCAACTCCAAAAATAGAAGAAAAGAGATTCAACGCCTTAGAAATAAGCCACTTCGAGGGGGAAACCTCCAATACATTACAAAAATGAATAATTCTTGGATGATACAAATTACAAAACCTCCTTTCTATATATAGGAGTCCATGGGGCCACAATGTAATCCTAGTGGGGCCACAATGTAATCCTAGCCGACCTAACAATAATAATTTAAGGGCACAATAATAACAATATGGGGGTTATAGGGGTACAATAATAACAATAAGGGGGTTACACTAACAATAATAAGGGAATATACTAGTAATATAGGGACCTAACAAAGGAGCACTTGAGGTAGGATGTATGCAAAGGATGTACCTTGGGGAAGTACACAAAATACACATTCCATGATCAGGATAAAAAAGCACATGCAGTATTGGAAATGATCCACTCTAATGTATGCGAACCTCTTTCAACAACCTCCACTACCAGAAAAAAATATTTTGTCATTTTTATTGAGTACTTCTCACGGAAGTGTTGGATCCTGTTCATGCGAAAGAACGATGAGACATTCTCCAAGTTCGTAGAATTCAAGGCGCTAGTTGAGAAAGAAATTGGAAGAGGGTAAAGGCTCTCACGAGCGATAATGGAGGCTAGTATGTGTCGAATGGATTTACAAATTGATCTACAAAATAAGGCATTCAACGAGAGTTGACAACACCCCACAACCCACAACAGAATTGGGTCGTTGAGAGAAATAACCGTAGCATTTTTGGGAGCAACGAGGGCGATGTTGCATGACCAAGGCCTACCACTACACTTGTGGGCAGAGGCATGTAACACAACAATATATTTGTAGAATTGGAGTCCTCATCGGATTTTAGGCATGATTACACCAGAGAAGGCTTTCTCGAGGAGAAAGCTAGATGTGTCACACTTCAAGATTTTTGGAGCCTCTGTTTATTGCCATGTCCCCAAAGAATCAAGGAAGAAGCTTGAGACGATAGAAAAATTGAGGGTATTTGTGGGTTACACAGAAACTCCCCATAACTAATGTGTGTGCTTTCCATCCCTCATAATGACAGTTGTGCGAAGGGATGTAAAATTTGATGAGGAGAAAGCGATGCAATTCTCTCTTGAGAGGGAGCTTCAGATCCCACCTGAAGAGGAGCTTTTAGCTCCAAAGGAGGAACCTCAAGAACTTGTGGAGCAACCACAAATTGAGGAGCAGAGAGTGGAGACAACTACTCAAGCAGAACAATCCAGAGAAGGCAAGAAAAGAACTAGGAAAGCTTAGAGACTTGTGCAAGATGAGAGGGAGAATGTGGGTGCTCCTTCAAATTTTTGTAGCCAGAGAAGGTCACTAGATCGATACACTGGCTACATGGCTTTAATGACAGAGCTTGTAGAAGCTAAGGCATTCTCTTTCGAGGAAGTAGTAGAGCATCCTATATGGGTTGATGCAATGGTGGAGGAATATGGATCTATTGTAAGGAACAATGTTTAGGAAGTGGTCCCAAGGCCAAAAAATAAACCAATTGTGGGTTCGAGATGGATCTTCAAGGTTAAACAAGCACCATACATAAGCATAGAGAAGTATAAGGCCATATTTGTGGCCAAGGGGTACTCTCAAGTTGAGTGAATTGAATATGAGGAGAACTTTGCTCTTATAGCAAGGTACTCATCCATTAGATCAATTATTGCTCTGTCTATGGAAATCGGGTGGAAGATACACCAGATGGATGTAAAAACAACATTTCTTAATGGGGTTATTGAGGAGGAGGTGTACATTGAGCAACCAGAAGGTTTTGAGACATTTGATCGAGAGTCTCATGTGTGCAGACTCAAGCGAGCATTGTACGGTCTCAAACAAGCACCCCATGCTTGGTACACTGAGATCGATAGCTATCTCACTAGTTTGGGCTTCATCAAAATTGAAGCGGATGAAAACCTCTATCATATATTGGTAGAAGGTAAATTTCTTATTATTGTCTTATATGTTGATGATATGATTTTAATTGGTGATGAAAAATTGATCATATCTTGCAAAGAGGACCTTGCAAGGGAGTTTGAAATGAAGGACATGGGTCTCATGCACTGCTTCCTTGGGTTTGTTACCACTCAAACTAGTAGGTGACCTAAAAGGGGTTCCTAAGAGGGAAACTATTAGGATATGGGAAACGATGGAGACTTGGCCCACTGTCACCACAACTAAGGCTCCCTACTCTTTACAAAATTTTATCGATAGGAAGAGACCCGAAGATTTAGGAAGCCACTTATAAGGGATATATCAACAAATATAAGGGAAGTGACCCCTAGACCCTTTCCCTGAGAAGGATGAAGGATAGAGCTTGATTTCTCTTTAAGCAAGGGAATAGGTTTTATAGGGAGAGGGGATGAGGATTTTAAGGTTGAGGGAGATGAATATAGCTTGTAATGATGTTTCCCAATCCCTAAAATCCCTTTGAAACTTGGATTCCCAGGTAGTCCTTGATAAATAGTCTTTGGCAAAGAATGGGACCACACAAGTCCAAGTGGACCTAGCCCAGGTTAGGGGATGGATTTTGGAAACCAATGATGTTGTTAACCTAGCCAAGGTGAGGAGAAAGGATCAAACAATAATTTTTACACAAATATGTCAAATTGATCCTATTAGGTACTAGCCTTGGGAACACCAGGGAAAAACTTGATCCTAGAGCTAGGGCTTGGGATGTTACAAGATTTCACCGTCGGATTTGCTTCAAATTTGGAGGAGAGCTAGGGGACCCACCAATGCAGTTTTACCTAGGGGATTGAAGTTTTCCTATTGTCAGTTTCCCGGGAAATTGATGCCCTAGGTGACCTAATGAGGCTAGACCTAGGAAAAAAGGGAAACGAGTGAAAAATAGGGTTGAAATGATCACCCTTTGAGGTACCAGTGTTTGATTTCACTCGGGGATATGGAGTCAAGGAGAATGATGAAGATGGATTTTGTTTCTTGCTAAAGGAGGCTCCAAAATTCTACTTCGTCCAATGTTAGAGGAAAGAGAAGAAAAGTGACTTTTAAGCATTTATACTTCATAAAAATGGTGCAGGATTATTGAGATAGCATGATCTCAACGACATTTCATTCATCAAACATGGCCTATACATAGAATAAGCTAAATAGACACATAATTCCACATTAAACACATGCAACAATTAACCCTAATTATAGTGAAGTTCCAATGTATGCAAAAAAATCAAAAATAGTTTTAAATTTTCAATTACAATATTAGAGATTATATCTAACTAACATAAAATTTGCAATATATGAAGCTCCAAGATAGAAAGAACCCAATCCATACATCAAATTTCATCCATCATCCAAAAAAATCCTCCAAGGAAAAATGTGAAGTTCTATAATGAGAGAGATCTCCCAATCCAAGTGATGATACAAATGAATCCATCCAACTCCTATTTATACACCAATTAGGAGTTCGAATTACCTAAATGGGCCTACATTAGTCCCTACAAATAAAATAAAGTGAAAATTAACTAAATTTTGGTGACAAACCCACCAAACTAGCTCACAAATGAAATAATAAGCCTTTCAGGAGGTCAAATAATAATCTATGCATGTTGTAGGGCTCTCCAAGAGGTTTGATGGGGTCCATAAGTGCCATAATGATGAATACAATCCTCAACAATGATGGACAAAGGGGTGTCCCCTTGTTCTCCAAAGAGTAAACCTGTGTGCTCCCAGTGGGTGTGGGGGGCACACCAATGACCTCATGGGTCTACATATAAGTCGAAGATGCCTGTAGACCATCTGTAAGGGCTCAGATGATGGAATGAATGCTGCTATGTCATCGTACAATTCTTAGGACACCTGCCAAGCATGTGGTGCACTTGTGGGGGCAGGTGGGCATAGTGTACCAAATGCATCTTCTTCGTACAAAAGGTGGATCGTTAGCAAACTCCGAACATCTCTGGGGATCCATGGAGTGCTGTCTATTGTTGTGGAGGCCGATGGCTCTCTACACACACCTTCTATGTGCCAATGTAGCCCTCTGGAGGGTCAGGACCCTGTATAGGGAGACCAAACCCAAATGCACACCATTTGCAATCCTGCATAAGATCCAATGCGTCCCCTAGCCTTCGAGTACAACAAGTCATTAAAGTAATCGGGTAAAAGAGCTTACAAACCATGCACAACAAGTGGACACTTCATAATGGCATGCCCTTCCATAGTGGGCTTTGACACGTGCTCATGTCTCCAAGCTCCAAAGGGTTTTAGCCAGGTACCTTATTGGGTGGTTTCTATCTTTAGAGGCGATAGTATGTCCAAGGTACATCCCTCAAATGTTGGTGGCATGTGATAAAGAGGTGAAATGTAATAGGGAATGAGGGGCAACCTTGGGTCACATATCGGGGCACAAGGGTAGCTAGAAAAAGGGAAGCCCACACTTGGGTAAATAATGTGTAGGAGGGAGCAATCGTGGTACATGAGGTGCCCCAACCTTGATTTTTCCACCCCTCTTTATATACCTTTGCCTTTTATGATTTTTCTTTGATTAACTGCTTGGGGCTCAAAGGACAAGAGCATGATGTGTAAGATATATAAGTGATTACCCCCTTTTTGGTAGGGCGATTCATTGTCCTCCAGGGTTGGGACAATCATGGGTTCCTGAATGATAAAGGAGGCTCATCTAGGGCCTATGGAACTAGGGTGATGGGCATGGGTATGGGGTAGAGCTCATGCGTTGGCTTCTGCCCACGTGCTAATTATGTTTGTCTCGACCATCTTTTGCATCTTGTACATTTTCCTATTGAATGTGGCCATTTATGCTTTTACTTTTCTTTTAAGCTGCTTCAACCTCCGCGACATCGTTCCAAGCCTGACCTAAGGTGGGGGCAAGGGAATGGGGAGGCTAACCCTATGTGGACTCAAAGAGGGCTGACCTGTGGGGAGAAATGATGAGAGGGGGTATTATAAATGGAAGGGGAGTAGTATATGTGGATAAGGTAGCGGGACCACGCAACCAAAGTCGAGCTTTCCCAAGTAGTACCACCCTAAACCAAATGGTCAGTAAAGGAGATCCCATGGGACTAAAATCCAAGGGTAACACCCCAAAAGAGGTCAAGGGGATAGAAGCACAAACTAAGCCCACTCTTTCTGTAGAATCCCCCCATTAATTCATGCCCAGAAGTGTCCATGATAAGAAAACCCAATACTCAATTACAAAATTACAGGACATACCTTTAGGTTCGGGAGGCCCGCCTTCAAACATATGATGAATACAGATGGGTGAGGGACCACATGATGGCTCAGGTGGCGGAGAAATGGCACAACGAGCTAATTGAGGGTTGCTAGGGGTTGTTGGCTGTCGACTGAGGCCCATCACAGAGAAAAAATATCTCCTAGGGATATCACCCACGAAGTGGTTTATCAAAATCTAGATCGGGGGAAAAATTGCCAAAAATTAAAAGTCCTCAGAATCACACCAAACAAAAATGACCGGATTAGGCTCGTCGCCAAGAATCCAGCGCAATTCGTTTCACTCAAAATAGACTTTGTATGTCAAAGTTAGAGCCTGTTGTTTACCGTGCTAAACAGACCAATTAAAAAAAAAAGGGTCAAACAGGTCAAAGGCCAAAAATTTGGGTTTTCCTTCGGCCCAATGACAGGATGAGAAGTGTCGAATTATGATTGGTTGTGACTTGGAAATTATTTATTTGGTTTGTGGAGGACCAATTGGGAGCTGACATGTGGCTAGCCTGGAGGCCGCCACGTGCCCCCCAAAGGTCGAATTCAAATTTTAATAAGGTCTGAAGTCTGAATTTTGAATTTAAATTTTCAAAAGTTGGAATTAAATTTCATGTGGAGCAAAAATTTTGGGCAGAGGTCGGGCTCGAACCCACGACCTCCCCCACGCTACCCACCAACCATACCAATACACCACACATTCAGACTTACCATTATAAGCTCTTCGCAAATATTTAAAGTTTGAAATGCATATTAGCAGAGGTTTAAAGGGCCAACCCTTGGTCCATGGGACCATAGCCCCAGAACCAAGAGTGGAGCGCTCCAATTATTATGGTGGAGTTTAAGTGTTAAACAGGGTTAATTAACCTTTAATCCCAATTTAATGCGTTAATCCTTCATTTAAATGCGATTTATTTAAATCATGCTTAATCTGCCTTAACCTCACCTAATTTTTAATTAAACTACAGTTTAATTCGGCGGAGAAAATGGCAGAGCCCCTAGATTCGGCGTTGCCTCCAAAATTAGCGACCCTAACTGGAGTATTTCCAGTTTTAGTGGGGCTTCCTAGGCTAGAATTGAATGAGGCACAATTGGAGCACTTTTCGACCAATTTTGGCTCAAGAAGAGTCATTCCTAGATGATTTTGATGCTCTGAGCATGATGGTTCAAGTTGCAAAGGTGTTGGATCACTTCTGTAAGTGGTTTTTCCACTTTGAATATTGTTAGGGTCCTATAATAATAAGATTCATAATTTTGAATTGACTATGATTAGTCTTGTAATATGTACAACCTTGCTTTCTGCAAAATTATTTTTCCATATTAAAAATAAAAATGTAAAGAGGGTAAAAATCCTAAAAGAAAAATCAAAGAACTGAAAGAAAAAGATAAAAAAGAATATAAGAAATGAACCCCAACTAAAAAAGAGATAAAAATAGATCATGAAAGTGATGCAAATTCAAATGCCACTACTTTTTACTTTATTTTGCAAAATAATATTGTCTGCAGCTTGTTAAAAATGCCACAATCCATGAGGGTCAAACTGGTTAATCTTGACCTTTCATGCTTTAAATTTCATGTTGATAGATAGGGAATAAAGATCTAACCAAACTGTTTAATCTTGGAAGATCAGTAGTTAGGTAGAGAATAATAAGGAGCTCAATAGTTTAATCTGAGCCTTTGGAAGTAATAAGGTTAGAATTAGATAGTTTGTTGTTAAAAGAAAAATGGTAAGGGTTTGCAAGCTCAAATGCACCCAAAGAAATGAATAAAAAATGTTAGGGTAGATGATGGGTAGGTAAAAGTAGTTTTCACAAGGCATGGATAGCAAAAAATTGGTCATTTCATATTACTAACTTCATTTAAAATCATTCCCTTTGTAAAAATACCCTTTCCCCTTCATTTTAACCTTTTTCCCTTACTTCACTCATTTTCCTTACAAAAAACCCCTTTCCCTAGTTTAAAACACATTTATCCTTTGGAAAGTAATTATCCCCTTACTAATTTCTGTTTTCATTCATAATACCCCCTAAAATACACTTATCCTAAGTTTCAAGTTTAAAATATTAATATTGGGCCCCATTATCAAAATCCCACCTCGATATTAATTTTAACACTATCCTTAGTGTATTTTAAAATCCCACACTTATTAACATTTCATTGTATATTATTAATTAACTTTATTTATTAATTCCCATATATATTAATTATCCCGTATTATATTAATTCCCTTTTATATTATTCCCAACCCCTATATCATTATAACATATAGTTTTGTTATTAAACCCTGCCTATTATAATATCCCTACCCCACGTAATATAAACCTTTGCATATATATTATAACCTTATCACATAACTTAAAGTCTCGGGCCCCACGCCTATCAGATCCCTGATATTTCAATGCTATTTTCTGGCCGTCAGATCTACATTAACTAGATCTAATGGCCAGTAATATTTATTGCACGCCTGCTAGCCAATGCTTTAACCACTCCAAGACGTTGTGAAATGCGTGGTTTTCACGTCCCTGCTGCTTGCAATGTGTCAATATTCCATTCGATCGGATCCTTAGAAAATTTACCACCTACCACCTTCGCCGAATGCGAAAACCACAAACTGCAATCCTGACCGTTGCGACCATAACACTCCCATTTGAAATTTAACCCGTGCATTAATGTTTAATCATTGATTGGTTAAAAATGCATAAATACCTCCCTTATGTGCATTTCACCATTTCTGTTACAATTTTGCGCAAACAGAGCTATTTCCGCCCTATTCCTGAGCTAAAGAACATCTGCCGACCTTGTTTTAAACCAAATTTCAACAAAATTCAACCCTTTGCTGCTACAACTGCTGCAGAAATAATCATAAGCTCTATAAAGACTAGTGAGGCCTTAGAAAAGCCTTCCGCTGCCTCAAAGAACCTTTCTGCAAATCAAAACCTTATTTTCTCCAGGTATTCATGAAATACCAAGGCATTTACTTACAAAAAAAGAAGTAATCAGTGATTGAACTTGTTAGGATCCTTTGCAGACCAAAAGAAATTCATGTAGCTTCCCTATCCTTTTTTCTGCAGACCCTAGGCATATTTGAAACAGATTTTCCAAGGCCTGAGATTGTTTTTTATCACAGACAATATTATTTGATCAATTGAAGCATTATAGACCAGAGGATAATCCAATATCTTACCCTAAATCCTTCCGCAGAATATAATAATTTTTCAGAGGTGCTCCTAAAGGCATGAACTTGTTTTCCTAAGTCAAAAGAAGTAATTAATTGATAAATAAAAAAAACAATGGCTTCCCAAGGAATTATATCTGTCAATCCTCTGCAGCCTCTAGTTGTAGATGTAGAACACACTCCTTTAGCTGACAGAGATTTTAAAATTAGTGACCCTGTCACTGAGTTTAACCTTCTTGAGGTCCAATGCTGGAGCAATGACAAATCCATTGACCAAGCTAATGAAGTTTTTATTTGGGAGTCCAATTTGCCTAAATATGTTGTCCCACAGACCTTCCAGTGTCCTGAGGTCATCAAACTTTGTCACTCTTGTTATTTCCCTGATCAGAGAGCCATTATAACCTCTAGAAAAGAAATTCTGTTCACTATCATAACTGAGTCAATTAACCAAATGCTGCAGATCCAATCTAGATAAGATGAAACTCCTCTATCTATTGAGGCCCTTACACAGTTATACCTGAATTTGGACTTCCCCAAGAGGTTCCAGATATTTCAGACATTCATTCCTTCATCTGTAGAAACTCCCAAAACCAATCCTCCTTATCCAACAACTATATTTTCTGAAAGAACCAGACATATTATTAGCATGCTGTCTTTTATTTTGGGTTATTTTTCTGATGATCATGTTGATGATTCTGTCTTGGGTTTCCTGTCTACTTTCACACCTGGTAACCTCCTGCTACCATTTTCAATTTTACCTAGTACCTTGCTGATACTATTCATGAACAATTGGTCAAAATGCCTAAAGAAGGTGTCTTCAAGTATTCTTTTGTTCTATTTCATATGTTTTTGTATTTCCAGTATGAAAAATTTTCCATAAACCTTCATAAACTTGATGTTGAAGGTAATCCACATTCAATTATCTTTTGGACTCCATTAATCAGAAAAGAATCTACATAGCCCACCTATACAGAATTCATTAACTCTTTCATCCATCCTATCGTCAACATGTTGAACAACAACATTCAACCAAGAGTCAGTGAGGAAATTAAAAAGGTCCTGGAATTATTGGAGCATAGTAGGACATGAGATTGGTACCTGTATCAAAACCACAAAGAGCTTAGGGTATATGGATCTAATCTTCTTCCATATAAGCTACTCAAATACCTGCCAATGAGGTTATTTTACCTTGAATATATTAGGCAGATCCTTAATTCTGATGCAATAAATTTATTGGCGGCAAAAAATAAGACACAATTTAAGATTAAGAATCAGGTTGGCCCTTTTATTTGCAACAGTAGAGATGCAAGTCCACAGGCAGAAAAGTATTTGCAGGAGTTTAAATTCAGTCAGAGTTTTCAATGGTACTATGATCTTTTAGGAGTAATAAGCAAATTGAGAGTTAAATGTAAATTAACTCCTTATGTACATGAGTCCAAGTTAGATATTGAGAAATACTTCAATCAGTCTGAATGGTTGGAGAACACTTTGACAGAGGCAGAGAAGCAAGGTGATATTAATCAAATCTTGCAGACTCCAGCCCAAGAAGATAGGAACTCTAAAAGCATCAGAGAAGAATGATCATACACTGCAGAGACTACGACTGAAACCAAATTTAAATTGATGTACAGGAAGAAGCCAAAATTAAATCCTGTAAATGAGGAAGTGGAAACAATTGAAGTAATTGATACTGATGCAGTGGTGAAAGACAATGCTCCTCCTGTAGTTTCTAAAGAAACTCATCAACCTTCAACCTCAAAAACTCAGATGATTCAGAAGCAGCACAGTGTTGAAGTATCTTCATCCAGCAAACCAACAGATAAAGAGATGGACATTATGCAGAAATATAAAGAGATCAAGATCATAAATGAAGCTTTAAAGGTTGATACATACACACAGTATTGGAAGCAGTCACCTAGTGACCAAAGCATATTGATTTCTGCATTTGACTACAAGACTAGGAAGATGTAGATGACCTTCCTACAGCCAAAAGTCAAGCATCCCAAATCATCAACAGATTATAAAAATACATCATATGAAGTTCAAGCAAAAGATCTTCATCCAATTGACCAGATAGAATTTCAAAAACAAGTTGGTGAAATGCTTTATTCAACCATGACAAAAAAAGCCATGAGTGTACAGAAGCTGCAAAACACTCTTGGGAACATCAGATATCAGATCAAATTAGAAAATGCATCCTCACAGGCTAAGGATAAACGAATAAAATCACTGGAAGATTTGATTATTGAAGTAGGATATGTTCCAACAAATGTCAAAGTTGCAGATGAATTGATAAAGAATAAAAATGCAAACATTGATGCATTAAAGAAGCAACTAAAACTGCTGCCTACTGAACATCCTCAGGCAAAGGAAGTGTTACAGGTTGCAAACCGGAAAGATGAGATGATGAATCTCATTCTTCAATCAACTGCCCAAAAAAAATAAATGGAAAATGAGATGGACAAGTTGGTCCAGGAGAAAAAGGCTAGATCAGAAGAAGTCCCTGTCACTGTTATTCCTGTAGTCACTACTGTTGTTCCTTCCAAATTAGTAGAATCATTGGCCCCTTTAGTTCCAATGGCTACAACACTTCCTGTCACATCAGCAACAACTTCAACGACAGAGTCATCTACAACATCAGCATAGCCTATAGATGAGGCAGGAACACTAGTAAAAACAATGCAGGAAATGTCTATTCAGACAAATGAAACCAACAAAATTAAATAACAATTGAAAATTTTGAGTGATGAAAAGAAACTAGTCCAGATTATGCACAAAAATGAAGAACAAAAAGCAAACAGGTTGACAGAGAAATTAGAGAATAGAGAAAGATCGAACACTGAAAGAACCAATGGCAGAAGCCAAGTAGTAGTTGTGGGCCAATATCATTGAATCTGTCAATGATATTTGGCCATCCATTCAGATTATCTATGAACAAAAATATCTAATCAAAGAAGCAGGTGAAACCATCCAAAAAATCAAAGAAGAACTTGGTAAGAAGCCAGAAGAGGCTAATGAAATCATAAAATTCCTTAATTCCAAGAATAAACAGCAACTAGAAGAAATTGGAATTAATGACAGGACAAATACCATTCTCGAAGTCAGGAAGGTTATTTCAAAGAGAAAATTAATGCTACAGCTAGAAGAAAAATGTCAGAATATCCAGAGCTTGGCATAACAAGATTTATGATGAAGTTTGACATTCTGAGGCAGAAAAGCCTTCCAAATCCTCTGGTTATAAATGATAGGTTAATGAAGCAAGAGGATTATGATAAGAAGATCAGAGAGGTGTCTAAGGAGCAAGCTAATAATTTAGCCATGTAGGGAATCCCAACAGGGAAATTTCTATACAAGAGTTTTGAGAATCTTTTTTACCTGCAACATGAGGTAAAACACCTATTCATCAACAAGCCTACATTTTCAAAATACACAGAGATTGATGAAATATTTAGAAGAGTGGTGAAGATTAAATTGCCAGAGGAAGAATTTTGGGAGAAATTGACTAATTTACTATGAAGGTCAAAGCAGTAAAACAGGGTAGTCAAATGAAAAACATATCAGTCAAGAAAAAGGTAAACAAAATAGGCAGTTTTACAGTTTGCAGTAACAAAGCAGTTACGGTCAGAGAGTATTAGAGTTTAAAGAGTATTAGGTGAAAGTCAAAAGGCTAAAGTCAAAACAGAGTTGAAAGTTAAAGCCAACCAACGTAAAGGACACTCTACTGCAGCCTTCGTTGAGTAAACAACAAAGAGACAAATCATCAACAAATCAAAGACATCAAACAGAAAATTCAATAAAAGCAGGGACAACTTGCATTAGTTAGATAGCTCTCTCTATCTTCTTGCATGAAGATATTTATTTTTCCATGAATAATTCCTAAGTTTGCTTTAGGATATTTTGTAAGAGTTTTTGTATAAATACTTCACATTTCGAAGTATTGAGTGTGGATGAATTGCTAAACATTTCTATAGTTGTACTGAGTTGAAACCAGAGGGTTATTTGTACCATTTTCAAGTCAGCAGACTTGATTGAGCAATAAAGACATTATATTACATGATTCATATGTTGGGCCACTTTAGTGAAGTAATTTCATTTTTTCTTTGTTACTTTCTTATGTTTTTCCATTTACTTAATGTTTTCTGAATCTAAATGATATACTGGGAATGTTATAACAGAATATGTTTAATTACACTCTGTCTTGAACTGTTTGTCATTTACATGTTTTCTACTGATATCCAGATTAGGAAATTCTTAATTTCTCCCTAGTTTCAATTGAACTCTGTCTTTTCACTCATCATCCGGATCTGAGAACCCTTAATTTCTCTCTCATCCCGATTGAAAACATTTTCACCATTAGCCTAAGGATCTGAAGTTACTTAGCTATCTTGCCCTGTGAACACTTCCCTGTAGAACGTTGATTCTAATCTGACTGCTTGATACATTGAATCCATTAGCCCAATGGAATTCAGACCTACATCTATCCATCTGAACCAGTGATTCCACCACCAAACCAAACCCAAAATCAAATCCCAAATAATCCTACATAACTAGCCTAAAATCAAATAAAATCAACAAAGATAAATCATATAGAGAGAGCCCTCTCTAAGCATTAGGAAGGCTAGATCCTAAGGCTTAAAATTAGGTTTGTTGTTACCTCTAATATTCTTTAAACCAAAATATAAACAACCCTTGAGAATTATTGGAGTGATAACAAAGATTAAAGAAGCTGAGGGCCACCAGGAGAGGAGGTCATTCCTAGATCAATTGAAGACCATTTTCAGAGCTTGAAGAGTCTATTTTGAGGTTTTTGGGTCTTTTGAATCCAATGGAGCAGGTTGCAAAGCCATTGAAGTACTGTAGGCGCATGTAATAATATAATTGACTATTAATCCAAATAGGGCCTAGACAGTTGAAGCATGTCCATGGAGATGTAGCCCAGGAGGGGTGAACTCTGTTATCAACTATTGTGTAATGTGTTTGTTGTGTATTATTTCTATGCAATTTATTTTTTGTACATATGTTTTTAATAGTTAATCAAGTCATAAATTGCTCATAAAAGACACTAAAACTTGACACATAAACCCTTTCACAACTAGTTAATTTGAGACGATCCTAAACACATTTTTTTAATACTGATGAGGGAGCTAGCACATCAAAACTGGTTTTCCCATATTCAGATCAGTGGTGGGTAATAGGGTTGGAAGTATGGCAAGGTGATGGGGAACTATTTGTGTCTCAAGGCAAGTACGCAAATGAGACACCATAGAGATTTCACATGGAGAGTTGTAAACCCACAGAGACACCTCTAGTGACCAACTGGAGGAAGGACACTGTCACTTCACGTGAAGAGGTTGATTCTACTATTTACTAGATGTTAGTGGGTTCATTGATGTACCTTGTGAACACAGGACCAAATATGTGCTAGTCAACCATCTGAGCCAAGCTATGGTTATGCCAACCAAATTATTTTGGATGGAAACTAAACATGTTTTACGGTACGTCAGAGGCACTACCTAGTTTGGACTACGGTATAGATGGGAAGAGGGAGTGAAGTTGTGTGGCTTCATAGGTGCAGATTGGGCGGGGAGTCCATCAGACTGAAATAGTACATCAGGTGGAATTTTTAGTGTTGGGTCCGCAGTTGTTTCTTGGTACAACAGGAAGCAAAGATATGTGGCGCTTAGCTCAGCAGAAGCATAATACATGGCTTCCAATCAAGCAACACGTGAGGCGATTTGGATGAGAAAGATACTTGTTGGAACGTTTGGTCTGATGATGGATCCAAATGTGATGTACTGTGATAATCAAAGTTGCATCAAGCTCTTTGAGAATCCTGTTTTTCACGATGGATCCAAGCATACAGATATCTGATATCACCATTTATGGGATTATGTACAGAGGTAGATAAAGTTGCTTCAGTACATTCCGACAGAGGAAAAAAAATTATGACATTTTGACAAGGCCTTGTCAATACAGAAGTTCGAGTTCCACGGGTGCATGATAGGGGTGGTTTATAATCACTTTCTTGTTGAGAGGGAGTGTTGAAAAATGCAGCAAGAAATTCTCAATTTTATTTTGCCTTGATGAAATTAAGAAAATTTGAATTTCCACATTAGCAAACAACTTGGATGCAGTTAGTTGAGGTGACATGGGTCTTGTCACTCAGTTAACTCAGTAAATTAGAGTTGGAGGAGTTAGATTTCAGTGAAGCATATGTGATTTTTAATTTGTAGCAATCAAGGTCAGTTATCTCAGGTTGTTTTCAGTTAAAATAGTTCTCACTGTTGGAGGAACTAGTGGAGGGTCAGTTGTGTAATGGGACTTTAGTCAAACTCAATGATCATCTAGTTAACTGATCAATCAATCCAAAATAGCTAGTGCATGTAGAGAATTTTGTTTCCCCAGGCTTGGTGGACATTCCAAGGTAGTGTAACTTTGGTTGTAGACTAGTCTTAAGTGTACAAGTGTTGCATGCAGTTAGATGATAAACCTTGGGAATTACGCAATCCATTTTGGAGAAATTACTAAATAATACGGGCCTAATTTCTCAAGGAATTACGCAAGGAAATAGGGGCTCAAGAAGAGGTAGAAATTGACTAAGTCTGGGTTAGAGCTTCTTAGTGATCATAGAGATAGGTTATTCACTTGCAGGTTGTTCTTAGTTGAGAAAAGAAATTGTAATACATCTCTATTCATCAGACTAATGCAAGTAGACATTTATGTTTTTAGCAGATTTCTTTCCCCTAGAAAAAATATTTTGTGCATGTGCGTTATTTCTTATTGCATGTATGAAATTATTATTCTATATTGTGAATTACTTTCCAAATCAATAGAGTAGGTTTGTGTCGTGATTTTGATTAAAATTTCACGAGCAGTTGCAAATCTATAACATAATTTCTACACTAAATGACTTTTCATATTCCACTTATGACTCTTAGACTTCCACACATTACATTTTTTCCATTCTTGAGAGTACATCATTACATTCCACATGATGTGGCATTACACATGGACACATATTGATCATTATCATGACACTTGTACAAGTCACAACTTGACAATGATGACATGGACTTCATGATGAGGTGGCAATGAAAATTTGTTTTCCTTGTTGCTTCATCTTGCATTATTGATGATGAATATGATATATGCTTCATATTCATGGAAGATCTACTTTGTTGCTTAACTTCACCCTCCAAAGGGTCTTTGATCAATCTTATAATCCTCTTAGTCATCATGAAATGTCTTCTTTATGTCTTGGTCCATGTTCTGCTTCATTTCTTCATGATTGTTATTCTTTGTGCTTCTTCTATGCAAGTGTTCTTTGTTCATATTCTTGCTTTCTCCTTTCTATATTCGTTGAGCATTACCTTGTCATGCTAGGAAGGTATTCCCACCATTTAAAATCATCCATGACAAAGCAAATCAATCTTAAAAACATCTATTCTACCATTAACTACCTCATGGAATGATCAAATCATGATAGGTTCATGAGAGGGTTAAAAGAAGAAGGCTTGATTAGGAGGGAACAATCAAACTCATCAAGGCTCACAAAAGGCCTTCAAGGTGCGCTTGTGCACTCAAGCAAGAGAGAGAGAACTCAATGGCGCAGGGCACATGTCCGAAGCACGAAGGAGAATCATTCGTTGGTTCAAGATGCGCTCATGTGCTCAAGGAAGCTAAGGAGGGCATAAGGGTACACACTAAAGGAATGAAGGGGTCAAGATTCAAGCCTTCCAAGTGCACTCATGCTCTCAAGAGGAACAATGAGGGTGCAGGGCACACATTGAAAGCATGAAGGAGAAAAATTTCATTATTAAGGGTGCACTCATGTGATCAAAGAAAAAAGGAAGGCACAAGGGTACACACCGAAGAGATGAAGGGGTTAGGCTTCGAGCCTTTGTAATGTGTTGGGAAAAATACTGAGAGGGGGGGGTGAATCAGTATTTAGAGCTTACTGATAATTTTTAGTTTTCCTTCTTTTAAAACCATATGTTACATTACTACATCCAACTTGTATGTCCAGAGATATTATTATGTCTTTACTTAGATCATTGCATCATTCATAAGCAGTAAGCATGAACAGAAATAACAACACATAAACAACACATTTGAACACCAGGATTTAAGGTGGAAATCCAATTTGGGAGAAAACCACCGCTGCTGTAATCTCTGTCTTCAATATTTATTATAGAGAAAACTTCTTACAATTTTATGCTGGTGCAGACTCATACCAGCATGCAGGCACCCACCTGCAGAAGGCTACAACCTTCTCTTGTTTACCAGCCTCTCCTGGAAGGGAGCCACAACCCCCTGCTCTCGTTTACCAGCCACCACTGGAAGGGAGCTACAACCCCCCTCACTGAAAGCTTCGACCCTCAGCACCACTGTGGACATCGTTTCAATAATTTTCACACCAGACTTCAGAGAATATATGCTTTCGACATCCCATTTGGCCTTCTGGATAAGAATTCTTCAACAGACATGCGTCAACTCTTCATTGATTCTTCTATTGAATGAATCCCAGATTCATTCTTTTGATGGGTGCGGCATGGACTCAGAATTATCAATTAAGCACGTCGTCTGTCCATACAGATATTCCTTAGAGGAATTCGCTCTGCTTCCGCGCTAATACTCACACCCTCGAGTAGTAATCTTTTTCCTTTATATAGTTATCTCCTTAATTAAAACCATGAGTCAAAACCACGAACCGTTAATGGTATTCCTGGACGGGGTCACAATAGATAATCCAGCGTATTAAAAATCGAGCCAATTTAAATTGAAAACCCCAACCTTCGTTCTTCCATACATGAATCATCCCAAAGGTAGTCTTTTATCTCCGCCATATAATATTATTTCAATTCGGGGGCTTCCTTCACACTTCATAATAAAATGTTCGAATTTTATAACTCTAACCCCTTTGGTTAATTTAAAACTTTACACTGCCCCCGTAACATTAAATTTCAATAAAATTTTAATCAAATTTCATTCTTTGACCCCGGGCCCACATCGTAGTCGGAACACTTGAATGTGCGATATTGCGAACGTGCGATGGCGCGATGATCGCACGTCGCAAAAAACAAAACTTGCGATGGCGGAAATAACAAATGTGCGATATTGCGATAATCGCATATCGCAACAATCAACAAACTCTGGCTTGGGCGGAGGGTGATTTTGCGACATTGCGATGTTGCGATGGTGCGACGGCGCGACGATCGCACATCGCAAATATCCACATCAACAAGACATTTAAACTTCAAAACTTGCGATCTTGCAATTTGCGCTAAGGTGGTGGGGACCACTTGATCTTTCCTTTTCAGAAACATAAAGGACCTCTGCTGTTTTAATCAATTTCCTTCATACTTGGTTGTTGAGGGCTTAAACGCCCGAAATGACTGTTTTTAAATAAACTCTGCTCCTCCATAGTCTGGAACTACGAATGTCTTCATTCCACTGTAAAACGGCGCTGCCCATCACCATAATGACAATTCATTCATCCTTACATTTTTCCCATCCTTCTTGAATGCGTGTTGTTTTTCACCAAAACTCTGTTGCGCCTTTGATCTCTTTTCTCCCATTCTGTCTCTGCTTTTTCTGTTCTTCTCTGCTGATCGTTGTTTTCTGCAACTTTGTTGTTCTTCTTTGTTGCCCATGCCTTTTCCATTTCCTTTGCCATATCCTTTGCCATCAATGAAGGAGTTCATATGGAGTTTTATCACTATTTACACGAACATGTGCTTTGTTGAGAATGTTTGCTGCTATATGTGCTGCTTCTCCCCAAAATGTGTCAGATGTTCCGAAATCATCAAGCATAGCTCTATCCATTTGTTGAATTGTTCTATTCATTCTTTCTGCAACACCATTCTGTTGCGGAGTGCTAGCTACAGAGAACTGTCTTTTTATGCCATGTTGTTCACAAAATTCAAGAAATTCTTTAGATGTATATTCTCCTCCTCGATCAGATCTGAGACACTTGATTTTTAATTCTAACTCATTCTCAACTAGTGCTTTGAAGATCTGAAATTTCTCAAATGCTTCATCTTTGTGTTTAAGCAGCCCAATCCAACACATTCTAGAGAAATCATCAATGAACAAGATATAGTATTCTTCACCACGTGGTGAATTTTTCCTCATAGGTCCACATATGTCGGTATGAATGAGTTCAAGAGGCTTACTTGATGATCCTTCCTTGGCATTAAATTGTACTCTGGTTTTCTTACCGAATTGGCAAGATTTTCATATGATATTTTCAGGTAGAGTAATATTGGGAAGATCACGAACAACTTTAAGTCTGCTTGATTTGTTGATTTGAGAGAAGCTCAGATGCCCCAACCTTCTATGCCATAGCCAATTTTATGAAGATTTACTCAAATAACTTTGTTCTTTGGGGTTTTTCAATATATACAGGTTGTTTGGAGTTCTTTTTCCTTTTATAATTGCTTTACCTGTATCAAGATCACGTACCACACATTCTTTTGAACTAAAGACAACTTCAGTTCCTTGATCACACATTTCACTTACACTTAACAAGTTATGCTTTAATCCATCCACATACATGACTTCATTAGCTTTCACCTTATCTTTTAGGAAAATAGACCCTTTTCCTTTAATGACCGCAGGAGTATCATTTCCAAATGTAACATTCTTCTCCTTTTCTAGAGCACTATATGCAAGAAGTTTGTCTTTATCACCTGTCATGTGTCTTGAGCATCCACTATCAATGTACCATTGGTTTTCTTCATCTTCTGCAAATAACTCTATGCCACAATTTTCAACCTGCAATTCCTTCTTTTTCCATACTTTGGAGCTTGAAGGAACATGTTCTTTTGGCTGAAATTTGCTCCTGCATTCAGATTCTTTATGGCCAAAGTTATTGCAATAAGCACATTCAACTTCATTTTGAAGAGGAGAAAAGTTGTTATAAGTACTCTTCTTTGTTTCAATATCAAATCTTTTCTTTCTTGCTTCTCTGTCATGATGGTTTTATATGCAACACATTGAGCTGCTTTATGACCAAAATTGTGACATGAGAAACATTGTCCATTGAATAAGAGATTTCTGCGATCATAAAATCTTCTACGTGAAATTTCCTGTTGATTGGTGTTTCTTTGAATGAAATTCCTGTTAGTGTTCTTTGAATTGAGATGATCATGCTTTACCTGTAAAGACTCTTTATTCCCTTGCTGAGTGGCAGCATGTTGTAAACCAGTTGTAACTGATTTTAGATAATTTGGTGTTGAAACCTGAGAAGATTCTCCGATATATCCAAGACCTGTCTTTATAAGAGGAGAACATTGTACCTTGATAATCTCATCTAAGGTTTCAGATCCTTTAGCAAATCTAAGATTCAGAGTTTTTACTTTCTCAAGTTCTTTTCTTAGACTTACTACTTCACATTCTATTTTCTCATTATGTTTCTCCTTTTCTTCAAGCTGATTTTTCAAAGTTTCTATGATTATTTTACTTTCTTCTAAGCAGATTTTGAGTTTATTGTTTTCATCAAGGAAATCACTGTCTTCTAGAGCATCCACAAAAGTATCCTTTTCTTCTCTAGATTCCTTTTCAAATGCCATGAGAAGTCTAAGATCTTGTTCACATTCTTCCTCACTATCAGATAGCCCATCACTGTCTTCATGAGTATAGTAACTCTTTCTAGTGCTAAAACGATTCTTAATTCTTTTTGCTACTTCCTTCCCTTTTTTATGTGTTTCTTTATAAGGACACTTAGCAGCATAATGACCAACTCTTCCACAATCAAAAAATTTGAAAGGAAGCTTACGTCTGAACCGTCCTGTGCCAAGTTGAAGTTTCTTTACAAAGTTTATCTCATCTTCTTCTGAGATATATCCTGATCCTTCTATTTTTTGTACTTCCTTCCCTTTTGTAGAAGTTCTAAAGACTGCTTCTTTGACTTCGGATGTTCCTCCTATTCTCATTTCATATGCAGTTAGTATGCCATGAAGTTGCACCATAGTAAGATTTTGAAGATCCTGCTTTTCTTCAAGAGCTGAAACTTTTGACTCAAATTTTGTCGTTAGTGATCTTAAGACTTTCTCAACCAAGGTAGATTCAGTTATAGTTTCTCCCAGATTTCTCATACGATTTACAATATCATCAAGACGTAAGAATAAATTTGCAATGCTCTCCTCATTCTCCATTTTTAGATTCTCATATTGAATTCTGAGAGTTTGGAGTTTAGCACTTTTTACCTTTGCATCACCTTCATAACTTAGAATAATTTTGTCCCATATTGCTTTTGCTGTATTTAGCTGCATGACTTTGACAAATTCTAATTCAGTTAGACTTCCCAATAGAGCATTGACCGCC
Organism: Pinus albicaulis; assembly: GCA_034641835.2. Taxonomy (NCBI): domain Eukaryota; kingdom Viridiplantae; phylum Streptophyta; class Pinopsida; order Pinales; family Pinaceae; genus Pinus; species Pinus albicaulis. Next base: position 1,177,852,338 of record CM076581.1, read on the forward strand.
TTTGCATTTGTTTCATAGTTCTTTCTTTCCGTCGGATCCGTTGGCACTGTAGCTGGATATTGATATCCTTGTTCAAAAATTGCCCATACGTCTGCTCCCAGAGACTGAAGATAGGATCTCATCCTTGTTTTCCAGAAGATTAAATTGTTTCCGTTAAAGAGTGGAGGCCTGATAGATGCTGTTCCATCTTGATTTCTCATCTTGCTTGATCTTCCTTCTAGCGGCTAAGCTTTTTCAGAAGGACCTGCTCTGATACCAATTGTTGGAAAAATACTGAGAGGGGGGGGGGGGTGAATCAGTATTTAGAGCTGAATGACAATTTTTTAGTTTTCCTTTCTCTTAAAACCATATGTTACATTACTGCATCCAACTTGTATGTCCAGAGATATTATTATGTCTTTACTTAGATCATTGCATCATTCATAAGCAGTAAGCATGAACAGAAATAACAACACATAAGCAACACATTTGAACACCAGGATTTAAGGTGGAAACCCAATTTGGGAGAAAACCACCGCTGCTGTAATCTCTGTCTTAAATATTTATTATAGAGAAAACTTCTTACAATTTTATGCTGGTGCAGACTCATACCAGCATGCAGGCACCCACCTGCAGAAGGCTACAACCTTCTCTTGTTTACCAGCCTCTCCTGGAAGGGAGCCACAACCCCCTGCTCTCGTTTACCAGCCACCACTGGAAGAGAGCTACAACCCCCCTCACTGAAGGCTTCGACCCTCAGCACCACTGTGGACCTCGTTTCATTAATTTTCACACCAGACTTCAGAGAATATATGCTTTCGACATCCCATTTGGCCTTCTGGATAAGAATTCTTCAACAGACATGTGTCAGCTCTTCATTGATTCTTCTATTGAATGAATCCCAGATTCATTATTTTGATGGGTGCGGCATGGACTCAGAATTATCAATTAAGCAGGTCGTCTTTCCATACAGATATTCCTTAGAGGAATTCGCTCTGCTTCCGCGCTAATACTCACACCCTCGAGTAGTAATATTTTTCCTTTATATAGTTATCTCCTTAATTAAAACCATGAGTCAAAACCATGAACCGTTAATGGTATTCCTGGACGGGGTCACAATAGATAATCCAGCGTATTAAAAATCGAGCCAATTTAAATTGAAAACCCTAACCTTCGTTCTTCCATACATGAATCATCCCAAAGGTAGTCTTTTATCTCCGCCATATAATATTATTTCAATTCGGGGGCTTCCTTCACACTTCATAATAAAATGTTCGAATTTTATAACTATAACCCCTTTGGTTAATTTAAAACTTTACACTGCCCTCGTAACATTAAATTTCAATAAAATTTTAATCAAATTTCATTCTTTGACCCCGGGCCCACATCGCAGTCAGAACACTTGAATGTGTGATATTGCGATCGTGTGATGGCGCGATGATCGCACGTCGCAAACAATGGAACTTGCGATGGCGGAAATAACAAATGTGCGATATTGCGATAATCGCATATCGCAACAATCAACAAACTCTGGCTTGGGCGGAGGGTGATTTTGCGACATTGCAATGTTGCGATGGTGCGACGATCGCACATCGCAAATATCCAAATCAAAAAGACATTTAAACTTCAAAACTTGCGATCTTGCGATTTGCGCTAAGGTGGTGGGGACCACTTGATCTTTCCTTTTTAGAAACATAAAGGACCTTCGCTGTTTTAATCAATTTCCTTCATACTTGGTTGTTGAGGGCTTAAACGCCCGAAATGACTATTTTTAAATAAACTCTGCTCCTCCGTAGTCTGGAACTACGAATGTCTTCATTCCATTGTAAAATGGTGCTTCCCATCACCATAATGACAATTCATTCATCCTTACATTTTTCCCATCCTTCTTGAATGCGTGTTGTTGTTCACCAAAACTCTGCTGTGCCTTTGATCTATTTTCTCCCATTCTGTCTCTGCTTTTTCTGTTCTTCTCTGCTGATCGTTGTTTTCTGCAACTTTGCTGTTCTTCTTTGTTGCCCATGCCTTTGCCATTTCCTTTGCCATATCCTTTGCCATCAATGACAATATTCCAACATAATGCACATATGCGCTCGAGAGGAACTATGAGGGTGAATTTCTTCAAGTCGAAGGAGTGCGCTCAAATGAAGGCTTCAGGCTTCGTGAGTGCATTATGCACTCTTTAAGAGAAGGATGAAGGATTTGTGCTTCAAGAGTGTGCCATGCACTCAAAGGATTCAAGATTCAAGAGTGCACCATGCACTTAAATGGAAGGATGAAGGCTTCATGCTTAAAGAATGCACCATGCACCTTAAGGCTTTGTGCTTCGTGAGTGCGTGATGCACTCGAAGGTAAGGCTTTGTGCTTCATGAGTGCGCCATGCGCTGAAAACCTTAAGGCTTTAGGAGTACACCATGCGCTAAAGAGGAGACAACGCTTTATTGTTCCGAAGTGTGCTTTACTTTTTTGAAGTGAAATTTGTTGTTTTGAAGTGCACTTAGGCTTATGAGGGCACAATTATCTCCAATATTGGCTGCTTGTTCATCTCGAATGCGCTTTTCACTGAGGGAGGTAGCACAAGGCTAGGTGACTTATCCTTAGGAAGTACTAATGCACTGTGAGAGAGAGGAGACCTTATAAAATACTTAGTGAACGAGTATAGGAAGAAAGATACATCAATTAGTCTCATGAATAAGTTGCTTTCATCACCTAGTAAGAGGATTAATGCCATTAGAACTTGCAATGAGCTGAAGGACCAAGAAGGGATCCAAAATGGCTAAGTGTGGGATTAACAGAGTAAAAGAGATAAATGCATCTGGACATGAGTCAATCTTGGATCACACACATAAAACCATCAATACATGCTAGAAGAATAGATAGTACTTATGAATAACAATCACACCTCAAAATGACAACAAAGTGACACTTATTCCTAAGTGCAACAGTTGAAATGATATTACGACACTTAGAACTCAAGTTACGACAACTATGACGAAAATGACCAAAAAGGCACACTAAGCTGTAAGAATGTGTCTGGAACATATTATAATGATATGTAAGACTTTATAATGCAAAAAAGTATGTCACAACTAGCTTTTGTGATGTACAAAAGTGTGACACATGCAGGAGTGAAAACTACAAAAGCGACACCTGCGACATTAGGAAAACATAAGATGACGCTTGAAAAATGTGAAGAACCTTGAAATTGACACATACCAGAGCGAATATAGAATAAAAACACAACTTATTAAAATGAAAAAAGAATGAAAAAGCAACAACTGCGGATGTGAAAGTGACACTTGTGAAAGCGAAAGTGCGCAAAATACAACAGTTAAGAAAACTCTCTAGAGTAAAAGTGCAATTGCAATCAAAGTGAGGGAGACTTTCATTGAAAGTGTGCACTAACTATCGAAATGAGTTTAAAATTGAACTAGAATTACCTTGAAGTATGACATTATGCCTGTTCAAGCTTACATAAAGGAAGTGCACAAGCGACTTGACAGTTTAAAACTAAGAAGAAGACTTAAACACTTTACAAAACATAAAATTACCTTGGATTGACCATAAGATGATAGATTGTAAGATCCTTAAGAGGCTCCAAAATTTAAGCGTGAGAAATTTTTTTAGAGGATGTTGATCACAAGGAAAACAAAAATCCAAACTTGGGAGAAAACCCAACAACTTTTCTTAGGATAAATTATGCTTCAGCAAGATCTACAAATCAATAATTTGTCTAGAATTTTGTGCCAACACCCAAGTCAAAATATCAAACAAATCTGGTCAAAATCCAACAATTCAAGTCTAGTCAAAATTTCCAAAATAGTTAAAAGTCAACATTGGTCAAACTACCCAAAATCTGTTGTCAAACTAGCCTAGTCAAAATCGGGCCTGCAGTCAAACATGCACATGCAAACTACAACTAGTCAAATTGTGGTCAAATCTACGATCATCAATCTGCATGTGTGGAACTCCTATGGTCAACAATCTGCAGTCGATCCTTAGTCAAAGAGCTTGGTCAAGGTTTGGTTAACTAGGCCCAAAACAACTTGATCTTCTCCTCACACATGTGGCCAAGAGAGAGAGATAAAAGATTAATTAAAAAAGATATTCAAAATCAACTTCTCCTTTCTTGGTGGAAATTGAAATGTTACATCATCTATATATATTAATCAAATGAGGGTAAATTAACCCAAGGGGAAGACCCTTTCATAAGTTGGGCCGACTTGACTTCGTGAGCCTTTTTTATGCTCAATTTTTTATTTTAATTCCTTTTTCTTAATTCTTCTCGGTTGATTTAGGCATGCAGAATACCTCTCGATGCTACAAAAAATCGACACTCCCTCTCAACGATGGAATTATTCTCCTTACCTACAAATGGATTTCCCCTAGCTAAAATTTCTCCTTCCTTAAGAAAAATTCATGATATTTCTATGTTGATGTAGTGTCTCCCTCACATGCACATCTCTATATCACGCCATCCTAGAGTAGCAATGTGAGTGTCTTGGGCCATTTTCCCTTGGCCAGATCAACATGGCTCAATCAAACTCCTTTATGGCTTCTCTGGTAAATGTATCGATCTCCTCTGGTCAAATCAACATGACTTAGCCAAAGTACTTCATGGCTTATCAGGAGAGGATCCGCCCCTAAACCATTCACCCCTGGCCAAATCAGCATAGCCCATAGAAAGTACTTTATAAATTCTTAGGTGAATTTCATTTTTCTTGTCTGGTCAAATCAACATGACCCATCCAAGTCCTTCTAGCTTCTTAGGAGAATATTTGTCCAATCCTATAATTTTCCTAGGCCATTCACCTCTGGTCAAATTAGTGTGACCCATCCAAAGTCCTTGTCTACTCAAGTGAATGTATCCATCTCCCCTGGTAAAATCAACATGACCTATCCAAGTTTATATGGCTTCTTAGGAGATGGTCTACCTGATCCTGCAAAGACATCAAAACTTCCTCTCAACGAGAGAGATATTCTACATCATGAAAAGCTTGTCTATGAAGTATACAAACTTCACTGTAGATAGAGGTTTGGTGACAATGTCCGCAATTTTCTTATCTGTGGATATGTATTGGAGCTTCACTGCTTCCCTCTGCACCATGTATCGGATGAAGTGACCTGACCAAAGAGTCATGAAAGAATATTTTGAAGTCACACTTCTTCACAACTTGTGACACCGATTGTAATATACTTTTCCTCTTTTGTACTAAGTGCGAAAAAATTATAATTCCTCTTAAACCAGGAAATCATAGCCTATTGCAAGCTGAAGAAACACCTTGAGGTGCTCATTTTTTCCACTACACTCTTGACCCAATATAAATTAGTATATATATGCAACCTCACTTCACCACTTGACACATATCTCAAACCATATCCAATTGTACCACACGGGTACCTCAACACATGCTTTGTTGCATACCATAGATCAACCATACACTAGCTAGCTTCCTTCATTGGATCCATCACTGAAATTTATTTTTGGTCACCCTAACTAGGCGTTCCCTCTAACATTGAAGAAAATCCTCCTGTCGCAATCCTAGTTGCTCCCTCTATCATGGAAGCAAATCCTCTTGCCCGCTACTGCTCCCTTTGTCACGTAAGTAATTCCTTTTGCCATTGTTGCTCTCTTTGTCACATTAGCAAATCATTTTGTTGTTTTACATGGTCCCTTCAAATAAGGCATACTACTCTTAGGGATCTTCTATCTCTGAGCATCTTGATAATCTCAACCCATGAAATCCTCTTGGAAGGTTACCCCTTCCACTTTTCCTGGCTATATGCTCCCTCTGAACTAAAAGCTCTTCTGGTCATCTGGCATGATTCTGATGTCCTAACAATCTATACAATCCTTGTTGCATATAAATTTGCAAGTATATGTTGCTCTGTGATCTCATGTCCAATCAAATTACCATACAGAGAAAACAAGAACAATAGAATAATAAGAAATTCCCAATCCTGAATGATCAATCATGCAACAAACAATCGGTTCTACGCTATAGAGAAATGAGATCACACCTAGAATCCTCGCAGATTGGAGAATGGTTTGAGTTTGATGCAGACCTTGTGCTCCACTCGATAAATCTACCACATCTGCACCTGATCTCTTATCTGTGCACACAATCACACCAATAAAATATGACTGGTGATCTTCCTCGGAAGGTTGTTAGATCAAAATAAATAGAACTGACCATAAAATTGTTGAATACACATTCATATAAGGGAAGGAACATAAATTTTCATTGATCATAAAATAAATTACAATGCTTATACCTTTGCCTCAAATCTTCCTCTCTACAATCCGGCAGAGTTTCCCCACTATATCAAGGAAGTGATCATGAAGAGAAACATACAAGTGACAAAGATCTCATAAGCTCTCTCAGAAATGGAAAGATAAGAACATAAACTAGTATGGCTCTCCAAAAAATATTATGAACCTCTCAAATAATCCAGTATAAATAGGTAGAAGAGTGGTCCCAATAGGATGTATGTAGATGTTCAGGATGATGAGAATTCATAGAAACTTTTAACTGATAAGTATTGTCCAACTCGAATAGGTGAGAAATCAAACTGATCACCTAGGGACTAAGACACTCTAGAATTGTTCCGTGGACACAGGCACATAAAGGGATGAAAATATCCCTGCACACATGCATAGGGAAGGCCTGGTAGCATCTGGAAGGCTCTCAATGCATGCACAGGCCTTTATCCATGCATCCAAGGGTCAAACTGGAGAAAATTGAGTCTTATGTATGGAAAAAGTCAATCAGTCATGAGGACTAAGAGTCACTGATCCAAGGGGAGTAAAATAGGCTGATAACACGAAGGTTGGGGCTCAGGCTCGTGATGTGGCTTTGAAGCTTGTATATGACCATGGCTTCCTCCATGTCAGATACAAGGTGAGGAGATGTAGAAAACTAAACTGCAAGAATGTTCAATACTCTAGAACAATTTATGATATATGAATGAAATAACTTCTTGGTTGTTGGAGCCCATTGCTAAGAAGAAATCCATCTAAGATGAATCTTTGTTCTTGGAGGAGGCTTGTTTTTGAAGCATTTGTTCGAAGAATGAGTAGTTTTATGACAGTTCTCACATGGATGAATACCAAAACAATGATCTTTCATATGGCCAGCTCGGTCACGATGTTGGCATATAACATTCTGTTTTTGCTTTTGTGGAAGATGAGAAGAATCTGGAACAGCTAAAGGTGAACTATCATGAAGAAATCTAGCACTCTGAAATTTGATGGGATTTGAGTAATATGGAATATGAAAGGATTCCTCCTTATCATATCCAAGACCTGTTATGTGCTTGTTGTTGAAAATCTCTTTCCAAATTCTGATGATTGGATTGGGAAGTGCAGGATGAATATCTACTTCTGCATGAATATCTGCTCCTTCATTGCGTAGTAGATCAAAATTATTTATTTGTTTTTGATGGGAGTCTATCTCAATGTTCTGAACAAAAACAAGTTCAAAATGATGACTCCATTGTTGTAATTATGCTCGCTGAAGTTGAGATTCAAGCTCCAAAAAATCTATCTTTTCCTGTGCATTTTGCATACATGTTTTAATATAATAGAATGACCTGAAAATGGTTTGGATAACTTATTATGCTTTTCAAAAACCTCCCACTCATTTAAAAAAAATAAGATCTAGCTTATACTTGACTGTGCGGAAATGAATACGTGAAACAGGTGTATTTTTTTTTTTAACTGTTTAAGTGCTTTAAGAAAATTTGTTTTTGCTAATATTAAGCATGTGAAACAAACATAAATTGCAGCAAATAAGCATCAACACATAAAAACAAATTTAATAAAGGAGTTCACTCGAATATCGTGGGCTACGTCTCCTTGAGCCATTGTCAACTAACTTGGTGCTCTGGGATTATGATGAAAAAATTATTTTACAAGTAAATACTTAACTCCAATGGTTATTTGGGCTGTACCATTGGGTTTATAATATCATCATACCCCTGGAATGGCTGCAAATGAGCTCTGGCTCCCCAATCTAGGCCTCTAACCACTGTTGGCCCTGGTTTGCCCAAAACTTCCCTATGGCTTCTCGACCTTCAGAATTCTCCAAATGGCTCTGAAAATCCCTTCAATGGATTCATAATGTTAAAAATAGTCAGAATAGAATATTCACTTGCTGAAATTGGCCTTCGGTTGCTTCGGTTACACCTCCAACACCTGGTGGTACCCCTTGGCTTTGGGGTCACAAAAAATTCTCTGAAGCATATCAGCCTTCATAAATCCTAAAAAGATTCTGAAAATCATTCCATTGGATTCATAAGGTTCAAAATAGTTATAATATACTACTGGTTTGCTGGGAATGGTTACTGGCTGCTCTAGATAGGCCTCATTCTCTTGCTGGCCCCTGTAACTTCTTTGAAGCTTCTCGGCCTTCAGAAGTCCTCTAATGGCTCTGAAAACCTCACCATTAGATCCATAATGTTTGAAACATCCAAAATTGACTATTGGATTCCTGAGTAAGGCCTCTAGCTGCCCTGGCTAGGCCTCATTATGTTGCTGGCTCCTACTAGGGCCCCTAGAACTTCTCTGAAGAAAAATCATGTTAAGAAGTTCTATGATGGGTCTGCAACCCTCACCAATGAGTCTGAAATGTCCAAAAAAGTCAAAATTGACTATCCACACTCCAAGAATGGTCGAATCTAGCTCAAGATAGAGCCTAATCAATTTTTGTCCAGTTTCCCCTACAACAACTCCACTAAAAATAGAGCACTCCAGTTAAATGGAGTTAAAAAAGGAAAAATTCCCTAATTTAGGGTACACTTCCAAACATTCTTCCAGGGTAATCGCACTGATAAATGCAATGATTGGAGGTTGAACACATGTTCTTCCAAACCGCGTGGTCATGGTGGAGGTTAGTGAAACCGTCGGCAGAGGTTGTAATCGTAACATGTGATAGCATTGAAGCCAGAGTTAAATGCTATGGAGGTTTTGGGAGGTTTAATTGTCAGGGTTAAGATTTATGCACTGATGGTTATAACAACATGTGACCACATATCCAATAAACCGCTGACGGGTTTGCGTTAGGCGCCTGGTCCTGGACTAAGACTGTATGGGGACGGGCTGGCCCCTCCGCTCCCCCAAATACAAAACCAACAAAAGTTAAATATATGACGCTTACTATGATAGTTAAGAAAAATCATAGCGGACGTGGTTAATATGCGGGCATGCTATCTGGGAGGTCGCGCGATCGATCCTCCAGCTCTCCACCAAAATTTTAAACCATTGTTCATGGGCCACGTGGCAGGCTCTAATTGGACGAAAAATCCACATACAGTCCATCTATCAAATAACATGCTGACACTTGTCCTCCAACTACTGGCCCAAAGGGAATATTCCTTCGAGTATTCCTTTTGCTGAATATTCAAATGCCCAGTCAAACCTGGTCAAAGGTAAAAAATTGTAGTTTACTAGACTTTTCAAATCACGATAACTTCTTCATACGGTGTCGGTTTTTCGAACCGCTTGTGGCACCGGAATCAGGAAAACAAGATCTATCTGGTCGCTCAAGTTTGACACACTTTTGAACACTTTGAAATTTGAGCTATCACTTAGGTCCTTGATCCAAATCTGATCATAGCTCCCCATTAGGAATATTTTGGACCTTAAAAGAATGATTACCTGATCTGTTCAATAGATGAGAGTACAACACCCTCACTTTTATAGCCTCCATACACTTAGCCTTGCTTAGCTTAGTGCCTTTGAGCCCCAACTCGAAGGTAGTCAACACTTCCCCTCTTGATGCTCTTATCCCTCTGTCAAGAATTGTCTTCCTTGCTCCATCCAAAAATTTCTGGCGATAAATCTTTAATAGAAGGTTGTTGAACATCGCTTCCTTGATCATCGATCAAAGGCGGCTCAAACAAACATAAATTTTCAACATAAATGCATACATGAATGAAATTTGCATATGTACAAATGAATGCATGTCTTATTGAGTTAAGAAGTCAAACCACTTCTTACCAAGCCACTTCCATGGCGATTTTTGCTGCTGAAAATCTTCTTCATGTGAAACATCTGTTCTCACATCAATGATGGAATATTTGGTTCCAATTTCTCTAGTCTTTCTATCCTCTTGCTTCAAATGCTTAGGATGATTTGTTGGATGCAATTTCCAACATTGGGAAATAACATGTCCCTTTCTCTGGCAATGTGTGCAAGTCTTTTGCATATTTTGAGCAAGTTTCCTTCGCCTCAATTGTTTCTTGTATGCCTTCATCCTCTTCCAGTATTTTGACACTTCATCGTTAGACATACCACAATAGGAACAACAACTCTTTCTTCCATTTACACATGCAAATTTTCCATGCTTATCAGAAACATAATCAACTTGAATATGGGAAGATTTATAACTCAAATGCTGCTTTGCATGTCCATCCTTTTTACCTTCTTTAGGAGATGAACTTGTAGAGGTTCCAGCTTTCTTTTGCAGACTAACCTCAATGTTCTTGTCTTGATAGCTGTCAGAACTCTCTTGCTCGCCATAAGCTGCATGTCCATTAACATCTTGCTGCAACATAGGCTTCACACAATGGAAAACAAATTGAAAACAAACTTGACATGTTTTTGGTTTAGAACTTGTAACAAAAGTTCTTCTTGAATTTGTCTCAAATTCCTTCATGGCTTTGGAGTTTTCGCCATAAGATTGAACATAGCCTAGACGCAACTTCTTAGGCCTTTCCTCAACCAAAATAGGATCATTATGCCTTGTGCATGTTTTCCTAAACCCTTGCCTTCATAACCCATTTTTAACATCAACTTGGACCCTATACCTCTAGTGTGCTTTTCAAATGAATCTACACATCTTTTTGAAGAGGAATTTGAAGCAAATTTGAGTGATTTACCTCTGCTTCACGCATGTGTTTGGTTAATTCCTCTTGGGCATGATGGAGTTGCATCTCCATCTCATGCATTATTTGAAGTTCTTCTTTCTCTTGCTTCATAGCAACCGATTTCTCATGAAGTCTAGTGCTTTCTCTTCTATCTTCATACATAATTTTCACCCTATCCTTCATGATGTAGAAGTCTCGCTTTATCTCTTCATCAAAGAATCTTGTGAAGGAGGAGGACTTTGAAACCTCACTTGATGAAGTTGTCATCTTTACGTAAATGAACTAAAGAGCTTCATTCAACAATTCACAAAGATTTCAAAAACAATTGTCAAAGCTTTTGAACAAAATGGCTGTAGAGTCAAGCTCTTCTTCAAGCAGCCTTTTGCAAACAAAAGCTCTTGTGCTTCAAGGGTTGCCTTGAGGTCCTTTGGGTAAGGAGAATGCTTTCAGCCTTCTTCCTTCTTTTCCTCTTCTGGACTTAGCTATCAATAGCTTTCCCTTCACCTTTAGAAAACTCAACTTGTAAGCATAAGTCAATTTGCAAATAGTTAAATTCTTTGCACTATTAAACACCTTTCAAGTCAAACAAGCAACCTAGTGCTCTGTCAAGCAAGAAACCTAGTGCTTTGTCAAGCAAGCAACCTGGCTCTGATATCATCTGATCTGAAAATGGGTTGGATAACTTGTTATGCTTTTCAAGAACCTCCCACTCATTTAAACAAAATAATATCTAGCTTATACTTGACTATGCGGAAATGAATACTTGAAACAAGTGTATGCTTTTTTTTAATTGTTTGAGTTCTTTAAGAACATTTGTTTTTGTTGATATTAAGCATGTGCAACAACCATAAATTGCATCAAATAAGCATCAAAACATAACAAAAAAATTAATAAAGGAGTTCACCTGAATATCGTGGGCTACGTCTCCTTGAGCCATTGTCAAGTGACTTGGTTCTTTGGGATTATGATGAAAAATTTCTTTTACAAGTAAATACTTAACTCTAATTATTATTTGGGTTGTACCATTGGGTTTATAATATCTTCATACCCTTGGAATGGCTGCAAATGAGCTCTAGCTCCCCAATCTAGGCCTCCAACCACTATTGACCCTAGTCTGCTTGAAACTTCCCTATGGCTTCTCGACCTTCAGAAGTCTCCAAATGGATCTTAAAATCCCTTCAATGGATTTAGAATGTCCAAAATAGTCAGAATAGACTATTCACTTGCTGAAATTGGCCTACGACTGCTTCGGTTACGCCTCCAACACCTGGTGGCACCCTTGGCTCTAGGGTCACTGAAAACTTCTCTGAAGCATATTGGCCTTCAGAAGTATTCAAAAGCTTCTGAAAATCCTTCCATTGGATTCAGAAGGTTAAAAATAGTCAGAATAGACTACTGGTTTGCTAAGAATGGTTACTGGTTGCTCTGGATAGGCCTCATTTTCATGCTGGCCCCTGGTGGCCCTAGTGGCCCCTGGAATTTATCTGAAGCTTCTCGGCCTTTAGAAGTCCTCTATTGGCTCTGAAAACCTCACCATTAGATCCTTAATGTTTGAAACATCCAAAATTGACTATTGGATTCCTGAGTAAGGCCTCTAGCTGCGCTGGCTAGGCCTCATTTTGTTTCTGGCTCCCGGTGGCCCTAATGGCCCCTAGAACTTCTATGAAGAAAAATCACACTCAGAAGTACTCTGATGGCTCTGAAACCCTCACTAATGCGTCTGGTATGTCCAAGAAAGTTGAAACTATCCACACTCCATGAATGGTCGAATCTAGCTTAAGATAGAGCCTAATCAATTTTTGTCCAAGTTCCCCTAAAAAAACCCACTAAAAATGGAGCACTCCAGTTAACTAGAGTTAAAAAAGGAAAAATGCCCTAATTTCGGGCGCGCTTCCAAACCTTCCACCAGGTTAACCGCAATGATAAATTCCAGGATTGGAGGTTGGACACATGTCCTTCCAAACCATGCGGTCACAGTGGAGGTTAGCGAAACCGTCGGCGGAGGTTGTAACCGTAACATGTGATAGCATTGAAATTGGAGTTAAATGCTACGGAGGTTTCGGGAGGTTTAACTCTCGGGGTTAACATTTTATGCGCCGATGGTTATAACAACATGTGACCACATATCCAATACACTGCTGATGGGTTTGTCTCGAGCGCTTGGTCCTAGAATAAGGCCCTATGGGGAGGGGCTGGCCCCTCCGCTCCCCCAAATACAAAACCAACAAACGTTAAATATATGCCGCTTACTATGATAGTTAAGAAACATCATAGCGAACACGGTTAAGACATGGGTGTGCTATGCGGGAGATCGTGTGATCAATCCTCTGGCCCTCCTCCAAAATTTTAAACCACTGTTCATGGGGCCACCTGGCGGCCTCTGGGCCTGCCATGTTTAATAAAAAAATGTTTAATGCACAACTTGAAGTTACTCCTTCATTACAACGACCCACACAATGGAGGGGTTATATGGCAGGTTGAAGGCATTATATTATAACTGTGTGGTATTAACTGGGAGTCAAGTGCATTATATTATAAATGTGGAGTATTAACCGGGATATATTACCACTAGACATGAAAAGTATGATATGATCGAGAGTCGGTTTGTGTGACCAGTAGTATATGCAACATATGACAAAGGGTGGTTTGTGGAGTGATGCTGCAACATTGAGGATGATTTATGGTGCAAAGGGATAAAATGGGGTGCAAGAAGGCCAATAGAAACAAAAAGAAAGCCCAAATCGACACCAAATCAAAATAAATCCCCTTCTTAATCAATAAATTATTTTTTCAAATATGGCTCCTTAGACCCCTCTTTCAAAGACCTTGCGTCAACAATTTCTACCAGGTACTTGTTGCAGCTCAAATCAAGAAGCAAAGTAGCGATGCCCACAATTAAGAACAAAGAGAATAGGTCATGTTGGTTGTTATAGCGGACCGGATTTGAACTTGTCCAACCCACCGATGCTCCGGAGGTTTACATATACAACACACGATGCCACAACACAATAAGCAGTGGTAGTTAATGTCATGGTTCAAATTTGGCAGGTTTGTTCCTGCGTGGTGGCGAGTCACCTACTGGACTTCGATGCACAAATAGTTCACTTAAATCCTTGACCAGTGTACGTAACATTCAAAGATGTAAATAATTAGAACACAAAGAGAATATCCCAACCAATGGATACAACTCTTTGCTTCAATGCATCTCTTAACAATCTTCCAAGGCTATGACAAGCCAATTCAATGTAGGTTCCATAGCTCAAGACCTATGGATGGAGCCTGTGCACAGGGAATTCAACCATTGCTTGAATTCGATTTTCACAAGTTGGCTTCACTAGCATACATTTAAAATTCATTTCATATAAAAATGAACCAACATGTAGAGAATAGAGAGACATTGATGTTTCAATGCAGAGAATTGGAATAGTTAAAGCTACACCTATATGCCCAGAAACACGAACATAAATGGCAATGAAGATACACATAGAGGGGCTCACATTATTGGAGAATAACCATAGAAGATGGTAAGAAAGCAGATAAATTATCACTTCGTCAAGGAAAAAACGATATCATAAAGTTTATGGAAAGGTTCACATCAAGATTTTGTTCCATCAAAGAAATTCATTCCAATGGAAAGAGGTTTTAAATTTTTAGAGGAATAAAGAAATTACATCTTCGTGCAGAGACAAGAGAAGACAAAAAATCATGAATAGATGCATTGTGTGCTATAAAAGAGTCATTTTCGTCAAGTTTGGTTGGCCCTATTGTCTTGCCACATTCTCCTGAATTTCCTATTTCGACTGAAATGCTAAGAAATCGGTTACAGAGGGAGAGTCTTTCTCACGAGGAAATTAAGGATTGTGAGGCCCAAAGCGCAAGGCGGAGGCATAGGAGTTACAACAACATGACTGAAGTACCTAAAAATGACGGGACTGATGGGTTGGAAAACATAGATATAAAATTAGGCAGGGCATGAATAAGCCTCCAATTATGATACCATGTTAATCACAACCATGGTGAAGACAAAAGTGTGAAATATAAGCATTGAATTGCATAGATTATTGACATGATATACATTTGATAATACATTGGAGTGATTTTTGTATTCCATATTCCAAGGTCTCTTAGACTCCCTTTGACTATTCAACTTCCACATCAACCCTTATAGGGTTAGGTGTCGAACAGTTCCATAAGATGGGGAATAGAGAATTTTTCAGTGACTTGGAGGAGAAATATCTCCAAAGGAACATTGATTTTGGAGACGACAAAAGGTTCAAGATCCCCTCTCAAGCTCAAGGATGTGATGTTTGTTCCGGGTCAAAAGAAGAATCTAACCTCTGTTGCAGTTTTGGAAGATTGTGGTTACAATGTGATCTTCAACAAAGGGAATGTATTCCTGAGACACATAGCCAGGAGACAAGTGAAGCAGATTGGTGCTTGAGTCAAGAACCTGTATGCACTCGAGGTAGAAGATGCATGGAAAAATTTGGGGAGCAAGGCATGGGTTAGAGACTTGGTGGTTGAGAGGGAGCATGATTTACCTCTCAAAATAGAGCCTTAGAAGCAACCTTAAGAAGTCGTGGAGCAACCACAAAAGGAGAAGCAGAGAGGAGACATAGTTGAGACATATACTCAAGCAGAGACCTCCATCAAGAGAAGAGTTCGAGCTAAGTGGGTAGAGGGAGCACATGCATCCATGCCTCCAGGTGTGAGGTGGGGTGATGTGAAGCCCTAGTCCCAGAAGTTCAGAAATTTAGGCAGGGTCCATTAAGGTATTTTTTTGTCTCATGGATCATTACCCTTACTACAGGGGCCCACAATATTCAGTATTAGGAGGATCAATGTCAGTCAGATACCGAGGAGTGCAGAGAAATGTTGACAACCGAGTAGGAGGCTCGGTAGCAGAGTCAATAACAGCATGGTTTTCCCAATAGTCTACAATGGCAATTGATTCAATGATTATTTATTTTTATTTTGTATGGATGCTTCTCAGTTGTAGATGTTGTAATAAAAACAACAACAGAGAGAAGTGTTGCATGGAGTACATTGCAAAGGTGTTCGATCGCGGTAGATGTAAATCCCATTCTTGTTGAGAGGGAGTGTTGAAAATGCAACAAGAAATTCCTAATTTAATTTTGCCTTAATTAAATTAGGAGAAATTCGGATTTCAATTTTAGTAAAATACTTGGAGGAATTTAACTGAAGTGATATGGCACTCATCATTCAATTAAATGAGTTAATTCGAGTTGGAGACACTTGAGTTATGTTTAGTTATAATCGATTGCTAATTTCTAGCAATCTATTTCAGTTAATTTGAGTTTTGTAAGTTTAACTAGTTCTAACTATTAAAGAACTAGTGGAGGGTCCAACAATGTGGTGTGTACCTCATTGATCAACTAGTTAACTCATCAATTAACCCAAAATAATTGATGCATGAAGATAACTCGAGTTACCCAGTTTAGATTGGAGTTCAAGGGCAATGTACTATCAGTTGTAGACAATTCTGAATTTTACAGGTGGTGCATGCAGTCAGAGAAGGGCCTATAGGGATTACGCAGTTCTGGATGGGGATTTTCCCTAATTAGTAGAGGCTATTTCCTAATTGAACAACGCAAGGAAATAGGGACTTAAGAAGGTTGGAAATTATTGACTAGAGTTGGTTTGTGAAGGAGAGAGATAGATTATACTTGTGCAGAGGTTGCTCAAGCTTGAGCAAGGATTATATTTCTTCTCTTGTTTGTGACTAATGCAATACAAATAGGAAGAGGTTTTGAGCAATTTCTTTCCCCTAGATAAATCTTTGAGCATATGTGATTGAATCTTGTCTCATGTTTATGTTGTGATTTCTTAAATTGTTTTCCACTAATGAGTAGAGTATATTCAAGTCTTTTGTATAAGTAAATTACATTAGCAGTTTTGAATCTACAAGGAATTTCTACACTCTCCCCATATTTTTATGGGTTTGAGCACCAATGAATAAAACAATGATAAATGCCACTTTTAATTGTACTCATATTATAGAGTTACATTCATAGTTTTTTAAGAACCAACCTAGATCCATCTTAAATCCCAATGTATCAAGCACCATGAGGGATCAAATTCTTTAAATATATATATTTTTATTATCATTTAAATATATAGCAAATGTGATTCGTGTGGATACTTCATAAATCCAAGTTTAAGATGGACAATAGCTTATTTAATTAATGTTAAGGTTTTAGAGTGTTAAGAAAGGAAATTCAATTAAAAGAAAAAATCTAGTTGTCAATTATTGTGATTAAGGCTATAATGATCCAAATCTTTTCAATATTTTGCTTCCCTTTGTGCTCTATGTTTATTCAAATTACTTAAAATAAAATAAAATTTATACATATAACTATTCACATTGTGTAATATAATATGGAAATTTACATATAGAACTAATTAAACATCCATGAGAGAGTTCCACAAAGTATGTGAGAAAAGCTTCCCTAAAGTGGTTGTTGTATTGTTTTGTTTTGTTTTCAAGTTAATATTTGTAGTTAGCTTTCACAATAAATTGTGATCTTCTTCAATTCCATCAATTGTATGTGTATCTATTGAATAATGTGTAAATAATTATATAGTTTTGTTAATTTTTATTTTTATTATTATTATTTAATATTTTTAATTTAATCAATTTTAATTTTATTATTTTTTAATATAATAATATTTAAAATTATATGATAACATCTCCTTCGTAATTAACTATAAGATTTAAATTTACTTTAAAATCCATTTGTATGGGCCACTAGGGCCACCAGGGCTGTGTGCAGGCTAAATTTGAATGATTAGATATTCTTAAAATTTTATCTTGCCCATACCTGATGTTGCATGCTTCAAAATTTTAGAAGATTTAAGCCAAAAAAAAATTGAAAACTGACCTTCAATTTATTCCTTGCAGACCAGCTAATAATCCACAGAGACATTAAATCCTCCAACATTTTACTGACAGAAAATTTCAGGGCCAAAGTGGCGGACTTCGGCTTGTCCCACCTTGCTCCAGAAAATAGTGGCACAACTCATATTTCTACACAAGTGAAAGGATCAGCAGGTTATTTAGATCCGGAGTATCTGAAGACCAACCAACTCACAGCCAAAAGTGATGTTTATTCATTTGGGGTATTGCTGGTTGAGATGATTACTGGAAGGCGGCCACTAGAGCTTGGAAGGGAGCGCAGAGAGCGGATTACTATAAGATGGGTAAGCCAAAATAATTTCCGTAGAACAGTTTACTTAATTTTTGCACCTTTCACAATATGCATCGAAGTGGACACTCTGTTGCAGGTTTTGCAAGGATTCCTTAATTTTTCCTTGCAGAGAAGAGTATGTGTAAAAAGGGAGAATAAAAGGCTTGGTATTAATCTTTAAACTTTCCTGAAAAATTTTGCGATCCACAGTAACTGACATTAAATTGCATGAATAAATTAATTTTCTTGAACTTGACATTTCATTGAAGAAATCACAGTTCATACCCTCACAACATTTTCCATTTTCTTTATTGAAGAACGACATAATTTGTATAAATTTAACAAAGAATTCTAGCATTTGAGTAAATTATTCCAAGATTGGATGAATTGAACAATTTTTTGAATCAGCTCTGGTTTTCGGTTGCAGCAGCTGCAGGTTATGGGAAATAGAACATGAGAGGCCATTCTAACATTTTGAATTGCGGATTTTCCTGTCTTGTAAAAAAAATCAAAATCAAAATGAACTGCAGGCCATGCCTTCAATAATTCAGAACTATTATGGCGGACTCTGCCGTTTGAAATTAAAAAATATTGCAGTTTGAATAAATTGTTTCAATAACATTATTTATATGTTTTCCGAGTTAGTAGCTTTGTTTGAATGGATAGAATGCAGACTCTATCTGAGATGCTTCTATGACTGTTCATGTACTGTTTATATTAATATATGACAGGGGTTTTATTCTTCTGAAAAAAAGAACGCAGCCTTTTAAAAGATTCGTGTATAAGCTCTGCAGTGTCTGTAACCTGTCATTAACTGCACCGTGGCGAAGAACTAAATTTCCTAACAGGCTTCCATAAAATTTCAGATTTTAAAACCTCTAGTAATTCTATGCTGAGATTTGCAGAGTTGGAGTTTTTAAGAAATTTCGCAAATAATCTTGACCTTCCATTTTCAACTTTAACGATCGCAAAAGAAATTACCGAGTAATCTTAACTTTCCTATACGGATCTTCGAGTTTTTGACGATGTTTCCATGGATTTCACGTTTTGGAAGTAATATTTGTGATATCTTGTTTCTTAGTGGGGTTTTCTTGTTTGTAATGATTTTAAACCTAAATTTTCACCTTCGGAACAGAATTCACTATCAGTCCTCTCTAACAGATTTTCAAGTTTCACACAACTTTGACTGTCTTCGCAGGTTTTGGAGAAATTTCTGGCCGGAGATGCGATTCTGGTGTTGGATCCAAAGGTTACAACAAGTGCAGCAGCACATCTAGCGGTGGAGAGAGTTCTGGAACTGGCATTTAGATGCACTGCTCCTTCTAGACAAGACAGACCGAGCATGAAGGAAACTGCCAAATTTCTATGGAATATTCGCAAGGATTACCGCGAGCTGGAGCTTTCACCTTCCGTACCTCCTCCTGAGGCAGCGATCGTGGAAGAACCGACTATTGACCTGGAGGAGGTTCTTCAAAAGATACAAGCTCTTCGTTTCTGAACAGAAAGCAAAGCCAAGGTAAAGCTAAATGGATGCCTGTGTCGGAAACCTGAAGGGAAGAGTGAGTGCCGTTATCATGACCTGTGCTGTAAAGTGTGGTGTTGTGGTTGCGTTTGTATTTCATGTATTTTGAATGAATGAGATTCGAACCTATGTCCCCCGGGCTCAGTGCCTTTGGAAAATTTCGAACCTAGTCATAATAACGATGAACGGTTAGATGACTCCTATATGGTTGAAGCTCAAGGTTTGGTTCGGAAGGAAATAGCTTTTCCTAACAAATATCAATATATATATATATTTAAAATTAAAATTAAAATTAAAATATTTCAATATATATATTAAATTAAAATTAAAATATTTCAATATTCTAATTAACCAACAGAAATAATTAAAATGAATAATAAATAAAATAATATTAATAACAAATATATATTTAATATAGATAATGTGATAACAGAAATAATTAAGATGGATAATAAATAAAATAATATTAATAACAAATATATATTTAATATAGATAATGTGATATATAAGTAATATATATATAGCTTTACTAGTCGAGGTTTACCTTTGCAATGGTGATTAGGGTTGTTGGTGGAAAGATATTAATTCGATCTCCATGAGTCCTTTTTTTTAACACTAAATCTCCATAGAAATTATGGTTAGATACTAACCATCTATAACACTAAATTTTTATAGGAATTATATTAGCACAACCACATTGAAATGTAGTTCATGTATATTTGAAGACATTGTTTATAAACTCATTTATTTATATGATGCTAATTGTTACTTGATAATTTGTATGGTAATTTCATAGTAGTATTAGGTAAATATGAAAATGTGAACATAGATTTAAGATGAAAGCCACTCAGGTCAATAAGCATGTGTATTTTGGAATAGGGTTTTTAGGACTTTAATTTAATCACAAAATATTTTACAATATTCTTTAATAATAGTCACAAATCAAAGGTTGAGATTTATCTCAGAAGTGTTATGCATGTTTTACTCTTTTAATTAAATTGATTAATTAAAAAATGTTCTATAAACAAGTGAACAAGTGTCATATTAAATGAGTTATAGTTTTTTAGACATGTGATGTTGATAAACCATAGTATTAGTCCACAATATTCTAGCACAAATAGATTAAGAATCTTCATAATTAAGTGAGAATAAATCTTCATAACTAAAAATTTTATTACATATTTTTTTTCAATGTATGTATAATTATCTCATATATTAATTCTCTTTATAATTAATACTAATAATAATAATAATAATAACAAATTTTCCAGTTCACTACTAAAGTGCAACTTTTCCAATTCAAATAAAAAGAAAGTAATGCAGACAAGTGCAAAATTTTGGATTTTAATTTTCCAATTCAGTGCTAAACTGCAACTTCTCGACTTCGGATAGAAGGAAAGTAATCTACACAACTGCAGAATTTTGGATTTTACAGAAAGTAACTTAATCATCTTGAGAATCTTGAATTATATTAAGTGGAAAACAATCCACTTCCTCGGTACAAATGTACATCGTGGATACCAAAGGCATTGTTTAATTATTTTACAGGTATGGATGGTTTAATTATTTTATTATTTTAGTAAAAAATATAGTTGAATTGTGTTGCTTAAATTTTTTTTTTAAATATATAAATAAATTTAGTAGTTTGAAATATTGGTATATTCTAATCAATATAATAAATTAATTAAATTAAGCATAAACTAAATTAAAAGTTAAAATAGTTACGCTGAAGGAGTCGTTTTATAATAATCACAAATTTTTTTTGCTATAGGTATTTTTGTACATTAAATGTATTAGACAAATACATGGAATTGAACATAGTGAAATGACATAAACTTTATTATGGTTTTTTCTCTACATTGAATTTACTCCACTAATCCAATAGAGATGCATAAAGTTGCACATAGCCAAATGAGAAATCTAAATATTCCATGGAACTTGTTCAAGTTGAGCACATTGAAATGAGAAATCTCCATATTCCATGGAAATTGTTCCCTTTGAAACCACCCAAAATGTTGATTACAGGCTTTCTATATACAACACCACCGTTATACTCAGTACTAGTTAGGAAACTTCTCGAAAAGGATAAAATCATATTGACAATTGTGTAGAGGATTATTTCATTCAATTTTTCTAGTGAACATCTCACTCATCATCCTCGAGTACAAAACTAAAAGATGATGATGAGTGGAGTGTTCACTTGAGCTTTGGATGGACTACTCTTCTACACAATTCTCTTCCAAAAAATATTATCCACACACATATATCATTTTTCTCATTTCATACACGAAGTAGGTTGAATCTTTACCCCATCTAAGATAAGTCCACCTTTTGTATACCTACTTTCACATTCTCCCATGAAAAAATGTATTTTTCCTGGATTATCCCCCTCTTCATCCACAAAAAATCTGCCTACTTCAAACTCCATCCAACCCTCCTCCACATCTCTCGAGGTACTCATCTGGTACCCATCATCTGCAACAGGTTTATCTGTGTCACTCAAATACAGAGCATATATCTGGTGCTCACTAGTAGCAGTTGTAATTGAGAATTTGACTGGCTTGTAATCCCATCCATGTGCACAAGGCCGAGTCGAGTAGAGAAACGAGAGTCTAACTCCATAACGAAGACCAAAGGGATAATGTCTCTCATTGAGTTTGATCATGAATGAGATGGTATATTTCGTACCAGGAGACAAAACCTTGCAATCAAATAGACCTCACACTTCAAACCAACCTATATTATGTAGTTCAATTTCCTCCTTGAAACTGCACTCCAAAGTCAAAACTGTGTTGTTAGCTTCTTCTCAACATTCCTTGTCTTCAATTTGCATGGAGCAAAGTCAATTGCTGACTATACTCTACTCACAAATGTTTACCTAAAATGTGTACATTGTAAGAAAAGTCAATTGTTGACTTTGTTAAAAGTAAATTGTTGACTTGTGAAAAAGCCAATTGTAAACTTTGTCAAAAAAGTCAATTGCATGCCTGAATCTAAAATCATAAGCTGAGAAAAAAATTGAAAGAATAATTTTGGATTACCTGGAGTCATCTCGAGATCTCCACAAAGAATTCCCAACATCATTTCACCTAGTTATATGTAACTCTCTTGGGGACATGATAAAGCACAATTTTCCGGTGGCTTGCTCTATCCATAACTTCTGAAATTGTCAAAAAAGCATGCAGGTCAATAGGCTCAAACATGAATATTCAACCATGTTGAAGAAACTAAGATATTTTGAATGGAAACTAAACTAGTCAACCACAAAATAAAAAATCACAATAATCAATGAACACTGCATGATTGAGGCTACTACTTGTTAAATCAAATACACCAAAACATGGAGATGGGCCATATGTAATGTCGTATGCAAGTAAATTGATACAAATTGAATAGCTGACCAAACCTAGAAATATGAGGGTAATCCAACTTCGTCCTAAGTTATGATTGGGAGCACATTATACTTTAAAATGACGTTTTAAAATGACATTGGTAAGTTATTATTAGGAGCACATTATACTTTCAAATGACATTGATCATCATTAGTTAAGTTGCATGACACTGGGCAAGGGATGTGTAGGACATGTGGATCTGAGTTTGCAAACAAAGAATGTCTGTAACCAGAAGCAAGGTATATATATGAGATATAGTCAAAGATTTGTTTCCTATGAAATTTGGATATTTATGAGACATGATATATTATAAAACTAGGTACTAAAATATATGATAATTATATTATATAGAGAGATATTTAGAAGAATGTGTCACAAACTGGTGTTCTCATTTAATCAAATGCCAACAAAAAAAAAAAAAAATATTATATAACATAGAGATTTAAAACTTACTATAAAGGGCACCTTTATTATTAAATAATGTAGTAAAATTCAAAATATATATAGTAGATATTAACACTATTAATGAAAGTATCATAATAATCTTTCCCATGTAAAAAATTACCATGATTATCACTATTATCATAAAAAAAAAAAATCATATCATAATTGTTTTTTCATATGTACTCTTAATTCTCTTCTTTTCTATACCCCATTTAAAATCATTAATTGTTCTCTCTTCTATATCTAATTTAACATCTTGTTCCCTCTTCGATATCCAATTTAAAATCTTCAGTTCATGTGAAATGTGAAATATCACCTTGTTCATGTGAAATATGATCCTTTAATAAGATTACTAGTTCACTAAAATCTAAATTAGTCCAAACCCTTTATATATATATATATGACTTTGTCTCTGGTAAATATAAGAAGTTTCTATTAGAGCTCTATAACTTAGAATTTTAAAAAATTGAGACCCTACTATAACTAATTAGGCTATCAAATTACATAAGATTGTGCAAGTGTCAAATAGAAAAAGAAATATTTTGTTTTATAACTTTTGAAACAATGAACTTTCTTAGTTCCAGAGAGAGAATGTATCCTATCTCACAAATAGATATTCATAATGGTAAGTGTTGCATGATTTCAAGTGACTTGTGCTCATTAGCTAGTTATTATGGTATAGTCGGGTATGATTTTGAATATCAATACAATAAAACTATTTGTATAGTTGGTATATTATTAAAGGTTTAAATTGTTTTTTAATAAAAATAGTAAAGTAAAAATAAAAAAATTTAACAGAAATTTTTTTAATCACATTTTTTTATGTATTTTGATAATAATTAAATTATATATGCAAGTACTCACTCTACATACTTTCTCATAGTGAAATAATTAGGAATATATATATATATATATATATATATAATCCCATTATGTTTCTACCAAAAGTATGCTAAGTGGATATTAGAAGTTTTCTTTCTTTCTCATCAAAATCATTTACTCTCATAGTTGACATCATCATCCCAATATACAATCAAAGATGTAAGACAAAGTATACTTCAACCATTCCCCCAATGCATATGACATATTGACTCCAACCATTATACCTAAAACTAAATACATGTTTACATGTTTAATATTATCAATTTATTTTATTAGAATTTTCATATAATTATCCTAAATTCATCTTAATTTATTTTTTTAAAATATTTTCATACAATTAACATAAAATTATCTCAACTTAGATTTTTTAAATATTTTTAAAATATCAATATCAATGTATTTAAACTCTTTAAGAATATAAAAACATTAAAATTTGCAACTCAAAAATTTTGAACCATCTTAACACTCAATAAATGTACAATAAAGATTATTTGCGGCTTAAAAGTTTTGAGTAATCTTGACACCTAATAAATCTAGATTGATTTATAGTGATGATTGTTTTTCCATATATATTATATTGGTAATAATTATTTCATATATTAGCCTCTTAAATAGATAGAGAAAGCATCAAAGACCTCCTCCTACCAGGGCTTCTCAGGATACTGTATTTATTCTGTACGTAGAATCTTCATGTAGAGTCTTTTATTGAGATTTATTCACACGACACAAGCATAGGAAAGAGACAAATCAAATATTATTGGGCAATTAGATTCATTGAATCCCATATTCTCTCAGAATCTGATAGAACTCTTTTGTTTGGTTCAGGTTGACTGCTCAGAACTATGAACAAAGCCAAAACCTCAGTAAATGTAACTCACATGTCATCAATTGACACCCAAATAGTTGCCTTACAAACACTGCAACTTTTCTGAAACATCTCTTCGACATTTAATTTTGACTTGCAACTCTTTCTGAAACATTTCTTTGACATTTACTTTTGACTTGCAACTCTTCTGAAACATTTCTTCGACATTTAGTTTTGAATTTCTGAAACATTTCTTCGACATTTACTTTTGACTGAAACTTTTCTTCGACATTACTTTTGACTTAGCTATTGATAATGGTGGATTTTTCGGCATTTACTTTTGACTTAGCTATTCATAGTGGTGGTTTTGTGACTTTGGCAGATCTTCATTAATAAAACATTAGTTGGTCTACTGTTTGGTAGTCAACTTGTTCACACCAGTAAATTGTATATGTCTAAAAGCATGCAATCAACCGCATCTTTCTTCCTTTTCACCAGATTGAGATATTACCAACGTGTGCTTCCTATGCATTTAGCTTGTTTTCATGATGCCAATTCGATGTTGATGTTATTTAAAAAAAATTAGAATGTTACTAGAAAAACACATCACAGTTTGATATGGTCACCACAGCAAATTCTCTGAACTAGTCCTTACATTGCAAATTCTTTGAACTAGTCCTAAATCTAAATCTAAGGTACAATATTCCAGTAACACAGGCAAACGGTTAAGTAGACAAAGAACACTGATGATGAAGTCTGCATCTATAATTTACCATCCCTACTGTAATTCAGATTGAAAGACATTAAGACAAAGAAATATCAATTCCATAGATACCTTTTTGCTGTCGTCGATCAATTGGGGATGACAGAGTGTGAAATACAATTCTTTCGGTTAGCACTGCTATAAATGATTTTGGTGGTCGAATGAGTTTTAATTCCTGCATATTACCCAGAGTCGTTAATCTTGAATTGGGGGTTTTAAATCCTACAACCTGGGCTTTCTCGGCATGCATATGTATATTGTAAATTTTTAAGTATTAAACAAGAACAACAGACTTTTTGTGTTTGTGAATTTTGTTAAGTGTTAAGCAAGATTATCAAGTTTTCTGATTTTGATTGAAGCAATGCAATACGATTTTCATATGTTCTTCAGGTTCTGGATATTATGGCTTATAATTTACTCCTACCTAATAATTTAATTTATTTGCATTTTACTTTAAGAAAGAGAATTTACTTGGTTGAAAATCACTATGCTTGAATTTAATCTGTAAGTTTTTCTAAATTTGTTCCTCTAATGGCATTGTTTCTCACAAAATGTTTCCTAGACCTTTAAGGAGTTTACCCCACTATTTAGATTCTTTCTCCCAAAGGAGACGAGGTCTGGCTTGCTTGTACCTAGTTGCCCATGGGTATGACGGTTTAATATGTTATCAATCTGCGGCCAGTGACTATTCTTGTCGTTTCCCTAGAGCTAACCCTTTCCGGTTTGTGAGATTTGCAACTAATTTTCACTATACGCTATGACTGGAAATAATTATAGATTTTCTATTTACTAATTCCAACTTACAATAAGAAAAATTCAATGACAGTTACTTGGGTCTTGCTTTTTATAAAGACGACACCTGGCCGACACTATTTTTCTTCTTTTACTCTCACTTCCAATCGCACTCATTACCCCAGATACTCTTACTATAATTCTCTTTAGCAGTACTGAGTTCTTAGAACAATTTAGGTACAACTCAAATCAAAATAAATTATTAAGTAATGGTGTGCACAACTTAACATGACTAATATTATTTGCAAGCACTGAGTTTGGTAATTGTTCTTCATTTCTGTATCAATGTTGAATTTATTGGAGGTGATCCTTTTGATGGAGGAGCAGCCGTGCTAGGTCATGTAAATGTAGGGTTTCCCTCGCCCCTATGACTGGCATCGACAGAGCCCCTGATCCCACCTCGAAGCAAATCGTAATGCGGTGCTGAAGATTGCGCAACCAAACCTGCGGCGAACACCAAGGAATGACAGATCTAGAAGGGATGGGAGGCTCGACCCCCCCCCCCCGTTGGTAACTATCCTGTCATCAATGATGTCGAGCGTTCTGACTCTAGGTCTCTTAACGAAACGGCAGGTAACTCTGACCCTGTAGCAAATCCCGAATCTCAATCAGAGCAGGGAAAGGACAAAAATGGGAAGACAATTTAAGTCTCTTCCTCCACCTGCATACCCATTGCAGCCAATAGACCCAAGATCTATCTACCTGCTCAACATATCAATGGAAGAATATATTTTATGAAATACCATGCCCTCATTGGGAAGTTTATCGGGTTCTGGCCTATTGAGAAGGCTCTCTATGGAGGGACAACCTCCAAATGGAAGCCCAAAGGAAAAATCTTGCTCTAGCTTGGACCCAGGGGATCCTTCAATATAATTTTCACATGCATCGAGGATAAAAACCGCATTATAGATGGAGGTCCCTACTTCTTTAACTTTGTAGGCCTCTATATAAGGAACTGGATCGAGAGATTCAACCTCGACAAAGAAGACTTCAATTGGGATCCTGTTTGGATTCGGCTCTACTCCCTCCCTCAAGATTACTGGGACAAGATTTCCCTCAAATAAACCGACAGTCACCTAGTAGAGTTCATCAAAGTAGCCAAGGAAACTAAACTCAACCGATACACTACCTATGCCAGGATCTGCGTCTACATGCACCTCGCCAAAGCTCTCCTAGACTCGGTAAGTATTTTTCATGATGATTTTGAATCGGTCCAATCAATTGATTATGAACATGTGTAATTCCGCTGCTGCAAATGCCATGCACATGGGCATCTTTTTCGTGATTGCCCCCTCTACCATCCTCTAAAACCTTCCCCTTCCTCTGTCAACACTGACCCTGATGGTTTCACCAAAGTCTCTAGCTGCAAATGGCATGTTAGAAAACCTTTCGCCCCCAAAACCTATAAACCATCCACCAAAAATAGCTTTAATATTCTTTCCAGCCACACTTTGTCGGAAGACACCCCATCCGCTACCTCATAACCAAACCCATCTATTCCTCCTATCATCCCCCCCGCCCCCCTATCACCTCTCAATCCCATTCTACACCCCTAATCCCCTCCACCTCATCCAACTCGGCAGATTGAATGTTTAGTTGATGTTCTCACTAGATCACAACATCTTCCATCCCTAGGCATACAGGGAGAGATATTCCCTCATGATACTTCAAATATCTTGAGAGAATCAAGGAAAAGTGGGCATCGCACTAATTTTCAGTGCCTCATCCTGCTTGGAATCAAATTAGTTGAATTGGGATGTTACCCCAAGTTAACCAGGTTCTATAAGGTCATCCCTCACAATTCTCAATGATGAAGCTCATATCTTGGAATATTCGAGGGTTCAATAGCCCCTCAAATCACTGAATGATAAAAAATAGAATTAAGCAAGACAATCCACCCATATTTTTCATGCAAGAAACCAAATGCACTAGCTCCACTCTAAACTCCATTATATCCAGGCCCTGGCTCGAATGCCACACAGTAGTGGTCGATGCCCTTGGCACCTCTAGAGGCATTTCCATAGCATGGAATCCTCTCATCATCTCCCTGAATGACCTCCATACCTTGCATTACTTCATTCAAGCCTCCTTCCATTTGATCGGTACTAATACCCATGGCCATCTCACCAATGTCTATTTCCCTCAACCTATTGTGCAGAAGATTGAAATTTTGGACTCCATTGACCTCCTTAACTCTCAACGACCTCACCCCCTTTGGATTTTGGGAGGAGACTTCAACATGATCACCACTCTGGATGAAAATAAAGGAGGCAGATCTTTTCTGGACGTAGATTCCGTCATATTTAAGAAATTTATTCATCAAAATTAGCTAATCGACTTGCCCACCTCAAATGGCCTCCACACTTGGAATAATCATCAAGGAGGGGCTCAGCAAATTTCATCGAGATTGGACTGTTTCCTAATCACAAACAACTCAATCCATTTGTAAGGTGATATCTTCTCCATCATCCTCCTTGCCTCAGGCTCCGATCATTGGCCCTTTCTATTGCAATAGTCACGCCCAAGGACAATCAGTAATAAGCCATTCCGCTTTGAACAATTCTAGCTCTCACATATTGGCTTCAAACAAATGGTCCTCGCCTTGTGGAACAACATCAACCCCCCCCGTATGGCTCCAAAATGTAGCAATTTTAGCAAAAAATGAAGATATTGAAAAATCACCTAAAGCAATGGAATCAAACTTCTTTTGGCAACATATTCACTAACCAAAGGGAATTGGAACACCAAATGGACGAGCTTCATCAAATCCTCATCCGTGAAGGTCATACTGAGGAACGGGCCCTTCAAGAACATAATTTAATGAATCGTTTAGAGGATCGAAGACTTCAGGAAGAAATCTTCTGCAAGAAAAAATCTAGAATTAGGTGACTCTAAGAAGGGGAAAAAACACCAAATTCTTCCACCGATCCATCATCCAGAGGAGAATGATCAAACACATCTCTATTATAAAAAATGAGCAAGGAGATAACTTAGAAGATCATGAAGATATTGAGCAAGAACTATTGAGCTACTTCAAGGACACTCTCACTGAACCAATCGTTGAGCGACAACCTGCCATCAACAAAATCATTCAACACATTCCCAAACTCATTACAGAGGATCATAACCAAATTCTTTTGAAATCTGTCTCATTGCATGAGGTTGGTCAGGCCATGTCACAGCTCAAGGACGAGAAGGCACCTGGGCCAGATGGTTTTACATCTAACTTCTTTCACTTCTTCTGGGAGAACATCAAGATGGAAGTTTGGGAATAGTTGAGGAATATCGAAGCATACATTGGATCCTCCCAACCCTCAACACCACCTTCCTCTCTCTCATCCCCAAGGAGGAGAATGTAGCTACCCCCAACAAGTTCAGACCTATAGCGCTTTGCAATGTAATATACAAACTAATTTCCAAAGTAATAGCCAACATGCTCAAACCCCTTCTCCCATTGTTGGTATCTCCAGAACAAACAGGCTACGTGGAAGGGTGCCAAATTCTGGATGGAATCTTCCTCACACATGAAGTCACTCACTCTTTGAAAACTGAGAAAATTCCCGGTAGATTCTCTAGATTAAAAAAAAAATACAAGAAACAAATGAAGGAGCATAGAAAGTGAAAAGTGTTTGAGTTGAAACTTTGGACAACATCCTAATAAATATCCATTATAATTCAAAGAAGTTCTCAATAAATATCCATTAAATTTGATGATTGCAACCAATAAAAATCTCAACTCTTCCTTAGTTTTTTCAACTCTCACTTGAAAAAGGAAATCCAAAAAGTAGCTTAGAGAACAAGAAGTAAAAATAAATAAGGGGTCCCACTACACTGTACATGGCTCCACATAACCCAACTTCTGATAGTGATCTCAAAGTGAATGTTCATTTTATATGTTTTCTTATGCAATTAGATTTTAAGGTAGTGTTCTCTTGCCTTTGGAAAAAACAAAACCAATTTGTAAAAAACTCCGTAGGATTCAAGCCTCTCCCCATATTTTTATGGGTTTGAGCACCAATGAATAAAGCACTCATGAATCTCACTATAAATTGTACTCATATTATAGAGTTACATTCATATGTTCTTAAGAAATAGCCTAGATCCATCTTAAATCCAAATTTATCAAGCACCATGAAGGATAAAATTTATTTAAATATGTATTTTTTTTTTCATTTAGTTCTATGTTACATATTAATTCCTTTATAATAAAAACTAATGACATGTTAAAAAATGTGATCCCTGTGGATACTTCATAAATCTAGGCTTAAGATGGACCTTAGCTTATTTGATTAATGTTAAGGGTTTAGGGTGTTAGTGAAGGTCATTCAATTAAAAGAAAATTATAGTTGCCAATCGTTGTGGTTAAGGTTACAAAGATCCTAATATTTTCAATATTTTCCTTTTCTTTGTGTTCTATGTTTATTCAAATTGTGTAATATAATATGAAAAGTTACACATAGAGCTATTCAAATAGTGTAAATTGTTTAATATGATATGAAAATTTACATATAGAGTGAACTAAACATCCACGAGAGAGTTCCACAAACAATGTGACAAAAACTTCCCTAAATTGGTTGTTGTGTTGTTTTGTTTTTAAGTTAATCTTTGTTGTTAGCTTTCACATTTTCCTCAATCTATATTGTGATATTCTTCAATTCCATCAATTATATGTTTATATATTGTGTAATGTGTAAAGGTTTGTATAATTTAGTTTATTTTTATTTTTATTTTTTATTATTTAATATTTTTAATTGATTTTAATCTTATTATTATTATTAATATAATTGAGTTGATAGGTTCATTTTATAGCATAATATGAGAGTGTTGTGTAATTTTGTTTGTGCTCAACGTGGAGTTGACACATGTCCCTTTTAAAATTAAATTAAAATATTCTTTAAATTAAAAAAGAATGTCGGCTATAATCTAAATAAAAAACAAATATACATTTTTTTGTTAGTTTAAAGTAGTCTCATTCTCTAACTGTGCTTGTTTTATTGGTTGGTGATATTACAACCCAATACAAATGAGATATGGTAAAATTATTGCACTCTCTTAGTTATAAATAAAATATTTCCATGTATTATGTGAACCTTTTAAAGTCCCTTCGAAGTAATTAAAACAAAAAACAAATAAAATTAATATTATTTATATTTTCATATTTCAATTGGATACATAAATACACCATTTTAATATCTATTTCAACTAATTTATTTTAATATCAAATTTAGAAACATTGAAAAATCAAGGCTTGTAGAAATTAGGGTTTGATTCCTCTTTCTTAATAATTACTTGTGAATTATGTTGGTTTCTTTTACTTCTTTTTCAGTTAATATTTCATCAAGAAATTACCAAATTATGTGTGTATGAAGAACACAAGAACATAAGCCACAAGATGTAGGCACTCAGCCATAGCAAAACCCCTATATATGGGATGACCCAGTCAAACTCTTCCACCAATAACTTCAGATCAAGATAAGATTCCAAGACCTCTTATACCTAGACAAAGACATCCTCCAACCACCAAGTCAGCCCTTCCTCCTTGCAGATGTCCTTTTCTCAGCCTTCCAAGTTTCAACTCTTCAAGGTGCAACTTTAGATCAGAATTTCGGCCCTCAACAATAGATTTTTGGCCCCAGCTTCTGAACTTCAACCCTACAATAGAAAAAAAAATTCGAACCCAGCCTCAACCCAGTATCTTCGCATGTGTGAGAGAAAGGTAGCCCAAAAATTCAATTTTCTTCTTCCTGGCATATCTCCTTCTTCTCCAGCAACTTCACACTCTTTTCCAACTACCTCTTAGAGATCATACTTGTTGATGATGCTCTCCAAATGAAGTTGAGTTTCTCAATAAATAGCCTTCTTGTGACGTCGAATTTCCTTAATATAGGCCGACTTGTTGAGGGTAGGGCCAACTTGGTGTGGAGGTGAAAAATGACCATTTTGACTCAGAAAAAAATCTTTTTACATGGAGAAAAAGCCTAAGGGTCTAATAAATATGACAATGACTTTAATGAGTCATGAAAAAACATAGAAGTATTCAATGGAGACTTTGATATATAAAAACAATGACCCAAACATGAAAAACATGCTTTAATAAGTCAATTACATCAATAATAAATTTTCTTTTGATAAGTACCATTATGAAGACTAAAACTAGTTACATTCTTCAACACTCCCTCTTAGCTAGGGAGGTATTAATAATTGCATACACATGAAGGTGTATGGATGATCTCAAAATAAAATTAACTACAAAGAGCTTAGCACAAGCAATACTATAGACTAGATACCTAACCAGGGTAATCTATCTAGGTGGGACTATGATGAAATCAAGCTTTCAACCACTCTAGGTACCAGCAAACTTACTTGCTAACCATCAACCCAGGGATCTAGGTGTGTATCCAAGGTCGGAGTTCCATATCCAACACCACCCTCCCTCTTTGGGAACTGGACATCAACACATAGGTCGACCAGATGTCCTCCCAATCATATTTCCATAAGATGCTTCAACTCTTCCTCTTAACCAGATCGGTAACATAAACCAATCTAAGCATGCTTTTGAAATATTCAAACTTCTTATTCAGGAGATATTTTGTCAGCACATCAACAACTTGTTCATTTGTCGAAATATGCTGCAACTTTACGACTCCATCTTGAACCAAACTTCTAATGTAATGGTACTTCAGACATCTTGATGCTACTTTAATTATCACACTTTATCACAATAGGATCCATAGGCTTTCCAAACAAATCTGACAAGATTTTCCTTAACCAAAAAACTTCCTTTCCTGCTTCACATGCAACAACATATTCAGCTTCAGTGCTACTTAACGCAATGAGATATTGTTTTCTAATCATTAATGAAATAATTTCAGATCCCAAACTGAAACATCCACCAATAGTGCTCCTTCCATCAGTTTCATTGCCACCCCAATCAGAATCTGTAAAGCTCGTTAACTTGAATTCCTTACTATTATATTTTAGGAAGTGATGTATTTTTCCACATATATATCTCAAAATATGCTTGACAATTATCCAATGGTCATGAAGAGGCTCCAATTGAAATTGACTAAGAAAATTCACAGTGAAACATATATCGAGTATTGTACTCACTAAGTACATTAGAGAGCCTACCAACATATGATAGCTAGTAGGATCAACGAGACTAGAGTCGGAGCTTCTCAACTTCTTGAGGTTAGTGATCATGGGAGTAGTCATAGACTTGGAATCCATCATACTGAACTTTTGTAACATCTTGATTATGTATTTTCCTTGACTAAGATGTATCTCATGAGGTTTCTACTAGACTTCCAAACCCAAGTAATATTGCAAGAGTCCCAGATATTTCATTTCAAATTATGCTGCCAACATTTTCTTGCATTCTAGAATTTTGCGCTCCACACCAGTAATAAAAAAATCATCCACATACAATAGTATAATGGCAGGTTCATCCTTCACTATTTTGATGTAGATATTTGCATCAACAAAAAATTTGACGAACCCAATCCTTAATAGATATGCATCTGTTCTTGCATACCATTCCCTAAGAGCTTTCTTTAATCCATATAGATATTTCTCGAGTCTGCAAACATGCGCATCCCTACTATTTATTTCAAAGCCCTCTGGTTGTTCAATATACACTTCTTCATCAATGGTTCCATTAATAAATGTTGTTTTGACATCTATCTGATGGATGTTCCATCCAATAGTAGCAGCTAGCGAAACCAAAGATCTTATAGTAGTTTACCTAGTAGTAGGTGCAAATGTTTTGTTCATAGTATATTCCTTCCATTTGAGAGAAACCCCTTGCAACGAATATTGCTTTGTATTTGTCTATGCTTACATTAACAACATGTTTTATCTTATAAATCCATTTGGAGGTGACAACTAATTTTTCACTTGGTCTAGGAACGATTTTCAAGACTCCATTATTCATGATGGATTGGTATTCTTCTTGCATTGCCTTCTTCCATAATTCTTGATGAATATCTTCTTCAAATCTAATAGGTTCAAATTCTATCAATTTTGTCATGTATGTTGCATACTCTGAATATATCTTTGGTCTTTTGCTTTCTCTAAAGGTTCCTTTTGTTGCTCCATGTCCTTTGGCATGTTTGAGTGTAGCGTCTAACCAAACTGGCCTCTTCCTTGTTTTGGAAATGATTGTAGGTTGAAAAGACTCGCTTGGTCCTTCATCTTCTTCTTCTATATTTGTAGTGCCATTCTCACGAAGCTCTTATTATTCAAATAATGGAACATCTTATTCGTCGGAATTGATCGGTATATCCTTGGAAATTTTGTAGGAATGATTTTCATCGAATATAATATCCATGCTAACTTCAATTTGTCTATTTTCCTTGATGTAGATTATATAAGCTATTGATGAGAGACTATATCCAACGAAGATTCCCTTTATGCTTGTAGAGTCAAACTTCTTTCACTTTTGTTTTGGGACATGGATAAATGCTATACGTCCAAATATTCAGAGGTGATCCACACTTAGCTTCTTTCCTGTGAATGCTTCCTTTAGTGTCATGTGATCAAGGATTCTATGAGGACTTCTATTTTTTATGTAGACTGTTTTCATTGCTGCTTCTCCCCATAGAAATTTTGGTAGATCTTGATCAAATTTCATAGTCCTTGTGCATTCTTCAATGGTTCTATTCTTTCTTTCTACAACTCCATTCTATTCGGGGTTGTAGGGAACAATGAGATCTCTCTTAATACCTACTTCTTTAAAATATGAAATCATCTCTTTTGAAGTGTATTCCCATCCATTGTCATATCTTAATGTTTTTATCTTTCTATCAGTTGAGGCCTCCATTTTGGATCTAAATTCTTTGAACTTCTCAAATATTTCATCTTTTGTCTTAAATTGAAAGAGCCATGTATTTCTAGAATGATCATCAATGAAGGTCACATAATAAAGTTGGCCTTCAAGAGATTTGTTAGAAATTGGCCCACACACATCGAAATGAATGAGGTCTAATACTTAGACCTTGTATCACTACTTGTAAAAGGTTTCCTAGTAGTATTTCCAAAATCACATCCCTTACCCAATCTTTCATTATCTTCCTTGATGTTGGGGATGCCCTTTACCATTTGAATAAGTGGGGGTATTATTTTATAATGAATATGCCAATATATTATATGTCATAGTTCAATAGGATTGACCTCTATGTGAACTAGGGCTTGAGGAGATGGTATGATGACTCTATATAAACTTTCTTCATGAATTTCAATAACTTTTTCCCTTTCGATACTTGAGTCTTTTCCGCAAACCAAAACCTTTCCATCTAGAAATGAAACCCTTTCTCCTTTATCCTCTAAATAAGAAATGGAAATTAAATTAATTGTCAAACTTGGAACATAGAGTATGTTGTTTAGATGCAACTTTGATCCACTTTCTAGCTTTATTTTTGTAGATCCAAGGCCTTTGAATACATAAATCTTGTTGTCTCCTAGCTCCATTGCATGTGATGATGGTTCCCTTGATAGAGTTTGTTGTTGTCCACTATCTCTTGTCATGTGTCTTGAGGCTCCACTATAAATGTACCTGTAAGTGCAACTAAGAATCCTTCACTCTTGACCTTCCTAGATAGATTGTAGAAGATCCTTTCAATCCAGCTTCTTGCAATTTTCATAATATTGAATCCCATCTTCAAGTGGCTTGCCATAGAGGGAGTAGCCTTTGATTCCAAAATGTTTTTCCTTTCTTCAAGTAATATTCAACAAAGTGATCTCCAACCTTCTTTGACCTTAGCTTTGATAACATGTTGAGAAATCAAGGCTTATAGCAATTAGGGTTTGATTCATCTTTCTTGATAATTTCTTGTGAATTATGTTGGTTTCTTTTACTTTTTATTAGTTAATCTTTCATTAAGTGATTACCAAATTATGTGTGTATGAATATAACAAGAAAAAAAACACCCGATGTAGGCACTCAGTTAGGGAAAAACTCCTATCTAGGGGAAAACCTAGTCAAACTCTTCCATTAATAACTTCAGATCAAGATGAGACTCCAAGACCTCTTAGACCTAGACAAAGACCTCCTCCAACCACCAAGTCAACCCTTCCTCCTCGTACATGTCCTTTGCTCAGCCTTCCAAGTGTCATCTCTTCAAGGTGCAGCTTCAGATCGGAATTTCAGCCCCTAGCAATAGATTTTCAACCCACAGTTTTAGAACTTCGAGAATTTCGGCCCCAACTTGAGCCTAGTATCTTCGATCGTGTGAGAGAAAGCTAGCCAAAAAACTCGATTTTCTTCTTCCCAACTTTTCTCCTTCTCCAACAACTTCACACTCTTTTCTAGCTACTTCTTCTTAGAGATCAAAATTGTTGATGATGCTCTCCAAATGAAGTTGAGTTGCTTAATAAATAGTCTTCTTGTGAGGTTGAATTGCCCTAATCCAGACCGACTTGGTGTGGAGGCAACAAATGGCCATTTTTACTCAAAAATAAATCTTTTTACATGGAACAAAAACCCAAGAAGGGTCTAATAAATATGATAATGACTTCAATGACTCATGGAAAACCCTAGAAGTCTTCAATGTAGACTTTTTATTGACCCAAGCATGAAACTCATGCTTTAATAAGTCAATTACATCAATAATGAAATTTCTTTTGATAAGCACAATTATGAAGACGTGAACTATTTACATTCTTCAACAAGAAAAAAACATAAAGATATGTGTATATATATATATGAAACACAACAAAATATTTAAATGTGCAAAGAGAAGAAGTAATTGAAATTAATATAAATGTATTTAAAATATATTAAAAAAAAACTTTAATGTGGACAACCTAATCCCTAAATAAAATATCCCAACGCTCATGTTAACTAAATTATTTCAAGGTCAACAACTTACCTATTAGATATGGTTTAAAATAACAATAAATAAATAAATAAATAAAATGTCTACATAATTGAAAAATTAAATTCTTATTGTTAAAGCATCTAAAGTATCATTATTTTACATAAATTAATTTTTAAATGAGACAAATATTTGTCTATTTTATTCTATATATTCACCAATACTAAAAAGAAAATGAACATTGCAAAGATAAGAACTAATTTTTAGGAGTGTTGAAGTGAACAGTTACATTTGCAATACTAAGAG
Source organism: Pinus albicaulis (assembly GCA_034641835.2). Taxonomy (NCBI): domain Eukaryota; kingdom Viridiplantae; phylum Streptophyta; class Pinopsida; order Pinales; family Pinaceae; genus Pinus; species Pinus albicaulis. Next base: position 1,177,890,114 of record CM076581.1, read on the forward strand.
GGTTGAAGATGAAAAACACTTTCTTAAATTTGTGGGCTCTTACATCCATTCTCATTTCCAAAACATTTGCCACACTTCCAACTTTTTTAACTTAATCAACAAAACTATAGTGATCTTGGAGCGCTTCTGCCCTCCTTTTTTATCATGGACATAAAATACACACTTAGAGTGGGCCTAACAGTTAAGAGATGTAGAGTATGTATGCTTTCATAGACTTAACTTGAAAATTTTGATATAAACAAGTACTATTTAAAAAATAGAACATGTTGAAATTAGATAACACTATGACATAACCGCACTTTGAAGTTAGTCTGGGTACTAGCTCCCGACCGACCCAATTTTTTGAATTTTTTTTACCAAATTCCCATAGACAACTCCCTAATATATTGTCTCATATGCAGATCTGTGTGTAGACTCATTTTGATTAGATATCCCTAAAATTTTATCATGCCTATACCTAATGTTACATGCTTCGAAATTTCACGATTTAAGCAAAAAAATTTGAAAACTGACCTTCAATTTATTCCTTGCAGACCAGCTAATAATCCACAGAGACATTAAATCCTCCAACATTTTACTGACAGAAACTTTCACGGCTAAAGTAGCGGACTTCATCTTGTCCCGCCTTGCTCCGGAAAATAGTGGCACAACTCATATTTCTACACAAGTGAAAGGAACAACAGGTAATTTAGATCTGGAGTAATTGAAGACCAACCAATTCACAGCCAAAAGTGATGTTTATTCATTTGGGGTATTGCTGGTTGAGATTATTACTGAAAGGCGGCCACTAGAGCTTGGAAGGGATCGCAGAGAGCGGATTACTATAAGATGGGTAAGCCAAAATAATTTCCGGAGAACAATTTACCTAATTTTTGCAGCATTCACAATATCCTTCGAAGTGGACAATCTGTTGCAGGTTTTGCAAGGATTCCTTGATTTTTCCTTGCAGAGAAGAGTATGTGTAAAAAGGGAGAATAAAAGGCTTGGTATTAATCTTTAAGCTTTCCTGAAAATTTTGCAATACAGTTACTGACATTGAATTGCATGAAAAAATGAATTTTCTTGAACTTGACATTTCATTGAAGAAATCACAGTTCATAACCTCACAACATTTTCCATTTTCTTTATCAATGAACGACATAATTTGTATAAATTTAACAAATAATTCTAGCATTTGAGTACATTATTCCAAGATTGGATAAATTGAACAATTTTTTGAATCAGCTCTGTTTTTCAGTTGCTGCATCTGCAGGCTATGAGAAATAGAACATTAGAAGCCATTCTAACATTTTGAATTGCGGATTTTCCTGTCTTAAAAAAAATCAAAATGAACTGCAAGCCATGTCTTGAATAATTCAGAACTAATATCGCGGACTCTGCCATTTGAAATTTAAAAACATTGCAGTTTGAAGAAATTGTTTTGATAACATTTTTCATTTATATGTTTTCAAAGTTAATAGCTTTGTTTGAGTGGATAGAATGAAGGCTTTTAAAAGATTTGTAAATAAGCTCTGCAGTGTCTATAGCCTGTCATTAACTGCACTGGGGTGAAGAATAAATTTCATAACAGGCTTCCATAAATTTCCAGATTTTAAAGCCTCTAGTAATTCTATGCTGCAAGCTGAGATTTGCAGAGCTAGAGCTCTTAAGAAATTTTGAAAATAATCTTGACCTTCCATTTTCAACTTTAACAATCGCAAAAGAAATTTCCGAGTAATCTTAACTTTCCTTTACGGATCTTCGAGTTTTTGGCGATGTTTCCATGTATTTCACTTTTTGGAAGTAATATTTGTGATATCTTATTTCTTAGTGGGGGTTTTCTTGTTTGTAATGATTTTAACCATAAATTTTCAGCTTCGGAACAAAATTCATGATCAGTCCTTCTTCTCGATAACAGATTTTCAAGCTTCATACAATTTTGACTTTGTCTTCCCAGGCTTTGGAGAAATTTCTGGCGGGAGATGCGATTCTGGCGTTGGATCCAAAGGTTACAACAAGTGCAGCAGCATGTCTAGCGGTGGAGAGAGTTCTAGAACTGGCATTTCGATGCACTGCTGCTTTCAGACAAGACAGACCGAGCATGAAGGTAACTGCCAAAATGCTATGGAATATCTGCAAAGATTACTGCGAGCTGGAGCTTTCACCTTCCGTACCTCCTCCTGAGGCAGCGACCGTGGAAAAACCGAATGTTGACTTGAAGGAGGTTCTTCAAAAGATTCAAGCTCTTCGTTTCTGAATAGAAAGCAAAGCCAAGGTAAAGCTAAATGAATGCCTATGTCGGAAACCTGAAGGGAAGAGAGAGCCCGTTAGCATGACCTGCGTTGTAAAGTGTTGTGTTGTGATTGCGTGTGTGTCATGAATAACATAATGTAAATAGTGATTAATTAGTTAATTAGTAATTAGGTTGAAAGACCATGTCTGATAAGACATGACCTTTCGTGAAAAGACACTTGCGTAGGTATATAAGAAGGCCTCATTCGTAACATTCAATGATCTATCTCATTCATTATACCTTTTATATAATAATATTTGTATCCTCATGGATATATTTGTATTCCAAGTCTTCTGGAGTATTTAGCTAGAGAAGGAACTTTGTTCATTTCATTTGGTATTAGAGCAGTGCGATCCTCTGGCCGCTCCACCGCTGCATAGAGCCACGCTCTCCGATCAAGGCCCTTGGCCATCAAGGTTTGTCAACATTGTTGTCATCCATACTGAAGCATTTCACAACACTTTTAGAGTTTCTTTGTTGCTAAATTCGTCATAAGCCCTTGGCCATTTTTAAAGGAAAAACAAAATTATTATAGCCAAAAAAAAAGGAAGAAAGAAATAAAGAAGAGTTTATTATTCGAAAAAAAATAAATGGAAAGAAAAAAGAAGAAGAAGAAAGAAGTCAAAGTATATAAAAAAAGAAAAGTAAAGGGATATAAAAAAAAAAAAAAAAAAAAGTACATATACGTACACAAGACAAGTTTAAAAAATTATAAAAAAATTGAAGTTATTAATAAAAAAAATATATATATATAAAAATAAAAATAAAAATAAAAAGAGATATTTATAAAAATAAAAAATATACTTGGATATTTGTTGTAGCCCAAGCCAACAGTGGCTTGTTCAGCGCACCACATCTCGGTTCAACTAGCGACGCCTGCCATCAAACCCTACGTCGTTCTCCCTCTAACGCCCCCGCACCCCCCTCTCTCCCTTTCTGGATATGTCGCCTCTAGTCGTACGTTTGTGCTGTAACATTCCATGTTGTGCATATCTGTCATCGACCTTGCAACTAACACAACATGTAAGTCACCTGTTCCCCTCAGCATGCATGTTCAAGCGTGAAGCTCCAATTATGGTGTGTCATCTGGTTAAATGCCAAGACTGTCAACCGAATTCCACGCTCTGCTGTCCACAACGCCATTGTATCACCGGAATACTGTCCCAGTCACTACTTCACAATTGTGCCTGGTCAACGCTTCCGCAAAATCGAGCCGCAGACATAACATGGTCGATACAGTGTAATGTTCCAACATGACTACCCGATTACGGTGTGACTGCCATGGTGGATGTGTAATACTTTACAAGTAGGTTATACGAGTGGAGTAATACGTTTCCTCATTCATGATCGTACCACTTGGTTGAATAAGTCAATATTAGTCCTTTTACATACTTAAATTATATATAATATACATACATAAACTATATATTATATAGTTAATAATTAAAAAATTATATATTATATAGTAATTAATATTAAAAAAAAATTATTAAAAAAATTATTCTTATTTTACAAGGAATATATAAAGTATATAGAAGGGAGATTATCAATTATGTTAACATAAATAAATAAATAAATCAATAAATAAAATTGGAGAACATTTATTTTAAACAGAATGACATCTAATACAGAAATGGAGTCAATCATTGATGAAAAGGAAATTGAATCCAAATCGGAGATGAAAGAGGGAAGATTTCCTGAAAATTATAGTATGTTTGTCCGTGCGGGAAAAGAAGTTCTCATATCTATCGATCTTAATCAAGAGAATAATTATGTTAGTACTAAATGTGCTAACCAATTAGTGGTCCACAAATCAAATATAACTGAAACAAATTCATTTCACGCAAATGAAAAACAATACGATATAGAGAATTTACACCTAAGTATTGGGGAGTATTCCTTTGTCTCGCAATTTACCGTTAAAACCTTATTTTGTAACGATAGTGATATAATTCTGGGTTCGCTATGGATAGAATCACTAGGGTCATTCATCCTTAATACGAAAAAGAAATTTTGACATTTTCTTAAAAAAATAAAAACATAACGTTACAAGATGTCACGGTGAAGTTGAATTCACTAACACCAGAAGACATATTGGATATCACAGGAGTAGTTCTTCCAGAAAGTAAAAAAACAATACAATATTTGCAAAGAGAAGTTGACAAAATCACCACTAACAAGAATGAAGAAGTTTCTCGCCTTAAGGACCACAACGAAAAATTGCTAATGCAAATTAAGAAACTGAAGAAGGATAAGAAGTTGTTGGAAAACAAGGTGCAACAAATTGTCGAAAAAACGAGCATTGATCTAGTAAAGGTCATAACTCAAGAAGAAGAAAAGAAAGTTGCAAAAGATACAAACTTCGATGTTGCAGTTCAGACAAGGAACATACTAAGTGGAGGTCCTGTAACCTCCTCGCCAAAAGGAAATCAAAGTCACACCAAAAAAGTTCCCTATCGACATCCAAATCATGGGAGTAGACAACTCAACCAAACTCTGTATTCGGAACATAAACAAGCTAATATTTCGAAGAATACTAATGAGTCATCACAAGTTGACAGTCATCGTAAGATTCCACAGAAGATTGATTTAGGATGGTCCGATCCATTCTCAGTGCGACAATTTTGTTTTTCACTTAGAGGATCATATCAACTTGTATCAACAAGGATGACTGCCCCGAGACAAGAAGATGTTCATAGCAGGAAAAGGAATCGAGGCCTTTCATCGACAAGCTTTGAGGACAAAGCTTTTTGAGGGGAAGGCAATGTCATGAATAAAATAATGTAAATAGTGATTAATTAGTTAATTAGTAATTAGGTTGAAAGGTCATCTCTGATAAGACATGAAATTTCGTGAAGAGTTACCTGTGTAGGTATATAAGCAGGCCTCATTTGTAACATTCAATGATATATCTCATTCATTATACCTTTTATATAATAATATTTGTATCCTCATGGATATCTTTGTATTCCAAGTCTTCTGGAGTATTTAGTTTGAGAAGGAACTTTGTTCGCTTCAGTGTGTATTTTCTCTATTTTGAATTAATGAGATTCAAACCTATGTCCACCGGGCTCAGAGCCTGTGTGTCATTGGAAAAATTCCAATAGAGTCATAACTAGCAATTGCACTACATGTTGAAAAGGAAACGTCGTAAGGTTGTGGTATAGGAAAGAATAACATATAAGAAAGAAGAGGTAGTAGGAACTTTCTTTGCTCCAACCGATCCTCCAGAATAACGAGTGGAGAATTATGTTTCCTGGACCTCAAATCAAAATATCCATATTGGGTAATTGATTTGGAACAACTTGTTTGTTATTAATTGCATGTAAGATGTGTTTTTCATAATGGATGAGACATTTTGGCCAAATTACTCAAGACCTCTATATAACGAAATCTGCATGTTTATTTTTTTTTTTTCTGCATGAAGGATGCACTTGGTTTTTATGACCAAGTTAGGCAGACTTCACCCTTCCACAAAATTAATGTTGAATTCCTTTGACACTACTCCTAGAACTCTGACTCTGCTTTAGAGTTAGAATTATTTAATGGAATAAAAACTTATCACTATGACATGTTGTACTGCATAAGAGACTAGTAAGAAACTTAAGTATGGTAAATCCACCTTCACCTGTCATTTGAACATAGAGCATAGAGTTATCTTAATCGTTAATTTTATGGATAAGAGACATTTGGGCCCTTTTTAACCCTTGGAGATGATTAATTAATCTCAGTTGAAATAATTTATATTAATAAATTATCTACAATCATATTTCCATAATTCCTCTTTGAACAACCAATATTCCACTTCTTTGGAACTTTTCACCTCAGTCAAAATAACAAACATCATGAAGACCCAAAAGTAAGAAGAAAAAATAAGCTCATAATCAGGGAATCTAGACTTCTTTAAGGATCATAATTCAAGACTTTAATGCCTTTTAAAGATCATTTATTTTCACATAAAATAAAAAGAAACAATCAAATTTTGTAGTGACAAGAATGGGAACAAATTTTAAATGTAATAACTCCCTTCCCTAGTGATAGTACATTTTTGTTTTGAAATAAAATAATTTTACCGATCTTTTAAATAATAGATTCCTCCCCAAGTGACCCTTTAGAGATAACCTTTTTTTTCAATTGATTGCAATAGGTAAGTGTCTTAATAGATTCCACCCCAAGTGACCCTTTAGAGATACCTTTTTTTTCAACTGATTGCAATAGGTAAGCGTCTTTTGTCTAGTATTTTCTAAGTCATTGAATTTAAGGGCAGAGGTAAAGAGACTACTAGACAAAAAAGAGAAGAGTGACTGAATGTCAAATGAAAATAACATTGAGGAATGTCTTCTGATTTTATCATGTGGGCCTTCTTCAATTGATGAGGTAGTAGGGACTTTCTCCTCCAGAATAAGCAGTGGAGAATTATGATGAGTGAACTACTACTCATGTAACTTTGACTCCTACTTACAATTGGAATGTTTATCTTCCCATAACTCTATTTTGGGTTATAATTCTAGTTTTCTCTTGTTTATGATAAATTGTCTCTATATCACTATTGTCTATCTCTTTTTGAGCGCTGACTTGAATCAGTGAGATAATGTAGCTCATCTGGATTCCAAAATCCTTGAGTAATCCATTTTTTGAAGAGTCCTCTTCTGTTTTTAATTCTGCTATTTGGACCTCCATAGCCTTGTCAACATCGTTTCCTTCTAAAGAACCATACATTCTTGATAAGTATCCATTGTCCTGCTTTTCTTCTTCCATATACTTCAGATCTAAATGAATGGCACATGAGATAAGCTTTGTGACATTTTCCAAATTCCAAGATTTTTCGATTCACTTCTTATGTGTATCACTTAAAATGGATTCCATACATTCAACTTATGCTTTTTTAGGGCTTGTTGTTAGGTTGTAAGCTTCTCTTCACCATGTCTCCTTTCTTCTGTATCCTTGACTTTGATACAAACAATTGTTACCAACCCCTTTGAAGGTAAATTTAGTGTTATTTAAGAAATGAGAATTATGAATATTCATCATTATTGCTCAATATAAATCATGTCCTCTGAAATAATTTGGAAATTTAAAAAAGATCACATATTTTAAAAATTTTCATTATTAATTAATTTTTTATATATTAAGAAATAATACTCATAAATTATAAAACGGTTGTAACATTAATATTTAACAAAAAAAAACCATGTATTTTTGGAATAGTAAAATAGTTGTAACAAAAATAATACAAAACAAGAAAAACTATGTATATTTGGATGTATGAAAATTTAGATACATTTTATTAAGTAAAATTTTAAAAGAATAATGGTTATAAACATTTAAAAATAATTTTATTAAATAATTTGTTTAGATCCAGAGTTAAGATTGATTTAGGCCATCTTAGTTCCCCCTATAAAGAAATTACATTCCACATGAATACCATGGGCTGTATTTATAGTTTCTAATTATTTTATTTTATTATTTTATTATTTTTTATTGTATTTTGACCTAGTTAAAATATTCATTACATTGTGTCAATCTTTTTATTTAATTTACTTTTATTTTTAATTTTGTGTAATTTGACATAGTCAAAATTTTAAGTCTAGTTTTATTAAGTCACAAAAACCTAAATTCAATCTTCCCCCTATAAAGAAACTACATTCCACATGAATACCATGGGTCAATACCATGGGCTGTATTTATAGTTTATCATTATTTTATTTTATTATTTAAAAGTCAACAAAACTAAATTCAATCTAACTTATTAAAAAGAAAAAAACTAACATTATAAAAAACATATATAAAAATATTTACTTGATCTAATGGCCTAAAACATTTCAATCGTCTAACATTTGATCCAATGGCTCAAACATGGAGTGACGCCTTACGACGTAATAACAATGAACAATTAGATGAATCCTATACATGGTTGAAGATCAAGGTTTGGTTTGGAAGGAAATAGCTTTTCCTAACTAATATCAATTAACTAACATAAAGAGAAAAAATAATATATATATATATATATATATATATATATATATATATATATATATATATATATATATATATATGAGAATGAATGAATGTGTTATCACAAAATCAGACCTGATAGGCTGTCAATCAAATCAATTTCATGTAACTATTTCAAACCAATGTTTTGATTGAGGCTTAGCCTCCTCAACCTGAGAGGGCTCTCTCAAGGGTTAATGATTTTTGATAGATATATAGATGGATAACTTTATGTGGGGTAATAAGCAGATAAATGATAGATATTGGTTGTAAGTCACATTAGCAAGTTCACATTGGGCTTATGGAGTCATAATAGCTTCAGTAAAACCAAACAATCTACTTAGCATGGAAGTCAAGGCATATCATAGTTCTAGTAAAGAGATACACATGTGAAACTGTAAAACACACAGTCAGTTTGTCTATGAAGGAAGTCAGAGCATCAATGGTGAATTCTGAGTAACATAATCAAGCACCATTGCAATAGGATAGTAAAAATATGCCATTAGAACAATAACACACTAGAACTCTTTATGAATCTTGAGTTGGCTAAGTAAAAAAATCTGTATTAAGCTGAAAACCACTAACTTACAATAAACACAGTCTTTTTGCTAAAAGTGTCCAACCCATGCATATTCAACTTCTTGATCTTTTATAGATCATTTACAATATAGGATAACCTTATCCCCAACTAGATACATCGAATTTCTACGTTTTGACACCTTTCCTAACCATATAACATGGTATTTATTACAAAATGACAACTGCAAACCTAATGAACAGTCCTATTACAAATAGGACTCAAACTCCTTAACTCTACTCATAACAACCTTATATAAACTAGATTACATCATTTTCTAGCTATATTTCCATAAGGTCGAATCCAGATGATAAGCTCCAACACTTTATGACCTTAATGCTGATCTCCTGCAAACTAGGAAACTATCCCCTGTTTTTTAGGCTTAGGATTCTTTGTGTTCTTGAGACACTCTGACCACTGTGAACCCCTGACTTCGAGGTTATTTGCTGTCAGGAATTGAAATAACATATGCCCAAAATCATCCTTAAGTTCTAGCTGTACAAAATCACCATCAAAATGTCCAAAATAGCAGAAACAGACTTACGCTACGAAAACAACACAGTTTCGTAGTGCAGTCTTTTAACTCATTTGCCTTCAAAATTTTGGTTTCTTTCCTCCAGGGTTATCTTCATATTCACTTGACACAGCTTCCTTAGCAATTTCAGGTCAAAATACATGCATTTTCCTTCCAAAAATTTATAAGAAAGGGTGAAAAAAGCTACTACAACAGTTTCGTAGCGCATTTCACCCTTTTTGCACTGTTTGCGCTACGAAACTGCTGAGTGAGCAGATTTGACCAGATTTCTTCAAAATTTGAAACAAAAATGTGCCAAAACTCTAGAATACCACTGTTTTCATAAAAAAAAATAGCCATATGAACTAAAAACACAATTTTAATGATATTTATTCTTCATTTTCCTTTTGATTTAGCCTTTGACTTTTTTAATAATTTGTCATTTTTCACCTTTGTTTTTTAGTTCATCCTGAGTCAGTTTCAGCTGTAGCTCCAAATCCTTCACTTGGTTTTTTAGTCTTCTATTACTGGCTCTTAAGTGAGTACCGATCACTCTGACAAATTTTGCTTCTTTGATGGCTGGAACTGTCCATGTAAAAAATTGTTCTGTATTGCTTGGAATCTCAGACCTAGAACTAGTTTGACCTTCCCAAAGTGCCTTCAATATTTTAAACTCTGTTTTTTCAATACTGTGCTTTCTGGCCCTCTTTTTCATCATTGCAAACTCTTGGTTTGCTAGCTTCAATCTCTCCTGAAGATGTTGACACTCTGTCATGTGTCCTTTTCCCTTCATTGTCTTGCTGGCTGCATGCTCCACTATTGGTGATGAGAGATCAACCACCTCTTCAGGAACTATGGGTGCTTCAACAGTTTATTAGACCTCTTTGTTGCCTTCCTTGAGCTTCTTAGCATGCCTAGTTAAAGGCTTCCTTGATTGAAAGATAAAGGTTGCATTTTCACCTTCAAATTCAAGTTTCTTTGCTGACTTAATCCTTTTCTGTTTGTGTTCATCTACTCCAATGAAATCATCTTGCACAATGGGTGATTCCTCTATATCAATTGCATGAAGGATGTCATCTAAATTTCCTTTTATCACTAGGCTGTCCTCTGTACCTGAAACAACTATTTTTCCCTTTGATGCCACTGCTTGGCTTCTTGTCACTCTCTTAATTTCTTGCTTGCTGGCAACTTGTTTTTGTTTTTCCTCTTTGACACCTTTTGACCTCTGTTTTGTAGGTGATGGAGTTGCTGCAACAAGAACTTGTGTCTTCTTTGTCCTATCTTCAACCTGTTTCCTTGGTTTCAACTTTACAAACCTCTTTTCTTTTGCAACCATAGGTTGACTAGACTCTACTATTGGTGTTGAAGGAGTTCCTTTAGGTTTAGGGTTTCTAGCTGGGGTTAGGTTCTCCAAGTCAAAACCATTCATAAACAAAAATGAAGACCAGTACCTGCTTATTTTCTGAAGCTCATTTAACACCAATAACTTTATCAAACCATGGTGAAACAAAGATGTTTCACAACCATCAGACTTGGCTTGTACTTTATTAGACATTTTGGCAAGGCTCCTATGCAAGTAGAAGGGAAAATCTAGTGATGTCATACCTGTGAAATGCAGAAGTAGCTTGAAATGATAAGTATAAACTTTATGGTACCTTCCTTCACATGTAAAGTATCTTTGAATGTTGAACAACAGCTTGGCATAGATGTCTTTGATACAACTTCTAGGTATTGCATTGTTCAGGTCCATATCTGCATACTCAGGTTTCATGAATTCCTTTCATGGTTCCATATCAAACTTAAAACCTTTAAACCAAGTCTCTTGCCCCCTTGGTATTTCTGTCACAGAAGCAATGATCTCAGGAGTAACTGGCACATTTAACATCTCAATATTAGAAGTTGTTCCACTGAAGTGTAAGGAAAATTCTTTAGACACCTAAGTGTGGCAACCCTACAGCTTTTCACAAAACCGGAGACAACTTGCTTTTCTAAACGCCTCCATCATTGTTTGATCTTTAATTATAGCCTTCACATTTTTAGGCTCATATCTTAAGCAATGTGCCCCTCTATTGTGGAGGTAAATCCCCTCTGCGGACAGAGGCAATCCCTACTAGCCCAGATCGGGTCTAGCAACAATCGTTCACGCTATAGTGCAGGTTCCTAATTGCAGATAAACCAACTAGTGATGATGGCCTACCTGGAATCCAACACTGTCGCTCGTAGAGAAGGTAACGCTCCCGTTCATTAGGTCTGGCAGATCACAATCCTCACGATCTCCATAATCAAACACTTGCACACGCAAGAAACAAAACAAACGCAAGCGTAAAATCTAGTGCATACAACTATATGTCAGTCAGAGAAGACATAACTCAACATCATAATCAACAACAAGAGTGGAACCATAAACAATAGTCGCTTATCATTAATCAATCAAAAGAAGAATACAACCATAGCTCTGACGCTGAATTCTCCTTCAGAGGGTCATCAGCAGAACACATCTCGATAAAGCCTGTCAGGGATGGGACAAACCTCTCTCTTCGGATGTCTCGACAATGATCTCCTTGCTTGGATTTGGCCTTAAGGGAATGTATCAAAGCTCTTGCAACATTAGGCTCTTGGGAACTTGGAGATTTGGAGACTAGCTTGCAAATGAGATGAGCAAGCTTTTATAGATGGAGGAAGGGGAGTTGGGATCCCTATAATCATGGGATTGGCCCTATCATCAAGGAAGCTTCCATGAGAGGTGGCAAAACCACTTCCTCTACATGGAGATCCGGAGCCAAACCTCCCAACTCAAATTAGATACCAGTTCCTAGATCAGTTAGGACGAAACTTACGACATTTATTTTTAAAAAACACTCCTTAAAATGGATGGCGCGAGTGAGACTCTGGGATAGAGCGCCAATTGGCACGCCCTCTTTGAAGGATTTCCCCCATTGGCGCAGGTACTAAACTGGCTACTTGCGCCAATGCAAAAAGGGGTGTTTTTAGGGTTTTTCACAAGGAATTGTCTTCAGGGCAATGAGAGTACATGTTTAGGGGAATGCCATGAAAGTGTTTTCAAGTTATGTCACTGCTCACAGGTCACGGAATGAGCCATCCAATTGTGTGGGATGGGGAATTGCAGGGACGGTGAAAAATTACTGTGTAACAGATGCCCCCTAAAGCATGAGGCCCGAGAGAGAGAGAGGGGTGAAATGCTTTACGAGGATGTGTCCAACTGAAAACACCACCGTCGGAAAACCTGCGTAGAGAAGTACAACTGATATCTCAAATACATGATAGATACGTGGTATGGGCGCAACCATCCATAACAGAGTATGCAATAATCCAAATCTGAGGCATGGATGCAGCCATCCAGTGAGGATCGATAAATAGACTCAGGTATGGTCGCAGCCATCCAATCAGTGAGTCATGTAACTAATCATGATAATCCACAAAATCGTAGCCTGGATCGTAACAAACAGGAATCTAGGGTCTTGCGCTCCATTTCGACCCGAACAAAGTACAAGTTCAAGCATGCGAATAAGTGAGCTGAAGTCGAACATGCAAGAACACCGTCTGATTACCAACCAATGATGAAAGTTGTTAACAGACGCGAGAGGTACAACCATTAATGCCAATGGTCCTCAAGGTACTACAGGTACAATCTACGACATGTGAACAATGAGCTGACGTCGAACACCTGTAGAATCACTCGATCGGAGGCCAATGATGAAAACCTCACGTCAAATGCGAAGAACCTGCCATTGAGGCATGCAGGCTCCAAGGTACCAGAAGGGAGTCTCTAGATCAACTTCCTAGATAATGAGCTGAAGTCGACAAGAAGTGACCTTGATCAAAGGTGGGCCATAGTGTTTCCCACATCATCGACGCGAGACAGAGGAACATAATGTTTTTGTGAATCACGATCAGATGAGAACAGAGGAAGGTTGAAAACTTGCAGAGGTCAACTTCTCTTGAACATATGGTGGCACGACAGTGATTTTGGCAGTATTTGACATCAACGGATCAGAGGTCATGGCGACGAGGCAAAGAGCAGATGAGAGGTCAAAAGGATTACCCAAAGCCACGGAGGCAAGTGGAAAACGAGATGAGATGTCCCCAACTTGACACGAATGCAGACAAGTGCCATGTTCAAGAGCGACATACTGCCGACACGACAATAATTCTGGTTCCATTTTTCCCCACCATTTCTGGTGAGTACCCCAGTTATTTTTGATAAAAAGCTTGAAGGGGATAGCATATGCTTGTAATATAAGTTCGTTCTTTGGACGAATCCATCCTAGTACATTTCACGAGCCTTAGGAAGGAGCGACTCGAATAACGTCATTGCGACTAAATCCGATGTCATCAGGGTTTAACGAGTTTGACAAAGGAAGAACTCGACGTCTTTTCATATTTAGAGAGTTTGAAAAGATAGCGGAAAATAAAAATCCAAAGGTCCCTTTTCGTAAATAGTTCCTCAGATCTGAAAAGGTAGAAAACTTTGTCTGAGAAAACCTCCTAGTCGCGATAGGCTAGGGTATTCCTTTTTCGTAAATAATCTATCCCAGCCTGAAAAAGGGGTAAACGCATACTGGGTAGATGTCATTTCGTGGCCACTTTAACGAGATCGAAACGACAAGGGCCTCAACAATCTTTTCATGTTTAGAGAGTCAGAAAAGAGCTAAAAGATGAATCCAAAATGACTTTTTCGTGTATTTACCAAGTTCGAAAAAGTATAAAATACAACTCGTGTCACCGTTTAAGCCGCATGAAGACCTGTTGCTGCACAGAAATACAAGTGTAAAACCCATTTTCGACGAAATATATTAAAATATTAATAAAAAATGACTTTTAAAACCTATTTATATTTCAAAAAGTTATTAATAAGTCTCAAATGGTAAAAACAAAATTACTTTTACTATTTACCTCATGGGAGAGCAAGAGTGGTCCATTTGGTGTGCAAACTTCTGACGGCGACTGCGACCGATTCTGGCTACCATTCAGATCCTCGTTTATCCCAGGTAAGAGGCACTTCCCTGAACTCCATTTTGATCCATTTTATAGAGATTTCCATTGCGGATTGGGCTTCTGTGGAATATTTTTAAATTTTTAGGGCTCCACCCATTGGCGCGGGTATCGGGCACGGACCCGCGCCAATGGCCTTTTGCATACAAAGGGGTCGTGCCAATGGTGCAACGCGGTTTTTCTGTTTTAAATTTCCAAACAGAGAACAATCCAATGGATTTTTCCATGTAACAGAGGTCTAATCAAGGGTTTTTGATCATGTTGATGCAGACAACCAAACACAATGGTTATCAAATGGAAAGAAAGGGAGCATGGGGAAGAGGATGAACTGGCCATGGAGAATGAGCCCTGTATGAATGCACTTAAGAACTGTGGACTCAAGAAGTTCTTCCTGACACCCTGCTTACGAGCTCAACCTGAGCTCCTGCAGTACTTGGTGAGTATTTGGGATGAAAATGAAGGAGTGTTCAAACTTTGGGACCAAGTGCTGGAACTGGAGGTTTCTGATGTATACTTCATAACCGGACTGTCGCGCCGAGGTTCAGTGCCCATCTTGACAGGCAGCATAACATCTGGTGAAAAGATGGAGCAGGTAATGGCAAGGGTGTGCCCAAGGGCACAGACTAGATCAGGAAGCGGGAAGGTGGATATCCACACTATCGAGGATCTAGTACTGAGAGTAGTGCTACACACCATCACATGAGCTGCGGGATCGCAAGCTCCACACGAGGCCACCAAGGCCCAACTCTTATTAGCCTCTGAGTGTATGAATCCTACACTATTTGATTGGGCTACAACGGTGACAACCAATATCAAGAAGCAGCTTACAAAGTGCAAGTAAGCTAAGCTGAAATAGTTTGGCTACGGTTCCATTTTGGTATCGTTCATCCTGGAATGATTACCAATCTTTCAGGGCCAAGGGGCCATAGTTGCTGAGCCGATACCAAGAGAGCCAAGGATGGCTCGCTGGGCAGCACTTATGCCCAGATCAGGAGGAGGCCAACAGATGTCCTGGAGGCCGGAGTTTTTTGGATGGTTACGGCGGCAGCTGATCATGGTTGAGGATTGGCCCTATGCTGGGACCGATTTCACCGGAGACCCAAACCTTCTGCTCCCGGAGGGGGATGACTGGGATGAAGAGTTGGGTATGACCTCTCTTTTTGATTTTTATGTTTTATGATTTTTTTTTGGTAATACATGTCCGCTTTAATAACAGTTGTTATGGGTATGCAGATGTCGGCCCAGAGAGACCCGCGGGCATGTCGCCCATTGCGCGGAGAACCCATGCTGATCATGACCCTCAGGCTGAGGGTGGCGAGGGAGGTGAACTGATTCAGAACCTGGAGGGCATTGCCCGGGGGATCCCAGACTATGCATGGCTAGCAGATGTTCCGCTAGCATACCAGCGACACACTGTGGGGGTGCCCAGTCGCCTCCACCGACTACTAAGACGCTTAGTGCGCGCGGTAGCATGTTACCATGAGCACCATGCGGATTAGACACCTAGGGCTTCTTTCATGCATATTTTTTGAGAGACATGTCATCTCCAGATGTATTAAGACGAACATGTATATTTTGATTTTATGTGATGCACACTATGTAAAAATTTTGACACATATATATATACATACCTATTTCTGGATGGATCTTCTCACATGTGATGATGTTTTATAAATTGCGCAAATGTCTATCTAAAACCAAATTAGTTACTGCATCTGTTAATGTATTCATATGTCTGGGTATGTGCTGATATGTAATATAGTCAAAATTTCTTTCCAGCAGACGAATACGCAAATACAGACGTAAAATGGATGGATTTCTTACTGAATAATGCCCATTAAGCTGTAATACTACAAGTTGTGAGTCTAGATACACAAGTAATTCACGAATGCCGAGGTCCATAGCCTCGGTTAATAATTCCAATACAACATTATATTCCAGATATCTTTTGTAGCAGGACCCAGACACACACCTTGCAGGTTAACCAACTCACCAACAGGATCATAGATTACCCAAGCTGCCGAAGATAGATTCCTAGTACTACGGGAGGCACCATCCGCGAAACCCACAAACGGAGTAATGGACATATGCACAATTAGGAAGACCCGATCAGCAGAAAGACGCTTACATCGCACACCACACCACACATGCACACAAATGAATATACACACCTATGTACACACACCACACCAAAAATAACTTCAAGTGTAGTATTTCTTAAGGTACAACCCATTTCTAGGTTGCGCCAGTGGAACTCCTTCATAATCTTCAATACTCGTTTTACTATATAGGGCCCATGCCACATGGGTTGGAGCTTTCTTGCCCCGAGCTTGTCGTGCACTTGGTCGTACAAGAGGACAAGGCCCCCTTCGACAAAGGAACGTGGAGAGACAGATTGATCAAAGTGTGCTTTGACCCACTTTTTCTGTGCTTCAAGGACTAAAGCAGCCAAGCGGTGGGTTTCATCCAACCATTCCAAATATAAGAGACGTTCTTCTTCAGGAGAAGTATCGGGAAAAAGTTCCACAGCTAGCTTTAAGGAAGGAATTTCGCACTCAACTGGAAGAGTCGCTTCCAGACCATACACTAATTGGAATGGTGTGAATCCGATCGCATTCTTTGCTGACATCTGGTATGCCCATAGAGCTGAGAACAATTGGAGGTGCCAATTGGACTTATGAATTCCAGCTGTTTGTTGAAGCATTGTGACCAAAACCTTGTTCACAGCCTCAACCTGACCATTTTCCTGGGGGTAATATGGCGTTGAGCTATCGTGTCGTAAGCCCAATCTTGATGTCAGCTCGGCCATCATGTAATCTTGAAAGTGAGTACCGTGATCAGTAACAATGGCCTGAGGGACCCCGAAACGTGCAATGATATGGTTGAAGATAAATTGGGCAGCTGTCTTACCATCGGCGGCTAGTGTAGGCATCGCTTCGGCCCACTTAGTAAAGTAGTCGACAGCGACGATTATATATGCATGCCCCCCAGCCGAATGAGGGTTACACGTCTTAAAATCTACGCCCCATTTTGCGAAAGGGCCGACGGTAATGACAGGATGCAGAGGGAGGGGTGGCGCACGCATCTTGCGCTGAAAAACCTGGCACGCATGACATTTGTGGACTGCAACAATACAGTCTTTGAAGATTGACGACCAGAAGTAACCCACACGCAGAATCTTCTGGGCGGTGGCATATCTAGACATGTGACCGCCACAGGCGCCACTGTGACAGTCATTTAAGACTCATTCGGCCTCTTCCAAAGTCATACATCGACGGAGCACCGAATCTACTCCAACCCGGTATAATGTATCTCCTACAATGCGGTAGGGTTGAGACTGATGCCAAATCCGACGTCGGGCATATTTGGTCAACTCAGAGCGAAAGGATGACGTCTAAAGATACACTATAATATCGCCATACCATGGGTCACGGGTGCTGATAAGGAAGATGGTTTCGTCTGGTATATGTTCTTCAGAATGAGATGGGGGGGAGTCTGTCGAGAGGGAGCAAATAAGATCTGCGAAAACCAATGATTTGGTCGACTTAGCAGTAGTGAACTCTAGGTCGAACTCCTGAAGGATAACGATCCATTTGGAGTATTTGCCCCCCAGTAATTGTCGGGAAAGAATATATGTCATGGGGTTGCAATCTGAAACCACGGTTACAGTACGCAGCAGGATGTAGTGGCGGAAACGTTGCACAACCTGTACAACTGCTAAAGCTAGCTTCTCGACGTGAGCGTAACGCGTTTCCGTGTCGAGAAGATTCCGCGATAGATAGTAAACAACGTGTTCGTTGCCATCATCATCATCCTGTACCAGAACCATAGCTATGGTGCTAAACGCGGTAGCCAAGTATAAAGTGAAATCACGGTGATAGTTTGGAGGCCGAAGCAACGGAGCATTAACCAGTAATGTCTTCAGCTTCTCAAAGGATTGTTGAGCAATGTCGTCCCAATGAAAGGGAACGTTCTGCTTTAAAAGACGCGTGAATCCTTTGGCCACTTCCGTGTAGTTCGGTATAAAGCGTCGTAGGAAGTTAGCTTTTCCCTGCAGACTCTGCAATTGATATAACGAAGAGGGTGATGGGAGATTGACAATGGCCTCGACCTTGAGGGGGTCGAGGCGAATTCCGTCCTTGAAGACTATGAACCCCAAAAGACGGCCAGAATCCATGCAAAAGACGCATTTATGAGGATAGAGCCGAATATTGTAGCGTCGACAGCGAAGGAAAATCTGGCGGAGGTGTTCTGGGTGGTCCTCTCACCGAGATGAGTGAGCTGGAAAATCATCCAGATGAGGCTGAACGATATGGTGTATGTCATGGAACGCGTAAGACATAGCACGCTGGAAAGTAGCTCTAGCGTTCTTCAAGTCAAACGGGAGCTTTTTATAAGCGAAAGTACCCCACGGACAGATGAATGCAGTCTTGTGTTGATCAGTGGGTAGAATATTTATTTGATTATACCCAGAAAAGTCGTCCATCAAGGAATAAATCTCACTCCCAGCACATTCGTTAATGATTTGATCTATGAAAGGAGTGGGGTAATTTTCCTTTGGACAGGCCCGATTAATATCTCAGTAATCAACACAAACTCTAATAGTGCCCTATTTCTTATCTACAGGGACAATGTTGGAGACCCATTCTGTGAGTGGAATTAGGTAAATGAAGCCCGCGTTCAGAAGTTTTTCAACTTCTGCTTTAATGGCAGCAGTTTTGCGAGGATGCACCGGGTGCAGGTGTTGGTGCACGGGTTTCGCACCAGGATAGGTAGGGATATCGTGCACTAATATGCTGGGATCAATCCCGGGCATTTCCTCATAGGACCAGGTGAACACGTCTCTGAATTCTCGAAAAAGGTCAGTATAAACTCGTATCTCATCAGGAGAACAAGTCACTCCCACGTGTATATTCTCAACTATCCCCGGTTTAACGGAGATGTCGATTGGAATGGTTTGAGTGATGTTGCTCAGGTTTCCCTCTGAAAGCACCTCATGTGTCAATATGGGCGTCTAGAGAGGTGGAGTGGGAACCTAAGATGCAAAACGCTCTAGACAATCTGAAATTTCCCCCAAGCTAGACATGAATGAGGAACGATGATGTCCATCGTTCCAAGGCAGCTCCTCAAGAGACATTGTTTCAAAAATGGCTTCATCAGAAGGGAAGATCTCTTTAAGAGGATCAGGCGAGTCGGCCTCGCCGAGCCAGGGGGATTGAGAATAGGTGTCTAAAGCCATGCTCAAAGGAGCATGCTGAGGAGGGGGAGGATCAGATGCGGTGACGATTTCATAGTATTTAATCTCTACCAGAGTTAAGGGCATCGATTCTCCAAACTCAGCCACCTGCTCAGGCGTAGGGATGAGCCATGGGTCGTCAGACCTAGAGATCATATTAACTTGAGCGGTGTGTGGTGGTGGTGTAGGAAAAATACCCAGGAGGACAGGGTCCTTGAAGAGACCGGGTCCTACACTGTCAGGGGGATTTGGGATCTGGTCCATGTACGTAACGTTGTTCTCGGAGGTGGAGGTGAAGAAAGACAACTGATACACAGTAAAATTTTTGCCCTCGTGAGGGAACTTAATAAGTCGAAAGAGGGTGGACGACACGCATAACATGGCGTGAGTCCAACTGCGGCCGAGAAGTATATTGTAGTTAAGCTTGGCGTCAACTAATTCTACTTCTACGATGATTGTATTCCCTTGTAAGGTAATCGCTAAACTCTCGAGAACACCCAGGGGTTTTGATTCCCGACCATCAAATGCCTCTAGGGCATTAGGAGATGATGAAAGGGCTGGAGATCCAATGGCCTTCCAGCAAGCGGACAACATGACACAAGTAGAAGAACCTTCATCCACAATAGCCCTATGGATGTTAAGACCGTTGATCCCGACTTGAATAACAAGAGCAATCTGATGTGGAAGTTGGGAGGTAAAGTTCTCTAAGTCGAAGGTGAGAAGATTAGAATCAGTGGGATCGATCCCACTGATTGTAGACAACAAAGCTTTCCGTTGTGACGGGCAACCTTGAAGAAATTCCAATGCAGACATGGAAGAAGGCGCCTGTGCCAGATCCTCAACGATACTGTAGTGCTGAGTGGCACGGGCATTCAGATTGTAGCAAGATCTTCTTAGAACACCTTTAGAAGGTGGCCTCACAACAGGTTTGGCAGTAGGCTTCTCAATCTCCAACGAACCGGAGACAGGTGGGGGAGGTGGACCATTGACAACTGCCTTCCCAGGTGCCTGACACGATTCGTTGTAGTCCTTCGAACGTGTAGCAATAGAGATAGGTGCAGCATCATTCATCATAAAGACCTGAGACCCAAATGGTGCAGATGGTGAAGGCTGTTCAACCATCTGGGTTTGTTGAGACGGGAATGGTTCTTTAAGAACTGGAGGAGTCCCTTTGGAGCCTTTTAGAAGTTGACTAACTTCAGATCGTCGTGGACAATCTTTTGTATAATGATCTCCTTCACAAATAAGGCAGGGGTACTTCGGTTTGCGTTGGGAACCGTCCTCGGTACGAGGTTTGGACTCTCGCTTTGGGGCATCGGATTTGGATTTACCTTTGCCCTTCTTTTTCCCTTTGGAGGCTTTCTCCATAGGATTGGCCTGAACGGCATTAACCTCTGCAGTTTTGCCAGAATCGGGAAGAGCGGGAGGAGTAGAATTATTGGATGAGTTGGACTTCTTCTTCCCATTCTAATATTTCTTCGAATTCTGAGACACGGAACCAATAACACCATCCACCGCCGGGGCAGGTGGAGCTTTAGAGGTTCCAGACTGTGGAGCATCAGGCAAGATATCATAAAGCGTGCTGGACTGAGAGTATACTAGATCCAGATATTGTGCATGCGCTATGGCTTGTTCTTCAGTCACACACGCTCCCATAGCAATATCTTGGGTGATTTTGTTAACGAAGGAGGTGGTGAATCAATGAGTTAGTATCTAATCAGGTATATCAAACTTGATCAGTCTACGACGACGTTGCCACTCATGAATGTGATCAGAAATGTGGGTGGCTTTGTCCTGCTTCAAAGAAGTCAGGAGGTGCGTCCTGGCTTCATAGCGAACCGGTAACTGAAAGTGAGTCAAAAAATCCATGGCTAACGTATTGAAATCTTGAAAGATGCCATGGGATAATTCGATATACCACTTAGCAGCAGTGCTAGTCAAAGTACGCTGGAAGAGGCACAGACGGATTGAATCATCCACCCAAGAGTTGGATGAACACCAAAGATGGTAAGTCATCACATGAGCTTAGGGGTCCTCCCCAGCTTTACCCTCAAACTTGGGGCAATCACCAGGCACCTTGGTAGGAACCGGAGGCCAATAAGGATTGTGCAGAATTGGATCATTCATTAATTTCGAAACATCGGTAATTCCAAGGTAGCCAGAAATGGCAATGGCGGATTGGACGGCATACCTGGCCCTGGATAAGGACCAGTACATGTACTCTACGTTGGTTGAGAATAACCTTACCCCCAGGGGTTATGTCCCGTAGGATTCTGACTGTAGGGGGTATAGGTCATATATCCAACCTGATTCAGTTGCTGGTAACCAGCGTACGGGGCTTAATAACCAGAGTATGGACCCTGATTGTAAGTTGGCCCTGTGTAAGCAACATTTGGAATTGGCTGCTGAGTATAGGTGTAGCTAGGTTTCTGAGAGTAATAGTTAGAACCTTGGGGCTGGCTATAATTCGGACGATATTGACCATGAGAATAGTAACCGCCATGGGGTCGAGTGGGCTGTTGATAGGTGGGACCCTACTGAGCCTGATAATTAGGGCGTGGCGGTTGATTTGGCTGCGGCATTGAATAAGTCGGCTGTTGGGCAGGGTTGACAGGATGTGTAGGCTGGCCTGGCTGAACAGGCTGACCCGGTTTCCCTGGATAAACAGGTTGACTCAGATAAACAGGTTGTGTCGGTTGTGCAGTTTGTCCTGGCTGTTGAGCAGCACCAGGTTGTGCCGAATGGGCCGGTTGGCCTGGTGGAGGGACACTAGGTTGTGCCGGATTGGCCGGTTGGCCTGGTGGCGGGATACCAGGTTGTGCCGGATGGGCCGGTTGGCCTGGTAGCGAAATGGAGCCAGGTGGTTGCTGATAACCGGTTTGACCCGCAGCAGGACCATAAGATGGTCCTGGCTGATGTGCAACGTTGGGACCAAGAGGATATTGCAGTTGCAAAGGTTGAGAAGGTTGGACTTTCCCCCTAGGACCGTATACCAGCCCGGGTTGGTATCCCGGTTGACCTGTGAGTCCCTGAGGTTGCCCAGTTGGGACTCCAGGGAGAGGTTGCACGAGTTGATCAGAAGGGTTGTAATACTGTCCTTGCGGACCGTATAATTGCCCTTGCTGGCCCGGAGGGTAGCCTTGTATGGGCTGTCCCTGCGGGTCATAAGGATAGCCAGGCTGGCCCGAAGGTAGGCCTTGAAAAGGTTGCCCTTGCGGGTTAAAAGGTTGTCCAGCCTGGTTATAAGGTAAACCTTGAGCATGAAGCTGAGCCTCAGGAGCAGGTAAATGTAAAGGGTTCCCATGCTCATCGTACTGATATGGAAAAATGTACATGGGTGTACCATCCTGTGGATAATGTGAAAAGTACGAGCGGTTGGGATCTTAAGAGGACTGTCCGACCTCGGGGTTTGACTGTTGTAGAGACAATCGATACTCCTCTGGAGAGATGTTCTCCGGCATAGCAGATGCTATGTATATATCTTCGGGAAGGGATGTGGTCCTTACGAACTGGGTAGTAACGACAGGTGCAGATGCGGCCACAAAAATAGTGAGAATGGAGGGAACATAAGTAACCTGAGGGGATGATGTAACGGGCATTCGTGGAGACATCCCCAACGAAGGAACAACCGGCCTCGTAGAAGGAGCTAATACCCCCATAGAGGCAGCGACGGCAATGATCTGACCCAAAGATCTATACCCGACGGGTAATGAGGGACCAGGGGATGACATAACAGATGGTTCAGGGTTGTCTCCTGGAATTAACCTTCGAGGAAACAACTGGTAATCTTCACCGGACGTGGGGATTTCCTTGCTAGATTCACTCATGCTTGAGCCTGCCGCTAGATCTCGTAATAGACGGCGAGGACTAGGAGGAATAACAACAGCTATAAAAGGCGAACCCGATGTAAGAGGAGGGAAATATTCTCCTACTCCCAATCCAAACCAAGGGTCGGAAAAGGGCCAATTGAACTCAACTGGCCCTCTAAAGGGCTGCTCAGACAGAACCGGGCCCTCGTCGGGAAACTCGGAAACGATGGGCTGCTGAGGTTCAGTGGAGGACTGAGAAGCCTCTGATGAATCGTCCGTATATGGACTACCAGTAGACGAAACAGGAGGTTCCGCCACTATGAAAACAATGAAAAAAGATCAAGCACAACACACACGGGTTGAAAAAGAGTCAAGACACACAATCAAATGGCCAACAAGCAAAATTTAACAGGGCGTGTGATCGCGGGTGATTAATTTTACCACATTGAAACTTAGAAACTTCACTGTTTCATGTTTTAAGAGTCGAGAAACAGAAGAAAGGTGACTCTATCTCTTTCATTTTTGAAACAAGCGTGAAAGGACAAGCGCTTGGTGATCCTTTAAAATTTAAAGAGTCAGAAAAGATCAAATGACTACTCAAGAATACTAGGCAAAGGGTGTACCAAATAACCGTGAACTGCAATATACACCTTGGTTTCAAAAATGAAAGAGAAATCAACCAAGGACTTAACGTACGTGCAGGAAATCTCCCCGAATGTTGTGTCCGGTGTATCACGGATATAGGGTGGAAGAATCGGCTTCCTATGGATAAAGGATAGAAACCTAGTGGGGTCTCCCTTTATATACTCGACGGTATGGGGAGCACAAGTCCATACTAGTGCTGTCTAAAGCCAAAAGGCGAACGACAGCTACTAGGTTTAAAGACGTCGGAACACGTCTCTAGCCTAGACCACTAAACGTTGTGTTAATGTTTCAATGCTGCCTTAGTGTAAATTGAGTAAATTTTAATTTTTATCTTCAATTACGTTTCAGTTTTCAGGCCGTAGCGAGTGTGATGTCACAAAATCTCCTAAATGCACACTATATGCCACAATATATCATTTCATTCAATGAAAGCTAACTACGAGAGAGTTGAGAGCTTTTCACACAAACAAAATGATCAGAAAAAAACCAACAAAGCCTCTAATGCAGCTAATGTAACCAAATTTTTTTCTCTCAAAGTCACTAATCACTAATAACACCGAAAATATTTTAATTTGCACTAACTGATCAAAAGAAAAAGAGATTTGTTTTTTAATATCTTCAATGTTTAATAGCAATAAGCACTAAACAAAATGAAAACTAATGAAGAGAAATTTGAGATGCGATAGTAAGAGAGAAAAAATGAGCAAATCACTTAATGACAAACACGCAATCAGACCTCAAATTGACACAAAAGTCCCTCAAAGCCAACAGAATCCCAAAGACTCAAATGGACCATGTAATCTAGGCCCAAACGAGGCAAAGTGAAATTCGAATGAAGAAGAGAAAAAACACTCAAATAACGCAATAAAGTGATAATCAATCGCTAAACGAATGTAAAGAAGCAATCACAAGGTCGACTGAACCGATAGAAACCCAAAACTCCCAAGGGAGGCTCGACACACAAGAGGACCTAGATGCCCTAGGGCCATAAAGTGAAATCGATGGAAACGGGAAAACAACCAAAGGACGAAGGTCACAGCCAGTCAAACAAGGCTCCAGAACACTCAAACAAGCGAAAAAACAAGGCCAAAGTCATAGATCAGTCTCAGAAGGCTCAAAACACAGAAAACCCTAATACTTCATAGGATTGGCGCGACTGTGAGGCTGAAATTAGCGCCAGAATGGAATTGGCGCGGGTGATACACAAGCAACCTGCGCCAATGGGCGTGACTGTCATGCTGAAAAGCGCGCCAGTCGAGTTAACTATGGGAAAAATAAAAAAAAAGCAGTCCAGACACAGACCAGTGATGACAAGGCCAAACAAACGCTAAAAAAATAGAAAAACAAACCCAAAGAGCTGACCAGGCAAGCAAGGTCAAGAATCAATCGAAAAGACAAGATGACACTCCCAGCGTTTAGTTCATAAACTAAACCAGAGATTGACTGAAGCAGCGTTGATCTACTTCGCTAATTTAGAGAAAAAGCATTTCGAAGGATATCTGGCTAACTTCAGGCTCCGTCTGTAGCTTACAAAGCAGAAAAACAACAAGCCAACGATCCCAAGTGGAGTCGCCAGTTTGTTGTGGAGGCAAATCCCCTCTGTGGACAGAGGCGATCCCTACTAGCCCAGATCGGGTCTAGCAACAATCGTTCACGCTATAGTGCAGGTTCCTAATTGCAGATAAACCAACTAGCGATGAAGGCCTACCTAAAATCCAACACTGTCGCTCGTAGAGAAGGTAGCGCTCCCATTCCTTAGCTCTGGCAGATCACAATCCTCATGATCTCCGTGATTGGACACCTGCACACGCAAGAAACAAAACAAACGCAAGCATAAAAACCAGTGCATACAACTATATGTTAGTCAGAGAAGACATAACTCAACATCATAATCAACAACAAGAGTGGAACCATAACCAATAGTCGCTTATCATTAATCAATCAAAAGAAGAATACAACCATAGATCTGACGCTGAATTCTCCTTCGGAGGGTCATCAGCAGAACACATCTCGATAAAGCCTTTCAAGGATGGGACAAACCTCTCTCTTTGGATGTCTCGACAATGATCTCCTTGCTTGGATTTGGCCTTAAGGGAATGGATCAAAGCTCTTGCAGCATTAGGCTCTTGGGAACTTGGAGACTAGCTTGAAAATGCGATGAGCAAGCTTTTATAGATGGAGGAAGGGGAGTTGGGATCCCTATAATCATGAGATCCGGAGCCAAACCTCCCAACTCAAATTAGATACCAGTTCCTGGATCAGTTAGGACGAAAATTCCGCCATTTATTTTTAAAAAACACTCCTTAAAATGGCTGGCGCGAATGAGACTCTAGAACAGAGCGCCAATTGGTGCGCCCTCTTTGAAGGATTTCCCCCATTGGTGCAGGTACTGAACTGGCTACCAGCGCCAATGCAAAAAGGGGTGTTTTTAGGTTTTTTCACAAGGATTTGTCTTCATGGCAATGAGAGTACATGTTTAGAGGAATTCCATGAAATTATTTTCAAGTTATGTCACTGCTCACAGGTCACGAAATGAGCCCTCCAATTGTGCGAGATGGGGAATTGCAGGGATGGTGACAAATTGTTGGGTAACAGCTAGAAAGGAAGGTTTATTATTCCATACACGAGGCGCTAGTGAAACTACTAACTCAAGATCTCGGTCAAATGCGCAAGTCAAATGTTGCGTAAAGGGCTCCTAAAAGCTAATATTGCACTGATACATTATATACAACATAGGTTTTTCTCCACTGAAAAAACTTATACATACATATATATATTCCTCCCATTGTTGGGGACTAGAGGGATTGGAGGAGCGGGATCATGCCCCTTTCCCTTCACTAAGGGAATGATTTTTACTGGTTTCAGGATCTACTCTGCATCTGTGTTTATGATTTTGTAATATTGGTATTTATTTGGTATGTATCATACAGCTAGGACAAAACACATATGACTCAGAAACATACATTTCTATCTTATATCTCAAACATTGACATGGGTTTTGGTCGGCTTCTACGCTCTTGTTTGAGATTCTTTCCTCATAAGAGGAGGCTCAGGACAAGAGGTGTGATTTATATATATATATATATATATATATATATATATATATAGTTACTATGTTAATGATGAAAACATCCGAACAGGTGCCCATTACCTGTGTTGTTGATGATTTTGGTTATGGTCGAATGTTAACAGCCATATGATCTGATTCTTAAAGTCCCAGGAGGATTTCATATAGATGGAATGCTTAAATTCATGTACACAGTAAAATTTCTATTTTTTTTTTCTGAATAAGACTAATTCTATTAAGATAAGAAAAGTATAGTACAATCAAGCTTGCATGCAAGCGAAACAGAAAAGCAAGGGAGCCGTAGGTGTAAGTTTTATCCACCTCGCTCCTGATAGACCATCAGGGAATGAGCAAAAGAAAACACGGGAGTACAAAAAAGTTGGCTCTGAGCTAAGGAGCGAACCCAGAGTGAGCGGTTACTGCCACACGACTTTTTTTTCCTTTTTTCCTGCTTACTTTGACCCGGCCAGTGGGGTTTGGATGAGCCATAACAAGTTGTAGACTATTCTGCTCTGGCAGCAGAATATCCTTATCAAAATCTGAAGATGAAGATACATGAGAACGTTTCTGGGAGAACAGCGGGGCTGAGGGGATTACCGGACTGTCCGAGGGAACATCCAGCGGGGTCTCAACATTCTGCCCATCTGCTTCAATTTCCTCCTCATCCGAACTAGAGGAATTTTTATCTTCCATAGGGGGAATACAGAAGTTCCAGCTCTTGGATTTGGGTTTGTGATTCAGATTCTTATTTTTGTCGAGGAACTAGGAACATGAACTCTGGAGGTGCCCAGTTTGATGACAGTGGCGGCAATGAAAGGCTGTATTTTTGTAGTCCAATGTTTGTGTCCAGTAGAAATCTCCAATCTTGAGGTTGATCTGCTCTGGAAGACCTTTGCTAATATCTATTTCTGCACATATTCTACCTTAGGTGTAGAGTCCATTTTCCTTTCTTGAGGAGTCTGTAGCTAGAAAGCGTCGTAAGGTGTCTCCAATGGCTATGAAGACAGAGATATGCTATAGATGTGCCGGAAGATTCGGGAGCCGGACCCAAATGGGAAGCTTGGTGATGACAGCTGTAGAAGGGTCGAAATCTGGAAACCAGGGGGTAAGGAAAAGTCCAGCCAAACCCCAGAACCAAGGGCCTCCTGTTAAGGCCTTCTGGTAGTCTTCATTTAGTTCAAAGACCACGATGAAGAAACCTTTTGAACATAAGAAAATATTGCTTCTTTTAGTCCAATTGGTCTGGATCCATTGGTATTGATCGGCATATGATTGCAGATTCTACAAAAAACTGGCAGTGGTCGTCAATCTCAGGAAGAGAGAAACTGATAGTGGGAACATCTTCCGATATATCTACCAAAAACGGCTTTGGAACCATAGTTGGTTGAGTAGCTTTCGCTGAGGCCTGAGGATCTTTGCGAACTGTGTCTCTGAAAGAGAGAGAAGGGCCATAGGAGGCTTGCCCTATGGATCCACCTCCTAAACGAAAGGTAGCTGAAATAGAGGCATCCTTTTGAATGTTGTAATGGAAAAGGGGAAGGGAATTCATAAGTTTCTTACCCTTATAAAGAAATCTCAGGAAGGCGGAGGGGATCCCAGCCTACGTTCGAGCTTTTGCAGAAGATTTTGCACCAGATCTGTTGCACGCACCCAATGCATTATCGTCTTACCCGAGAAAGTGAATTGGATTTGAAATGCAAGTGCTTCTTCTTGCAGATCTGGCAGCTCTGGCTGGTTCGGAGAGGCCCTCTGCGTCCGGCAAACCGTGGACAGATCCAAGTTCCAACGCGCCAGGCTTCGAGCGATGGCTGAAGCTGGACGAGGAGCACTATTACAATCGGCATGAATTTTCAATCCTGTTGCCTCTGCAGTTCGATCTGGCGGAATCAGGTCGCAGATCCGCTGCTTGCAAGTGCCAGAGAAGAGATCTAAGGGATTTTTAAGTTTTCCCCTGATAGCAACGAGAGCAGCTTTAAAAGCATAGTCGCAAAGGCCGACTGGAACCTTTGCCAGGAGAGCAGACACCCAGATGGCGACAACATCTATGCCAAGGGGGTCGCTATGCAAAGGCCTGATAACTCGCAGATTCAAGTCTGCAACCCAGTCAAAGAGTGATACCAGCGTTAGAGCCGTAGCCTGCCGAATTGGCAGGTTCGAGAGGCAGATCCGTTGCTGCCTTGCTGCAGAGATGAGATCTGAGAAGTCTACAGAGAAAATATGTTTTGTTCTGCAATTCAGTGAGGGTGGCGGCTCCAAATCCTTCTGGATCATCTGCAAGGTAGGTATTCACCCATACGGCAGCAATATCTTTTCTCTGGATATCCCAGCACAAAAGCATGCAATCCAGCCTATTCCTGTTTTCGATTTGAACCCTGAGCAGAAGGCGGCTGGCCCTTTGAGAGGCCAAGCCGGCGCTGACCAGCACCACACTGCAGCAAACCCTATTCCAAACTTTCGCCATCCGTCACCAATCTCCAACAATACGCTAACATTCCACAGTAAATTTTCTATTATCTAATATAAATTTTTGATTTTTTCTGCAGAAAAAAAAAGAAAAAAAAATTAAATAAATAAATAAATTCCTCGCATTTTTTATCATCATCCTTAATTTTTTTAAAGGAAACTGAATTTAAGAAATATGAACTGGAATTTATTTCTACTGCAACGAATGATTCCGTAAGCTACCCGTGAATTTAAAATAATCACTAATTAAAAAGAGAGGTAGAGTTGTAAAGAATCATGTGAACAAGAATAAGTAACACACAAATAACTTTTCAGTGAAGGTAATACATTTATTTTCTTACAGATCATTTTATCTAAAATTTCAATTTGGATAAATACCTAGAAATTTGAAGACATTGAGAGTGCACACGACGAGAAAATAGCGAGAGCATGCACGAAGAGAAGATAGCGAGACGATGAGACCGCAGATCACTAAGGACGTAGATTAGAGAAAACCTGCAAAGACAGAAAATTAAATTTGAAAAAGAAAAAAAAACATAAACAAAAAAATAAAAAGCATAAAACATAACACCTTCTCACCTTCACTTGCTCCCTCCTCGTCCCTGCAACAACAAGACAAAATAGGGTAGTGAGATAGAAATAAAGCTGCGCAAGGGTGAGACAGCAACAGAACAAGAAAGAAATAGAACAGAGCAGCAAGATAGAAACACATCAGTGCAATGGTAAGACAAAAACAGATCGAGACAACAATAGAACATAAAAGTGAGACAGAAACAAAGCAGTGCAATGGTAACGAAAACCTGTTGCAGTCTGGGGGGCGGTATATTTATAATAAAAATTTCGACTGAATTATTTTAAAATTTTGGTCGAACTATTAGTTCAGTTGAAATTGTGTTTCCAGTTTTCCCATCTTCAACCAAAAATCTGTTTACCCATGTCGTCAATATGACAAAAATATTTCGGTCGAATTTATTTCAAAACTTCGACCGAATTATGGGGAAAATGAAATTTCCGAACGCGTTTCTCACAAAAGTGTAACCCACCTCCGCATTTTTACCCCTATATATATATATATATATATATATATATATATATATATATATAGAGAGAGAGAGAGAGAGAGAGAGAGAGAGAGAGAGAGAGAGAGATCTGTGTGTGCGTGTGTGTATGTTAATTATCTTTGTGTTATTAGACACATGACAATGTGACTTTTTCACCTTTTTATAGATGAATTTGTTCTAATCTCTGTGGGAATATGGACATCATTTTCCCACGTAGGATGTTGATGATGGATGAATGGCACAATATTGTGGAGTACAATATGAATTCCAGCAATTTAGTCATGCTAGTCACCATGATCAAAACCTAATGCATGGGACATTAGGTTAAATTGGAAAGATACAAGATGTCATTCAAGTGGATTTCTCTTTTTACAATGTGTTATTTTTAGGTGTGAGTGGTGGGACACCTTTCAGCGGAAAAATGTAAAGAAATATCACGATAGTGGGCTAGTATTTGTCAACTCTAGAAATATGTGTCATGAAGCTAGGGAGACTTATGTTTTCCCAGAACACTGTAACTAGTTGTTTTTTAACCCAAATGTGTTGGATAAGGATTGGTGGTTCGTATTGAGACATGACCCTAGATAAAAAAATATTTTTCAGAATGATAATGTCATCCTGCAAAATGAGGAAGATAATTAGAGTTATTATAATGTAGACTAATATGTACTTTTGTCATTTCATCATTTATGCTATTGTTCTATATTTTCGTTGTAATTATTTCACTAATTATATTATTTTTTATTTCGTATTGTTGAAATTTAATAATATAATTGATAATTTCTGGTGGGTCTTGGTTAAAAGATGATGAGGCAGGATGTTATACCACTCATCACAGGTTCAATTCCCTTCCCCGATCAGGGTGATGTATGTGGACATGTGGATGAAAATGGAAAAAAAAAGAGAAAAATGAGAAAAATCAAAGGTAGTACCAATCTTACAAAAGAATAAATAATATAATTGGTAATATTCACAAAATTTTTACCTGCTATTTTAGAGTAGAAATATTTTTAGAGTAATTAAAACTAAGTATTTCCAATTTTGTACATTATCTATGATAACAACGATTCAAGTTCACAACCCTTCTCAAATAGGAAAATATCAAGTGCAAAGAGTTTGTGATGGTGATTAAGATCCATTTGTCTGACTTTCAAATAGATCTGGTGATTCCTTTTTTACTCCTATTTAGATTATGTGAAAGAAATATCTATTTTTTATGTATTTATAAATAAATTATTTAAAATAACCATGTATTTATCATTGTGCACATGATGTCATATTAGCTAGGAGAAATGTGAAAAACATGAATTTTAGTGACTATCTCGTGATAAGTATGTGGATAAAAATAATATTTTCTGAGTTATTCAATAAGAAATAATCAAATATATTATTTGTGAAAAGTTTAAATCTAATTTATTATCATTTTCAAACTATTTAACTCATATTTATTATTAAAAACAGTTAAATTTAAACCATTACAGTAGCAAATAAAGAACCAAAATAAGATCAAATTTTTATATCCTTGTTACTAGAAAAAAAGATAACTTGCCTCTTTAAGGTAGAACTTCCAAAAGAGGAAATCTCCAACTACAAGTAACTTCACATGAAGTCTTATCTTGTTACATTTCTTTATCCTCATATTTATAGAGATAAATATATAATTTAAATTGGTAAGAGTTGCAATAAATATTAAATATAAATTGATTGAAAATATCATAACTTTATCAATAAATTAAATTTTATAAAAATATAATTTTTTAAGTTATATTAAATCTAAATTAATTGCGTCAAGAGACGCTTTACAACTCAGCGTGGGAGAGATTTTGTCACATAATATTACATTAAAAAATAGTAAAATTAAAATTAAAATTAAAATTAAAAATAGTAATAATAAAAGGAATTAATGTTGGTCATAATTACATTACTTCAATTTACACCTTACTCTTATATAATTTTATATAGAGATATAATGTAACCGAAAGTGAAAATAATTTAACTTTTTTTACCAAAAGGAAGAAATGTAACTTTTCAGATGAGAAGAAATATTATTATTGAGATTACATTATGTGTAATTCATTTTATGTTCCATTTACATGTGATATTTAAAAAAAATATATATTTATAAAAAAAAAAAAACATTTTACTGGCAACCATAAGTAAAATATTTCAATGTCCATATTAAATAACATAATTTTATAGATAATTTATGTTGGAACACCTAATCCTCCATGGGTAGGTGTGGAATGCGAAAAGTCACAATGTAGTCCAAGTGACCTTAGAATGTGAAACCAAGAGTCACACCATTGTACTATAAATGTACATCATGTATAATGGAAAAATAATAGAGCTACACGCTTATCCTTCATTGTGTGTTGAGTTTCTTATTGTGTGTGTTTATCTTTCTCATACACCATGTGTGTGTTTAACATGGTATCAGAGCTAATACGTTCATAACCAGCTCAACCTTGAGTGAGCCATTTTTGTTTATGTCCTGTGCATATATGAAAAAATTCTTGGCATTTTTGAAACATTTAGAGAATTTCTGCAGCAGACATTTTGTTGCATTCAGAAAGGTGTTTTGAAGAAGAGCAGCATTGATTTTAAAGAAGAGTAGCACTGTGCATTCTGCAGGTTTTCTCACTGCACATTATTCTGCAATTTCTTCTTTTTAAATTCTGCATTGGAGAGCTGCTGAAAATACTGTTTAAAATGGGTTTCTGAAGAAGAAGTTTCAGTTCTTTTTTACTGCAAAAATATTTCTTGGTTTTTTATGGAAAATTATGGAAATTTATGGTGGAACAATATCTGCAAATTATTCTTTTGGAAATTTTTTGAAAATCCTTCTACTCTATGTTTTTTTTTTATTATTATTAAAAGAGAAAAAAAAAATCTCTGCGATTCGGCCCCTATGGCCCCCCACCCCCTGCTCTCACCCAAAACTCCACACCCTCCATCTGCAAACTCCCCTCCTTACCCGCGCTCCCCATTCAACTACAGCCTACCCACCTCGCTGCAAGACTCCCTACGCTACCGTGCCCCCTCACCATGCTACCCCCACCCTCGCTACTTCCCTTACCCTCCGCTCTGCAAACAACACTCATCCCCGCCCCCTCACCTTACCCCTCCCCTCTCGACTCTCGCTCTCCCCACATCCGCCTCACCCCTTGGCCCAAGCCAATTCCCCATGGACGACCCTCTCCCTCACCCACGCCCACATCTCCCCACTCCTTTTTCTTCCCCTTCCCTCTCCTCCCCCAACCCTGCTCTCCCCTCTCGGTCTTGCCATCTCACCCGCCACTCCCTCACTCCTCCCGTCCACTCCTTCACTCACCCCTCGGTCCTCCCTTCCCCCTTATGGCCCATCCCCCTTACACTTACCCCCAGGCCCTCCGCACTCACTACCGTCCCTTACCCCCTCGCATTACGCCCTACCCTTCCCTATGCCCCCCGCTGCTACCCCTCATGGCTGTAGCATATCACTCCCCCTCGGTCGTACTACCTCCCTTCCTCCACTCCCAGTTCATAAATTCGTTTTTTTTTAATTTATTAAAAATTCCTTCTCTTTCCTATTTAAATTTCGAAAGTTTAGCTTTTTTCAATTTAATTTAATTAAATTAAAAAAAAAAAATTAGCAGAGAGAGAGGAAAAGAGGAAGTAAATAGCAGAGAGAGAAAATGAACAGCTGAAAATAAGGAAATGGCATATGAGTAAAAGGTGGATTGTCTATATAATAGAAAAGTGCAGTTTACATTATATGATTTGTGGCATTGATAGAAGGGTGATTTTCTGAAGAAATTGACATGTGAAGACAAATTGGTCCTCATTTTGAAAACAATAGTGGCATCCATAGTTTTGCACACAAAGTTTCTGATGTGTTTGAGTTTCTCGTAGTCTCCATTCTGCAGCAAGGTCAAGCATCCAATCTTGTAAATATCCTTTTGTGGAGTTGAGTTGTTTTTGGTGTCAAACAGCTCTTTGAAGAAAAATTAGCTACCTTAAAGGCCTCCTGCACAATAGTTTTTTTTGCACATTTTTTGCAGAAATATTGCATTGAACTCACATTGTGAGTGGAATTTGCATCTTCATTCATAGTTGCATTCAAGACTTGAAGTGTAAATTTGAGTTGTTGGAAAAATTGTTGATGTAAGTAATTTTTGCTTGTCGGTCAGACAGTCAAGTCTATACCTCGAGGTCCTCCATGTTTTGAGGAGAACATTTTGTACTTTGACATTTCGATAGTTGGAACTTCTTTGAAGTCATTTGTATTTCTTGAAAGAAAGTTGAATCACATTGTAAACGGGTGCATTATCGGTTGAAGCCGACACCCTTTATTTTTTGAGCCTAAGTTGTTGAAAATGGCTAAAATAAATGAGGCATTAGAATTGTTGAATAACCTCATTCATTCCAGTGTTCATGATATGTTAAAAATGAGCAAGAATTCTCTTTGTAAAATTAAAATTTGTTTGCAAGATGCACAAGAAAAGATTGAGTTTTTGCAGTTGGAATCTCAGCTTTAGAAAGATGAACTTCAACAAAAGAGTCACCATTATGAAACTGTTTCTGTTCAGAAAATTGAGAAGGACACCCATCAACAGCAAGAAGATAAAGTTTTAGTTGATTCACATTTAGTTCCTTGTACAAGAGCATATTTACATGTAGATGCAGCAGTTCAACCTGCACTTCTCAAGCCCATTGTCAGACCTTGGGAAGAGCTTGTCCACAACAAGCACATAACCGGTCTTGGATATGACAAGGATGTGTCCTTTCATATTCCATACTACACCAAGCCCATCATATTTTAGAGTGCCATATTCTTGTATAACAGTTCACCTGCAGCTGTTTCACATCTTGCTCCACTTCCACAACAACAACAGATTGAAAAATGGCAACACTGTGATCGATTTGGCCATATTAAAGATGATTGTTTTGATCTTCATCCATGCAAGCACTGTGGTCGGCACACCGATTCTTCAGATAGATGCTTCAGAAACAAGCCTCCTGCAAGAACAAAGATTCGTCTTGGATGGATTGCTTCTTGGAAATGGGCATCAACAGCAAAGAAGATGTTTAAGACACATGTCAAAACTTGTTCACGGATATTGAGCAAACTTGCAGTTGAGTTTTCGCCATCATCTCACCTTGTCCCTAACAAGGGGGAAAATGGTGGTCATCTACAAGCTTCGGCGTCAGATCAATCGAGCCTGAGCCACAATCTCTCATTCCATATTCAGAGTTGTAGCCAGAGAAACAACAATTCAAGTGAGCCTGAACCATAATTTGTCATTCCAGATTAAGAGATGTAGCTAGAGACACAGATGCCCATGAGCATGCCTTTGGTTTGTGGACAGCCTTAAACCATCATCTTTGGTTAGTGGATAGCCTTAAACCATCACAGGCTGTAGACCTCCCTTCTTTTAGGTTGAAGGTCTCCCTTTCATATATGAGGGACACTTCCTCTAGTAGAAGCGTTCAGCTTCTTGTTAGCTTTTGTTTAGTTCCAGGAAATGATTCAAGAATTCTAGTGTTGTTGGTAATGCTTAAACCATCACAGGTTGTAGACCTCCCTTCTTTTAGGTTGAAGGTCTCCCTTTTTTACAAGGGACAATTCCTCTAGCAGAAGCTTTCATCTTCTTGCCAGTTTTGGAAGAGTTCCGGGAACTACAACAAGTATTGTGTTCTAGTGTTGGTGGTCATCCTTAAACCACCTCTTTTTACCAACATTTCAAAGAGTTGATTCATCCCAAGTGCTGCCATGTATACTTTGCATATTTGTATTACAACTCTCTTCTTGGACTCACACATACCCCTTCGGATTAGGGGGGGGGGGGAGATGTTGGAACACCTAATCCTCCATGGGTAGGTGTGGAAAGGGAAAAGTCACAATGGAGTCCAAGTGACCTTGGAATGTGAAACCAAGAGTCACACCATTGTACTATAAATGTACATCATGTATAATGGAAAAATAATAGAGCTACGCGCTTATCCTTCATTGTGTGTTGAGTTTCTTCTTGTGTGTGTGTTTATATTTCTCATACACCATGTGTGTATTTAACATGGAATTTAACACTTTATATAGATAAAAGTAAAGTAATTTAGTTTGAAATTTTTCTTATATTTTCACTTTAGTAAAAAATATTAAGATAATTCTTATTCCATTAATAGGTGCTTTATAATTCAATGTATGAGGGATATTTGTAAATTTTTCAATGTTTCATATGCACTTAATATGTAATCTTTTACAAAATACTAATAATAAAAATAATTAAATATATACACACAAGAAAAATTTATGAGGAAAAATATTTTAACATTTTAATGTGAAGAATGTGAATTATAAATAAAATATTTGAATGCCAACTACATATATATTATAGCAGCCTAAATAAATATTATCCTATTATATCAACCGAATTTTACAGTTACAGTTTCAACCATACTAAAATTTGTAATTTATAAAAATATGTTTGCATTTTTTTAAAGTCGTTTTGCATGCTCTTTCATATATAAATGTTTGATGTAAAATAAATATTATTTCATAAAAATAAACACCATGATGATAACCATCTAACAATCGTAAACATCATCTCTGGTGCATATTTGAATTCACTACCATCATCTAATTATATACACCTCTAGCACATATAAACGCCATTATCTAACACACAAATAATGATATTATAATAGAGCATCATCATCGTGATCAAATAAAAAAAACACAAACATTTAAATCTAACATCATCACCGCACATATCCTCAAATTAATATAAATCTCATGTCAAATAATTTTTAGCCCATACACATCTCTGCAAGAACATTAAATGAACATATCTTACATCAAATAAAAATATACACATCAACACAAACATATAAATCAAGTAAATAAATATGTACCAAAATAATGTGGCATATATATATATATATATATATATATATATATATATATATATATGATGGATGGTCAACTACTGCGGGATCAATGCCTATCAACCTAATTTGAGTTGGAGAATGAGATGGTTGGTCTGCATGAGTATAATATGATGGATAGTCAGCACGGTCTATGCAATAAACGCGCTTTGGGGAACTCTGAGGTGGAGGATGAGGTCGTTGGTCTTTTATATCATGAGAAACATGATCAGCCACATCATCTAGATCTAAGATCT
The DNA here is from genome assembly GCA_034641835.2 of Pinus albicaulis. NCBI lineage: Eukaryota > Viridiplantae > Streptophyta > Pinopsida > Pinales > Pinaceae > Pinus > Pinus albicaulis. The sequence goes on from CM076581.1 coordinate 1,177,927,925, forward strand.
CATCATTAGGATAATGTTGAGGGTGTTTCTAATAGAAGGACCATTGACACCCTGATTACCATGATCTAATGGTGTGGTACTACCAGAAGCATCATGATCACCACCTTCATCATCATGATTATGATCATCACCCTGATCATCATCATCACCACCCTCATCTGATGTATCTCTTTCTTCATGATGTTGGCCTACAACAATGATTTCTCTTAGTACCCTACTAGGTAAAATGATATACACATAAGATACATCATCTCACCTAGACAGTCCTTGTACAAACCCACTAAACTAGGATATGCGGTGATGTACCTAGCCCTTGCACTGAAAACTCCTGAATAAAAAAAAACCATGGAAATTTTTTTGTATTAGTCCTTATGAACTCATAGAATATCCCTATGGCCCTAGATTCCCACCCTCCCTGAGGATGTGCATCACCCTCTTCGGCCTTGCCCATCTCCTCATTTCCTCCAAAATCGAGTGGGTAAGGAGGAATGCCCACATCGACTGTTCCAATATTTATAAAATATATAGTACAGATAAATAATTAGACAATTTAGTTAAACCTTGTAAAGAAATAAGTAAAATAACCTACTATAATACATTTAATTATAATTCATTAAAACAAGAAAATGAAACTAGTTGATTAATATCTAAAAAACACTAATATTACCTTTATCATCTGAAGGCTTAGTCATTGCGAAGAGGATGTTGGCAGACCCTCTCTAATCAATCCCCATGTAGAGAAACATGAATATGACAAACACTTGGTAGTCCTCACTGGATAGTAGTGTAAGTGCCTCATGGGAAATCTTTGATGGAAAATCTGACATGCCCCCCTTAGCCATCATCTTTCCCCACATGCACATTTGGACCTCAATTATCAGTCTAGGAGCATGACAGAAAAATTTAGGCCTCATCTCTAGCAACCTCTCAAAAAATAAACAAAAAATCTCTGAAGTGAAAAGGGAAGGCCTCCCTCCCATGTCTCAATACACGACATCTATCTAAATCCATGCAAAAATACCTAAGAAATGGCAGATCATATGATGCAATGTGGCACCTGAATAAAAAAATAAACATAATAAAAAAGAGGGAAACTAATGCAATTACATCACTTCTAAATTGTATAATGGCTATGAATAACGATATGGATCTAACCTCCTCCGTTGTGAAAGGAGAAATTCATAGTTTTCCACCACATACCTGAAAATATGATAGGTAGTTCACATGAGGCCCAACGTATATACGAGTGTAAAAAAACTAACTCGTTGGTGTAAACCCATGGGGAACATTAGGGAACTTAGGAAAATCCTCCCCTCTCCTTGATAGGTCAATGATAAATTATATGTCCTCCTTAGTGGGCCTATACCACATCCTAGGACCAACACTCAAAGCCTGCTCCTAGACACTCCATTAACAAATCAGTTCCACAAAAAATATAGAGTGCACCTTCAGGGATGTAGCCTTTTCATATTATTTGAGGATTCCTACATTACTCAAGAGTGCTTACTATAGTAATAGGGAGAGGATATAAATCCATTTACCTCTCTCTACCCTTCCTTATTCATACCATACAGTATGGGTCTTCTTGCTAATCCTTCTCTTGCTGGTGTGCCCTATACTAATGGCTCTACTACATGATTGACATATAAGATACATATGCCTCATACATAAAATATTTTATTTTTTATTAAATTAACCATGTATTTATAAATATAGAAACATAACTTTCAATTAAAAAGGAAAGAACACCGGTGCACTCTAAACACAGTCATGCATAGGGCTTGATGCAATTTCAACTGTAATTGCACCAATTTTGTTGTGCACATAAGTATGATGCACCATTGTTGGTTCACAATTTTAACTTCTGATAGCATTGCAGAAAACCGGTGCACTGGTGAGCACGGATAAAATTTTTGCACCAGTACGGAATGTTCTCATTATCAAATGCACCAAGCTATGGTTAAATTTTTAAATATTAATTTTTTGGTGTGTTTCATAACTATAAATGCACCATGTGTAACACATTGATGTACATTCTATCAGACCATTCCTAGTGCATTTTAGTTTACAAAACACACCACAACAATGGTGGTGTGTTATGCTCATGCATTGAATCACGGTGCGCTGTGTAAATCTACAGGACGCACAACTATAAGTGAGAGCTGAACATATCAAATGGATGGTGAAAAAAAATGAAACAAAATGGAAAATTTAGCCTAAATTACAATTCTAATCCACTAAAAGAAATAAATTAAAAATAAACATAGACATTACCTAGATATTTTCTTTTCAAGGAGGCATTATGGACATGGAATGGAGAAAAACAAATTTTAGAACCATTTGAAAAAAATGAAAACTAAAACAGTGAGCATAGTATGGAAGAATGGTGAGCATGAGAAGCACCAACATTAGGTATTTTTCATGTGGAAAGAGTGGCAATGGTGCTTTAGAGATCTCGCACACTATATATTATAAGAATGAAAATTATGACCGGTAGGATAATTTTTATTTAACCCTCCTATGGTGTGTTTATCCAAATGCACTAGTACGGGATATATCTAAAAGCGCCCTATTTTTTTAGTTTCAAAATATTGTTCTGCATTTCTTGAGACGCCCCGGGAAATTTTTCTACAGGTACCGCATTGGTTCTATGTTTCTACTATAACACCGCATTTTTTTTAGAATTTAAAAACCACCTAGCAGTACTCATTAGAATATGCCTCGGGGCATTTTCTTAAGCTTAGAACATTGGGGCTTTTCCGGAAAATAACACCTTGATTCTCTTGAGTTTAAAACTATAGTGGTGCTCCTAAATGGTATGCACCAAAATTTATTAATATGTGAAGAAAATTGGTGCTATCGACTATTCAAGCATTGATGATTTATGTTATTTAGCGCACCATAAATTTTTATTTTATAAAAATAAATTTTCGACGGTGCACCATGTTATTTGAAACATTGGTGCTTCTATGAATAGTAAATCACTAGTGCATTTGTATATTTTAGACATACCATTCAAAAAAAATTTAATAAAACATTTTCCCACCCACCCACGTTAGTTACCTCCGCTACAATTAGATATTTTGGCTATTTTATACGGGCTTCAGTAAAAACCTTTGCTAAGAGGTCTTTTCCTTGTAGTGAATTTTATATGATAAGTGATGAGACCTGGTATTGCACAAAGGATGTTCCAACTTTGAAGGGTTTCTCAACTTCAATTATCAACCCAAGGTTCATACAAACTTACAGGTGACAGTGATATATGCATAATAGGTTAAGTTCTGCATGGTTTCTTCCCATGTTAGTAGTATTCATGAAATCAGATCAAGGTGTTCATAAACCAATCGTCCAACTATTTATGAAACTTCTTATGAAAGAATAAATGAACATTTTTATAACTACAATGGTTAAAATTTCATTCATCAAATGTAAATGCTAATTTAAATTGCATCAGAAAGAATTGGCTAATCTATTTTCAGAAATAATTCATCCTAATCTACTTGACATTCATCAAATGTAAATGCTACTTGAGGTTGCATGATGGAAATAAAAGTCTAATCTATTTGACGGAATAAATTATTCTACTCTTCTTGCACACTTCATTTAGATCAATAGCCTCTCTCTCTCTCTCTCTCTCTCTCTCTCTCTCTCTCTCTATATATATATATATATATATATATATATATATATATATATATATATATATATATATATATATATATATATATATATAGATAGATAGATATAGTTCATTTCTCTCTCTCTCTCTCTCTCTCTCTCTCTCTCTCTCTCTCTCTCTCTCTCTCTCTATATATATATATATATATATATATATATATATAATTCATTGATAATATTAACATAGAATATTATAATTAGGTAAAATATTTAAATTCTTAAAGGCACCATGCTAGGGTATTTTTTATTCTACACACCATGTGTGATGTTTTTATCACAAATAAGGGACGATATGAGGATTTTTTCAAGGTTTTAGTAGTGGGTCAAGACTTTGATCAAACCGAAATGGTAAAACTTTTGATGATGTCAATTTTTATAATCCTTCCCATATGTGAAATTATTTTGAGGAATAGTTTGGATGAAATAACATTGTGCCACACCAGGAAATTGTGAAATATGGTGGTGCCACACACTCAAGGGGTGATGGTGCATCCAAAAATTACCTCGTAACTATGCAAAGCACCTAGGTTCATGAAAGTTGGCATTGGGGCTTATAATAAAACCACACAAAGGTAAAATTGGAGAGAATAATAGGATATTGATCCGGGGCTCTAGGTACATGTGAAGGTGGTTCACACTTACAAAAAAGAGAAGTCAAAGTCAATAGAATATTATGACATCGTTTTCCTTTCTATATTGTAGGGTATTTGTGAAAAAAAACTTCTGTGATAAATTTCGAGGATCTAAAGTGGATTTGGATATTGATTTCTAGTACAGGATATATTGGATTGAACTTAAGTGAGCATCAAAAATGTCACATTCGAAGTCTACCCTAGAAAGTCACTATGATGAACACTAGGGCCAACCCAGTGGGGAATGATAAGGTGGAATTGAAAAGGAAATTCCAATATTTTGAAAGAATATTATCAAGGATGGGGTATTTTATGGAGGTTCATAATCATCATATTGATTAAAATAAAAAGGATATTAGTGAGGTCAAAGAAATTATTAATACAACTTCCTGGACAGTTGATGACACAATAAGATAATATCAGGATCATGGGGATCAAATGAAGTATATGGAAGAGCAAGGGAGGTAACTTGTGGAATTGACAAGATACAAGGATCATATGATAGAAGTGTTGAACAAGGCCATATGGAAAGGTTCAACTATTTTGTCTATGAGCGTGAAATTCAAGGAAACAAAGATGTATGATGGGAAAAGAAATGTGAAAGTACTTCTAAACTTCAAGTGGGATATGGAAAAGATGTTGGAATATATGAAATTATTTTCCAAATCTATGAAGGTTAATGTAGCTACAATGTATCTCACAAGAACTACAAACTTATGATCAATAATCTAGGTACATGATTTACTCGCGAGTCACATTGACAAGAGACAATTTTAACTTCGACAAAGCTAAAGAATTTTTTGTATGAATAGTTTGGACCAAGAAATAAAAATTGGGTGGAAAGATATGGTCTTAAGGTTTTGAAGCATACTATGAATATTCAACCCTATATTAAAGAGTTTTCTATAGTTATGTTGAAGATTAGTGAAATTCATTGTCAGGAGAGGATGTAAAAATTCATCAACAATTTTCAACTATGGGCTAAGAAGGAAGTCATGAATCAAGTTGTATAGAATATTGTAGATGTTATTACCATAGAAAAAAATATTTTGGACAACCAACAGAATGAGAGGGATAAAGAATAGGTGTAGAGTGATAAAGAAAATAAGAGGAAGGATGAAGAGAAGGGAAAGTTATCTAGGGTAGGAGAATAAATAGTTAAAAATAAGGAGAGGAGGCCCAATTCATGTTGTATCTATGAAGAAAAAAAATTGACAAGGAATTCTTGTATAAAGTAGAATGTGTCTACATTAAAGAAGTAAGATGTTGTGAAGGTAGGGATGATGCAAATAGTGAGTACCTTAAAGACTCAAAAATGAGATCTAAGTACAATAGTTAAGATGGCTGCCATATTTGAGGATGAGCAATGAAATTATGGATTTGGATGTGGAGATGTGAGCAACACATAGATTGAGTTTTTCCTATCACATCATGTGATTATCATGACCACTTTGATAGACAAGATAGAGGAATTAGAAGGGAGGATGAGCATGTTGGGGAAGATACCAAAAGGTGATACTTGCAAGTAGGAAAATATATTCAGAATTTCTAATGTGTGATAAAGAGAGTGTGCCTTGGTATCTTGAGGATAAGGAACGAGCAAAAATATTGGTATTGAGATTAGGAGGTTGGAAATTAGATACTAAATTTTAGAGACTTGTTGAGGAATTAGAGGGTAGGATCCACTCATATCCACATTTTCTAACCTATGTGATAAACAAGTATGGAGGAATACTTCAAACTTAGTAGTTGAGAGATGCAGGTTGTGGTCACCATGACTACCACACCTTTTCATGCTATTAAGCCATGAGAAGATGGCTCACCATCATAGGTAGGTGGAAATTTGAGATCATGGGAGTGCCTACTGTGGTACCTATTCAGTAGGGAGATAGATGTGAAAAATTGAATTATATGATGTTAAGTGTTATCACCCTAGTAATTCTTAGGTCGTGGGATTTTGGTTTATAGTTAAAGAAAACTAAGGGTAACCAAGAACCTCTTTTGAAATCTAGGATCTAGCCCTCCTAAATTCCGGCAAGGGATCTCTCCTCAAGATTTAGCTTGATTTTGTTATAAGATTTTAGGCTAGGTATGATTGGACAATTGGTTTGTTTTGAAAGTTTGGTGGGAATAAAAGGTACTTCAACGTAAACCATAGACGGATCTACCAGACCATTGGGCTATGGAGTCAACTTCTTGGCAAGCAGAGCTGGGAAATAATTTCAAAAGAGAAAATGTACTAAGGGCAGGGTACATGACATTCAAAGGGTTTTGAATAGGCTTTTTGATGAGATTGGTGAAATATGAACAAAAGGGAAATTAAGAATCCTTAAGTTACAGAAATGAAGATGAGAGAAAGGGGTCAAACAGGGACTAAGATCATTTAACAATTCTTAAGTCTGGTTATCAGCAGAAAACATATCAATGAATAACTAGAAAGAAATAGGGAGCTTTTTAACACTAATCCTATTTAAGCTTTCCTAGTTAATCATCAAAGACAGAAAACATTAAAATGTATGTATGGAACTTTGAAAGATAAACAGTGAAAACAGAAAAATACTTGACTTATCTGATCAGCACAAGAATCCTGAGTTATGATGTCTTTTAGTCTTAGCTCTAGTCTGCTGCTTTAAAAATTGACTCACACAAACTCCAATGTATTCAGCAAAAATGTCTATATTAATCTTGAAAATTTTTATTCCACACTTAATACTTCAAAAAGAGAAGTATTTATACAAAAATTATTACAAAATATTTGAGAGACATGTAGGAATATCCCTAGGAAAAAATAAATATTATTACATAGAAAGAGGGACAAATGCAAGACAAACTGGGAAGTTGTCCTCTTATCAAATAAAAAATAGGACTAATTATCTTAACTTCTTGCTTTGTTGTAGCTGCTGGAAATGCTTGCTAGCATTTTGGAAAAATATCTTTGGAAGATAACTTGGAAGAAACTCTTTCCTTTTCACATCCTTTAACCTGCACTTTTATCTTTGATACTCTTTACGTTGTTTCTTTACTACTTTACTGTTGTAAAATAAGGAATAATCTGTAGTAAAAAAACCGTTTTTACTGATACTCTTTGACTTCTGCTCTTAACTCGGATACACTTTGGCTGCAAATCTTTATTTCAAGTCAGTGAATTCACGCCATTGTTCTACACTGGGAATTATCATATTCTTCAATTTACTGTAGCTTTCATCTGCCTCTGTATACTTAGAAAAATTGGGCTTGACAATGAAAATATGTTTGATCTCATTTTGTAGAAAGAACAAGTTCTCAAAATATTCCAAAATAACTTTACCAGTTGGAGACCCTTGTGGTAAAGGTTTTTCTGACCTTCTCTTTGGCATAAGCCCTGATTTTTTTGTCATAATGCTTATGTGCCATTAAGTTTTCATTCAAAGCATGAATGTCTGGAAGGCCTGCTTGTGTTAGTACTGTATATTTGGCCCAAAATCTTGTGATTGCCAAGTTCATGTCTTTACATTTGTCCTCCAAATTATTCATCGTATTCCACTTATTCAAGACTTTCTTGATTTGTAGTATGCTTTCAGTTATATCCTTAATTTTAAGTTCTTCAAGCTCCTCTCTATGTTTGTTGTTCATAAATGTAATAAGCTTCAATGCTTGAGAAGGTTTTTCAGCTAGTTCTTCTTTTGTCTTATGAATTTCTATTTGTGCTGCTTTGAGTAAATCCTTCTGTTCATAAATAATTTGGATTGAAGTCCACTATGAATGTATGCAATGAATGATGTTGTTCCAAAGATAATTCTTGAGATATGACACTTGTTCAGTGAGATTAACTTGTTGTTGTAGAATATTTACCTATTCCCAAAATCTGTTAGCTCTTTTCTCATGTCCCTTGGATGTAATCAATGCATCTTTGTTTGATGTTTCAAGATTTCGGATGGTACCTTTCAAATTGATTATATCTTTATCCTTTAGGGACATGTCTTCCATAGCCTTGACTATGTCATTTGTTTCACCTGTTTGATTTACCTGTGATGTAGATGATGAAGTGGCAGAAATATCTTTAGAAGTAATTGACACTGCAGTTGCCAATACTCTTTTTCGTGCTAAATGTTCTGCCAATGTAGAGGGAACAATTGTAATGACAGTTGGAATAACTGTGGGAATGGAGGCTTCATGTGCTTTCTTCAATGTTTCAATTTCCTTCATTCGATTTTTTGTTTGATTTTTCCTCTCTTTAATATGAGCTATCATCTTTAACACTAAATGCATAGTTTCATCCTTTTTTGTTTTTTCCTAAATAATCTCTTTAGCCTATGGGTGCTCACTCTGTGGCAATTTGAGTTGCTTTCTCAAGGCAAAAATATCTTCATTCTTTTGCCTTATCAATTTCTTAGCAAATTCAGTATTAGAGGGATCTATTCCAGTTTCTATCACCAAATATTCTAAGGACTTTATCCTCAAATCCTTAGCATGTAGAGATGCTTTATCTAATTTCATTTGAGTTTGAAAATTAGATACAGCCTTTTGAAGCATGGTAGCACTCATGGTTTTGCTAACTACCTTTGCATACAACATCTCTGAAGCACTTATAAATAATTTTGTCTGGTCCAGTTCATGTATGGTATTAGCATTCACTTCAAACTCTGTTTTCTTGTATTCTGTGGCTGACTTTGGATCTGTAAATATTGGATGGAGAAAAAACATGATCATTTTATTTGTTAATTAATCAAAGGTTGTCACAAATCTGTCTTTATCTCCTGGTTTTTCTTTCAGAAGTTTAGAATAAACCACATTTTTAATTTCCTCATTTCCCTAATCTACTTAAACCTTTTCTAAATGTTAGAATCAGTTTCTTCTGCTGATTTAGAGGAAGAGGGAGCTTCTATATTTATCTCTGCTTCAATCATTTCTTTGCCTTTTCCTGGTGATAGCACCTGCTCATTCTAAATTTCTCTAAGTGTTTCATTAACAATCATTGTGGCCTAATCATCTGTTTACTGACCATTATTGTCATCTACATCTATGACTCCTTCTTCTTCTATAGTAGTCATTCTGGCGTTCTTGCTATAGAATGTTTTAAATTTATTTTCAATAATTGTTTCTGCTAAATAGCCTTCTTCTTTTCTAGGCCTTTTATTAGATATCTTTTCCTGTTGGCCAACTATAACCACCTATGTATTGTCAATATGATTTTCCTGCAGGCTATCTGTTTGCATCTCCTGAATATCATCAATCAAAGTGTTTGCAACCCATTCCATTTGATTAGCATAATTTTCAATTAGAGGATTTGACTCATGGAGGAATGGGGTTAACTTACAGTTGACCCTGAGGTTACTTAAAATACCTTGAGGGTCATAGTTCCAGTAAAAGATTTCATGGAACTTGAATGTTGATAATTTGTTGATTACCTGTTTCAAAGCATCTCTGCTATTGAATATGAAGGGGCCAATTTGAATTTTAAGATTGAACTGAGCTTTCTTTTTGGAGGCTATGAATTTCACTGCATCTACATTTAAAATCTGTCTCAAGTATTCCAAAGAAAAAATTCTAGTAGTTAGAAACTTGTGTAATTTGTAAGGAGCCAAGAGTGCACCATATACTCTGATTTCTATGTGATTCTTGTATAAATACCAGTCTCCAACTTTACGTTTTTCACACAACTGTAAAATTATTTTGATTTCTTCATTGATCCTTGGTGGCTCTGCTTTGTTCAACAAACTCATGGCAGGTTTAATAAAAAAATCATTGAAGTCCTTGTAGCTATATTCACTGTTGTTTTTCATGAGTAGAGAAGTCTAGAATATCACTGAAAGAGGTTTATCCTCCACATCCATCTTCTGTAATGCAATTGGAAAATTATCTGCCTGAGAAAATAGGAAGAGATGTAACAGATATGATGAATATCTGAACACTCCTTCATCAGGTAATTTAATTAACTGATAATGCATATTATCAGTAATGAATTTGGCAAAGTTGAAGATCAGTTCGGGTTGTTGTCCTGGAGAAAAGGTAGAAAGGAAACCTAGGATGGAGGCATGTGTAAACTCATCATTAGCATAGCCTAGAATGAATGAAAACATAGAAATGATTTGTCTAGAGCCCTCAGGGAAATCAAATGTATCATAAGGTGGATTTACCTTAGGAAGGTTAACATGATTAGGCATGAAGTTTTGGAGGATCATAGACTTCCCAGGGAAATCCAGGTCTAAATACATTTGAGTCAAATATTCAATGGACAATGATACTGCTCGTGGATCATGGCTTAGTTGGAGCATATCATTGATGGCTTCAGTATTTATGCATCTCTAGTCAGGGATATAGTGCAACTGACACAACCTAATGAAATCTTGAGCTAGATGTGTGATGGGAACTATATATTTAGGCAAGTTGGAGTCCCATATAGGTATATAATTTGCCACTTTCTTCTCAAATTTTTCTTGACACCATCTATGTACTTCAACTAGATGAAATTCTAAGGTAGCATAAAAAATTCTATAGTCTAAGTCAATCAAGGGATTTTTCTCTTTAGAGGTTACAGCTAGTTGCAACGGTCTAACTACTTTAGTGGAATCTGCAGTTAGGAAAGGAGTAGGTTTATCACTTTTTAAAGGTTTAGGATTTGGAAGCTTGCTGGAGGCAGGATTCTGAGGTTTGGGACTTCCAGTCCTAGGGGTGACCTGCTTTTTAGTCATTTTGAATGAAACTGAGCAAGATTAGACTATTTTCTCAGCTCTTTTTGGAAACAAAAGGTCAATTAAGCTGCTCTTTGGAAAAATTCAGAATCTAGGCGAGGGTTTTATGATGAAAACGCATATTTTGAATATACAAAGGACTGGAAAGGTATTTCAGTGGTTTTTTCGGTAATTCAAATGGATTTCCACCGTGGAAATAGCTTTTGGATGATCAAAAACTCTTTAAAACTGAATTAGGAGGAAGTGGAAAATTCTGGGAAAATTTTGACAGGGTTTCCCCTGTTTCTTCAAGATTTGAGTATTTTCAGAGGGGTATTTTTGGCTTATATACTCAATTTGGTTTAATTTTGTTTTTAGAAATTAAGAATTTGCAGGTCATATTTTGGAAAAATACCTTGAACAGGTATGGTTGCGGTCGAAGAGGGTTCCAAGTTGTACCAGTCTTCAAACTGGTTGCAGCTATTTGCTAGAAGGCACTGAGAGCATTCGGAGGTAAATTTCAGAGGAGAAATGGCTTTTAGAATGATGAACTGGTTCGCAAAGTCTTAGGAATGGTGTCCGGAGTAGTTTTCTGAAAGGGCGTTGGCGCAAATGCATGTAAAAAAAAAAACTAAGGTTGAAACCTTAAGTCTTATCAATACACATAACATTTATTACATGTAGAAATTAATGGCGGGAGAAGTTTTTGTATTTGAAGCCGAAATCATTAGTGGTTATCGCATTTCTAATGGGCAGTAAACGGTTTTTTTCTTTTTCAATGCGATCCAGTAGAAATGAGGAACGTAGCGGCTGGTGGTTTTGGGAAACAACTTTTATCGCAATTTTTTTTGCCAACTTCGCCCAATCATTTGTGTAATGAGATATGAGATCCCCGTCATCAGATTTGATTAAGCGATTTGAACAGCTGAGATGCATCGAGAAGTTGCAGGAAAATAAGGTGGGACCAAGTACTTTGATATGCAATGTTAATTTGATAAGAGAAGACCGATGGTTGTGTTTTAATGCGATAGGGAATGGTGGAGCAAGGGAAGGCTTGTCGCATTAAATTTTTACCATTAGATTTATGAGGTGAAGATGATCGAAGGGATAGGAATGATTGAGAGGGCGCATGGATTTTGATGGATTCTTCTACATAAAATGAGTTTATATATAGAATGGGGTGGGTTAAAATGATTAACCAAGGTTTAATCTTATGGTAAGGGGATATATATCGGGGGGAAGGGGTGAGTTTAAAACATTAACCATGGGTAAATCTTGTGCGGGAAGAATGTTGAAAGTATTAAGAAAGGATAAGCGGGAAAATTATATTTTATTCCAAACATATAAAATATGTTGGAAATATTGTCATTGATGGAAAAGGAGGCAGCGCTGAAGCAGAAATAGACAAGAAGGTAGTGCTAAATCAGAGGAAGGAAAAAGAAGCATAGTGAAAGCAATAGAGGCAGCAAGAAGAATGTCAAAATTTAACAGTCATAGAAGCACAGTGAAGAACCGTTATCGGAAGGTAGAGACAGAGGCAGAGTGATAGAAGTAGCAGAGGCAAAGACAAAGGCAGAGAGCCGTTATAAAATTCCAGGAAGCGCATGACCCATTGGCAATGTATACATATTTATCTGTTATATATATGTGTGAAGCACATCATATAAACAATATTCAATGCATATACATTAATATATTTAAGTGGAGCATGTAATGTAAAGTGGGACCCCTCCCCAATCGCAATCGGAGACCACAAGAGCAGCGTAATATGTAACCCACAGGAAATTGTGATTGCGATGAGAATCCAGACCCGACGGGTCTATAAACAGCAATTGATAGGTCTTGCAACTCAAATTTGCGATTGCGATCAATCGCAATCGGAAATCACTCGGGGAGTTAACATAATCGCATCGGAAAATAATAGTTCCCAATCGCATCGTAGGTAAACAAAGAACAGAACCTGGAGAGGCGGAACCGTGACACAGTGAACGTGGATTGCAGAAAACCACCCTGCCATTCCGCACCACCATTATACGGAGAGTGGTATTTGTGGAATCGCAATGATTCCATTAGAAATTGGCCGCGTGTCCCAAGCGGTTTTGACTGAAGAAAAATTTCGCGCATTAAGGATCGGCGGAAGACGCCCAGCGAAATGTATAAGATCCGTTGATCTGGGCGAAGGCTATCCAATGGTGGGCAATCGTAGGACTTGCACGAGGTTTAATTAAGTCGCGTGGATGATAATTCAAGTATGGTGTGTGCATTCGATTGGTGGTTGATGGCATTGTGGGCCCGGCGGAAATATACGTAATGAAGTTGGGTTATTAATTTAGTATAAGAACCGACGGGGTATAAAAGAACTTATGTATAACGGCGAAGACATATTAACCTGTGTAATGGATTAAATACAATGTAGTTTAAATATTTATCACCGAGGGATATATGATAAGGTTGATCGTATATATATATATATATATATATATATATATATATATATATATATATATATATATATATATATATATATATATATATATATATATATTCGACGCCGGGTTATTTGCATTGATATATAATAAGGTTGCGAGAGCAAATTATTAGAAGAGGCATTAAAATAAACCCTTAGATTTATTGATTATTATCTGAGTGCCAACCAAGAAAATAGCCAGCCTTACTTAATTGAAATTTCCAGCATGAAACAATGGAGGATTGTGAGATTGCGAGTTGATTGGGCAATAAAGTGTTGTGATGCAATTGCACATAGTTGAGGTCGAAGTTGAAAAAAACTGGGATGTGGGGAAAGGAATAGTTACACGTATGCAACAGTTACACCACAAGCAGAGGACAGAAAAGAAAAATACAGCCAAAGAAAAGACAAATGTATAGCTATTCAAAGGATAAGTGAGTTGAACTGAAGTGCACATTGTAATTCGACTGTAAATGTTTTAATTGTCTTTATTGTTTGTGATGCATTGGAAAGTCTCCAAGAGAGAATAAAATCCCACTGTAGTATGAAATTTATTATGATTTCTAAATTGAGTTGGACAAAGTAATGAGGAGGCAGAAGACCAAGGGGTATGACCATTCATTTTGAATTCCTAGAGGAACACAAACAGTCATGTGAGAATTTCTATATAATATCAATTTGATAAGCTCAGTAAAATAGTTAGAGAGTGAGAGAGAGAGAAAATATTGAGAATGCAGAATATAGAAGAATAAGGCAGAGAAGATTAAGAGAAGGAGAGCAGAAAGAGAAGCTATAGAACAGAGCTGATATCTGAAGTAAATCAGCAAACATTCAGTTTGATAAATTGAAGGGAGTTGGTGCTTCCTTGCAAGTTGTAGCTTGCAGAATTGAGGTAGGAGCCTCCTTTAGGTTGGTGCCTGCAGAAAAAAAGTGGTGAGAGGGAGTTGGAGCTTGCCTTTGCATCACAACAATAATAAGATGTGGTTTTATCCTTTTATGGTTTGCCACTTATATCTGGTCTCTGTGCATGATATTTATGTATTGATCTAATATGTATCATCTTCTTAATACCTGATGTTCTCATATTAAGTCTACTGCTATATCAAACTAATACTTGCCGCTCACATTCTAAGATTTATCACACATTAAATTGGATATGAAATGAAGATGTCAATAAGTTTAATGAAAAGTTTTAAAAGATCAAGAATGTATTAAACTGATTCACACACCCCCCCCCCCCCCTCTCAGTTTAATTAAAGGTTCAACTGCATGAAAACTGATTTTCGTATTTTTATTTTATTATATAGTTTTATTTTTGGGAAGTCAAAAACTATAGGGGATCGAAAGTATTTTTTAGGGTAGTTTTATGTCAAAGGGGTAATTTTAGGATGTTTTTCCAACATGTGATTAATATCTTTCACATAAAAGACTTATAATACGGGGGTTTTGGGTTATTAAATAAAAGAAGTTATGTTAATAGGACTAGGATATTTGATAGGGATTTAATAAAATATGTTAATTGTTAATATGAAAAGGGACAATGTATACTCAAAACTCATAAACAAAACTAAGGAAAGCGAAAATTAGAGTAAAGATTTATTTTGAAAACTCATTCACTTCTTACTTAGTATATCATGTTTTTTGAGGGTTTTATGCTTTGTAAAATGGAGGAAGTTAATCAAATGGACCTTTATGTGATATTTAAGTAAGAAAAGAGTTCTCACTTATGAAGTTAAATGGTGATGAGTGCATGAAGGGGTAAATGATGAAAATTTCAAGGATTGATATAGAAACTTAGCATTTTCAACTAATCAGTCTTCGAGCCTTGGGTCCGGTCCCAACAGAATTCAAGGAAATGCCTTGAGCCTCTTCGTCTGACAGTCTAGAATATTAAATTGCTATGGGGAGGGGAAATTAGTTATTTGTATCCCGGTGAAATATATTTACATTGATGTCTCCCATTTTCTTCTACCTACCCAATCATATGTTCTAAAATTTTTTCATTCTATTTTTATCAGGTGCATTTGAGCTAGCAACCTTACAACATTTTATTCTTTTTGAAAGCAGTAAACTATGTAATTCTACACTTATTTCAACCAAGAATCTAGATTGAACTGTTGGATTCTTTTATTCTCTACCTAACTACTGAATTTTCAGGATTAAACTGCCTGACAACTCTTTATTCTCTATCTGAAACAAGTAAAATTGAAACATGATAAGTCAATATTAAATTGTTCAAATCATCACAGACAATGGCATTTATTGACACTCTACCATAATCTACTGCAAAAGGTAAAAGTAGTGGCATTTAGATTTGCACACATTCATGTTGTATTGATCTTTTTATTTTGGGGTATATTGTTTTTTCTAAGTCCTTTGATTTTTCTTTTAGGACTTTTTACCCTCTTTTTTATTATTATTTTTTTTTACAAAATATGGAAAAATAACTTGTAGAAAACAAATTTTGTACATATTTACAAGACTACCATCAGTCAAGTCAAAATTAGGAATCCTATATTTATAGGTTACTAACATCGGCTTCACTTGGGGATGGCATTTCCTGGTGGAATGTCAAGAACTTTGAGATCAGTAGCCTTCATCTTTAACCTTGGTGATCTTGTAATTGTCTTCTGGTTTCTGGAACAATTCATACTTATGATATTTTATACTGCAAAGCTTAGGGCCTTCTCTTCGGGCTTCAACTTTGTAGATAAAATCTCCAATCCAATCTACACACTTGCAATGAATATTTACAATGATAAAGTAAATAAATCTAACTGTTGAGTGACTATGAATAATAGTAGTGTTTCAGCATCCAACCATTCACTTGTCCTTCTTGAAGTTTAGTTCCATCCAAATTCCTGACGAAAAAAGAATTGTTACCTATGTAACCATATATAACATAGGGTCCTTTCCATAGAAGGTCAAACTTTCCATGTTTGCCTTTGTCCTCTCTCCGTGAATCCCATCTCAAAAATTGATCTCCTATGAAAAAATCATCCTCTTTAACCCTTTTGTCAAAAATATTGTCTATTTTATCATGTAAAACTTGTTATTTTTCATAAACTTCTTCCCTAGTTTGTTGAAGATATATGGTTTCATTGATTCTTCATTAAATATCATTTGTTTCCACTTGTGATTCCTGGATAATATTCATGACTGGAACACCGAAGGAAGAGGGGAAAACTGCATCTATTCCATAGACAATCTGATAAGGTGAAGTTCCAATAGACTTCTTTGTGGTAAGTCTATCAGCCCATAAGGCATAGACTAGCTTTTTGTTCCATGTCTTTTTATTTTCTTGGAGTAATTTTTTGATGATATTGATGAAGCTTTTGTTTGATGATTTAGCTAAACCATTACCTTGGGGATAATATGCAATGGAGTGACCTAAGGTAATATGGTATTTATGAAAAAAAGAAATCATTTTCTTGGATTTGAATGCAACTGCATTGTCAGTAACAATCTTATGTGGAAATCCAAATCTTGACAAAATATTACTTTCTATAAATGAGATTATAACTGAATCAGTGGCTTGCCTAGTAGGAATGGCTTCTATCCATTTGGTAAAATAATATGTAGTAGTTAGAATCCATTTATATTGGCCTGAGGATGGAGGATGGATTTCACCAATGAAGTCTAGCCCCCATTGTTGAAATGGATTTTCAGTTGATATAGCCTTAAGAGGTAAGGGCAATAGTTTCTTTTTCCTTTCAAAAATTTGGCATTTGTGACAGGAGGTAACAAATTTTTTGACTTCAAAAAATAAAGTTGGCTAGTAGAAACTAGCTCTGAGTATTTTTTTTGCTGTACTCTTCCAGTATAGGTTCCCTCCATAGTCACCTGCATGAAATTCTTCAAGAATTTTGTCAGCCTCAGATTTTAATAGACAATTTAGTAAAATCCCACTATTTTCTTTCCAATAAAGTGCATTGTTAAAGATAAAAAACCTCATTTCTTTCTATTCGATGAATCTTGCTTTGATTTTAGTTAACCCAGGAGGAGCTTTTAAATGTGTGAGTACAAAGATAATATCAGAGTACCATGGTGAGTCTAGATAGGCCTCACTGATCAATGGAGTCTCCATCTCCTCCTGGTCATCTATTTGTGAAATGAAATTTATATCTAAAGCATTACAATTGGATTCAACTATCAATCTGGCTAAACCCTATCCTTTAATGAGCTTTGCTAGTTTGATTTCCAGATCATATTCAAGGATAGTGGCAATCCACTTTCCTCTCCTACTATCAGGTCCATCTTGTGTCAGAATATCTTTGACTACTGCATTGGGGACATATGCAATGATATGGGAATGGAGTATGTAAACTCTGAAATCCTTTATGGCTTTAGCCAGGGCTAAAGCCTACTTTTCCATTATATTGTATTTCAGAGGTGCATCTCTGAGAGATTTACTGAAAAATGCAATTGGCTATTCAAAACCTTGATTGTTTTTCTGCAGAAGAACTGTAGCTATGGTATGTTCAGATGCAAAGGAAAAGATTATGAAATATTTTGTATAATCTGGGATGATGAAGGCTGGTGCTTTTGTCAAGGCCTATTTTATGGATTCAAACTATTGTCTAGCTTTTACAGTCCACTTTATTGCAGAGTCCTTTTTAAGCATATTGTTGAGTTCTTTTATGATTTCAGCCAAATTAGAGATAAATATTCTTAAAAATTTGATTTTACCCAAGAATGCTTGAAGTTCTTTTATGTTTCTTGGTGGTTTAATGTTCAAAATAGCTTCAATTCTTGCAGGGTCTATTCTAATGCCTTCCTTGGAGATTATATGACCTAACAGTTTTCCTTCTTCTAGTCTGAAAAGAGTCTTTTTAGGATTTAGGGATATATCATATTTTCTACAGTTGATAAAGACTTGTCTCAGGTGATCTAAGTGTTAATCATTTGTTTTGGAAAAGACAGTAATATCATCAAGATAGATAACTAAAAATTCATGGATCTCCTTAGCAAAGGAAATATCCACGGCCCTTTGAAAAGTAGCTCCTGGATTTTTCAATCCAAAAGGCATTTTCACATACATAAAAGTTCCCCAAGGAGTGGTAAATGAAGTTTTGGTTTGATCATCTTTATGAACTAGAATTTGATTATAACCAGAGAAACCGTCTAGTAAAGAAATTCTTGAAGTACCTGCCACCCTCTGCAAAATATGATCCATCTTAGGCAAGGGGTAATTGTCTTTCAAGGAAGCTTTACTGAGATTTCTAAAGTCTATACACAGTCAAATTTATCTTGTTTTATTTCTAGTGGGAAATAAATTAGATACCCAATCATAATACCTGACTGGTGCAATTATTTGTGCATCAAACATTCTTTTAACTTATTTCTCAATTAAAGGTAACAAAACTGGATTAATCCTTCTTAATTTTTGTTGAAAAGGTTTTTGATTTTCTTTCAAAGGAATCTTATGTTGAATTATGTCTTTGTCGTATGTTTTCAAATATTCATAACCCCATGCAAAAACATCTTGATATTCTTTAAAAATTTCTATGTATTTAACCTTTTCTTCTGATGATAAGGACTTTGATAGTTTGATCATTTTTGGTTTTTCATTTTTTCCTACGTTACACTCTTCTATATCAGACCTGACTGGTTCCATTTTTGGCCTTTTGGGAACATCGTTGGAATCAAACAAGTCTTCTAAGGGAGTTAAACCTCTGGGTAAAATGATATGTTTTAAATCAATCAAGTCTTGTTCATCTTCCATCATTTCCTCTATATCTACTTTTTCCAAGTCATCTATGTCACTCTGAGTAAATATAGTAGGTCTATCAAAATTATGTACATATAAATCATCTATTTGACAAAAAATTGAATCTATGTTACAAGGTGAATCTAGATTACAGTCATTATCAATTTGGAAATTATGAAAATCTCACTCATTGTTCAAAAAGTGATAGATTTGTTCATCTTCTGAGAAAATTTGCCAATATTTCACATTATCTGGGATAATAGGTCTATGTTTGATTTAAGCAATATATTTTTGTATTGGTGAAAATGGAAATTTGCAAGTGCTAGAAAATGTTTCTAAACAATGGGCTTGCATATTCTGTTTTCTAGGAATGATAGCAAACTTGCTTTATAACAAATCTTCAACTAAATCATGTGATGTGTCCCTGTATCTGGCTAATCTGGGATTGTGAACAGAGTATTCTAAATTCATTTGCCTTATAACTAACTCTGAATCCCCCATGACCAATATTCTTTGACCTCCCATTTTTCTAATGATTTGAAGACCTAAGATTAAAACCTCATATTCAGCCATGTTATTGGTACAATTGAAATTCAATCTGAAGGCATGTCCTTGGGAATGGCTAGTTTCAATGTTGGTAATCCATAGTGTAGCTCTAGCCCCTGATTTATTCACTGATCCATCAAAATCCAAATGCCATAAAGCTTCATGACCAATGTAATCATCCATAATTTGAGGCTTTATATCAGTGATTTTAGTTTGGATATTATTCTGATTAGAGTTACAGAGAATAAAGGAATCAAGATCAGTAGGAGTTGAATATATTGGGTAGTTGGTAGGTATTTTAGCACTACTGATCATCAAATTCATTAAGGTTTCTTTGTAAATTTTTTGGGCTGTCCAAATACTGAGATAGTGGCATAACTCATGTCAAGTTGTAGAGATCCCTGAAAATTTTCTCCTCATGAGTGAGAAAGAAGCATGTCATACTTTGGCGGGATATCAGCTACCACAACATCCATGATCATGCTTTTACCAGGATATTGGACCAAATTTACACACAAATATTTAATCAATCCTATGCATTTGAATTTAGATGAATCAAATGAGAACATATCTTTATATGGTCGGGTTATGTCTAGATTCAGGGTTTCCATTATTTCTCTAGACATTAGGTTATGGGAAGCTCTAGTATCTAGCATAACATTGTGTAATATTTGATCATGTATAGTAAGACGTAAGTAAAATAGAGGAACTGACCCACCTGAATGCATACCATCTACATTTGGACCAAAGATTAATTCAGGTCTATCATCACTCATATTAAGTGTATCCTCATTTTCATTTACATTCAATGTTTCAGTAATAATAGACCTATACAAGTCATTTTTAGCCAATTCAACTAAGGGAACAACTATCTTCAACTTGGATATTTCAGATTGAATGTTAAATGTTGACTGAGATTTGATAGCTTGAATTATTTCATCTTTTGGAACTGTTTTTTGGGATGATTTTTCTTGGGTTTCAGCAGTTTTACCTTTATCTTGAGATTTTCTTTCATCTTCTGTTTGAGTTTCCTGAATTTTTCTATCTTTGATTACTTTTTCAGGAACAGTTTGAGTGTTAGCAGATACTTTGTCAGATTTTGGATTTTCAACAGAAGATTTAGGATTTGATGATTTTGAGTCAGCTGGATTTTTTTTGGATCAGTAACTGTTGTTGAATTGGTGGCCTTTGTGGTATTAGCCTTTTGGGCATCTTTGGAGGATTGAGCCACCTCATCAGCGATATCTACAATTTTTTGACTAGGCTATTTTTTAGGACTGGGTGGGTTCAAATTTTGTTTATTTTCTCTTGGAAGAATCTACAAAAATTTCATTTTGGGAGCCTCTATATTCTTTTTATTTTGACTTTGTTGAGTTGGAGCATTGTTTTTTGTGGTAGGCTCATTTGTTTTCTTTCTCCTAAGGTTATATTGGCTGTGAATTTCATTTATTGTGAATTCATAACCTTGCTTATGGTCAAAGGATTCACCAGATTCCACTTTGAACTGTTGTAGCTTAAAGAGTTCCTGATCCTCATGAGTGAGGGAAATTGTATTGCTTTCATCTATCCTCATAACTATGTCGATGTCTTCCTCATCCTCAAAATTGTTTTGAGAAATTCCAACAAAGTTCTCTTGGAATGGGAGTCTAATGTTCTGATATGGGGAGGGTTCTTAACCTTTCCCAGGATTGTTGTTTTTTCTGTAGCTGGGATTTCTGATTTGCGATTGACTATCCCATTGTGTTTTCCTTTCAATGTGGTCTAATCTCTCAACTAATTTTTCTAATGTTTTGTTAATAAAATCAAATTTACCATCTAAGCTCGAAGCTTCTTCTTTGATAGTAACCCTCCTCTTGTTTCTAAGTCTGGATTTTCTAGAAAGGATATTGATTTCTACACCATCAACATTCAGTTGCATTTGTTCTAGGGTCTCTACATCCCTTTCTCTAAGTTGATAGGCCATTTCTACATCAAAACAATCAGAGAATTTGAGTAGCACGGAATATGGAGTGGGTTTAAGGTCTGCAGGAATAGAATTGTAAATACTGTTGTACCTAGTGAAAAAGTCTTAGACAGACTCATTGGGGGCTCTTTTAATAGCATCAAACTCAGATAGTATTCGTAAGGGATTTTTCTTCTTTTCCCATTTATTTAGGAAAGCTCTATGGAATGTAGCTAAGTCTGCTATAGTACCAACGCCTAAATTTCTAAACCATGTTTTTAATTCTCCTGTTAAGCTTTGTGAAAACAACCTAATTTGGACATCAGACTTGTCTATCTCATAAATTTCCCAAAAATCATTCATTCTAGTGATATGTTGTTGTGCAGTAATTTGTGAACAATTATCAAACAATGGGATATCCTTTTGGTAATTTTGGGGAATTTCATGGAGGTTTTGAGGTAGGACTAGGGGAGCATATCTAGTTTCCATGGCTTGGATTTTTGCTAAAATGGGAGGTACAGTAGTAGTGACAGGGCTAGTGCTGGTTACAACAGTAGATGTGTTGAAGGATGTAATTGAAGAGCTTAGAAAAGGAGATGAAAAATAAGTGGTATGGCTAGTGGTTATGAATCTAGTGGTTGCAATGGTAGTGATTGTAGTGGAATGAGTAGATGATGGAAATACTACTTTAGGCTGCAAAGGTAGCTCAGGGATGAGTGGTCCTATGGATGAGCTAGCTTTGGATTGAGGATATGATGAATATATGATCCTAGGCTACAAAGGAAACTCAGGACTAACAGGCTCTGGGGGTGAACTGATAGTGGAATATATAAATGAAGTGGCAGCATACAGAGTGGAATCTGCTGCTGGAAATATGGTGGTGGATAATTGAGAAACTGGAGGTTTAAATTGAGACAAAAAATTGGCTAACTTGTAGCTTCATCAATGTCTTTAATTCGTGTAACACTTACCCTTTCTACTGGACTTTGAATTTCAGTTTTGTCTGATTTTATAGGTGCTGAAATAACTTTATGTTTCTCATTCACAATAGAAGTAAAAACAAGATTTATAACTGTTTCCTTTAAATTAGTTTCAGACTTGGTTCTAAATAATGATTTTTCAAACTGTAAATCAAATTCAATATCTGATAAGCATACTAATTCTTTGGGTAAAGAATCAACCTTTCTTAGGGGCACTTCCATTTCTGAACTAACAATTTGTTTTTTCTTTTTTCCTATCTGGTCTAGATTGTCTATTATATCTACAGGGTTGGGGTCAGGGTTGGATCTAGTATAATAGACTTTCTTTGGAGCCAGAATCATTATTGTATAAATACCCAAAACCTTTAAACTTAACCTTAAATTAGAAAAGATATGTTTTAAAAATCTTCCTCTAAGATTAAACTTAAAACTGGAGAGTGGTTAGTTCCCCAGTATGGTCGCCAGTATGTTATCACCCTAGTAATTCTTAGGGTGTGGGATTTTGGTTTACAGTTAAAGAAAACCATGGGTAACCAAAAACCTCTTTTGAAATCTAGGATTTAGCACTCCTAAATTCTAGAGGGGGATCTCTCCTCAAGATTTTTCTTGATTTTGTTATAAGATTTTAGGCTAGGTATGATTGAAAAATTGGTTTGTTTCGAAATTTTGGTGGGAATAAAAGGTACTTCAAGGTAAACCACAGATGGATATACCAGACCATTGGGCTATGGAGTTAACTTCTTGGCAAGCAGAGCTGGGAAATAAGGTCAAAAGAGAAAATGTACTAAGGGCAGGGTAGATGACCCTCAAAGGGCTTTGAATAGGCTTTTTGATGAAATGGGTGAAATCTGAACAAAAGGGCAATTAATAATCCTTAAGTTATAGAAATGAAGATGAAAGAAAAGGGTCAAATAGTGACTAAGAGCATTTAAGAATTCTTAAGTCCAGTTATCAGCAGAAAACATATCAATGAATAACTAGTAAAAAAATAGGGAGCTTTTTAACACTAATCCTGTTTAAGATTTCCTATTTAATCATCAAAGACAAAAAAAATTAAAATGTATGTATGGAAATTTGAAAGATAAATAGTGAAAACAGGAAAATACTTGACTTATCTGATCAACACAAGAATTCTGAGTTATGATGTCTTTTAGTCTTAGTTCCAATCTGCTGCTTTACAAATCGACTCACACAAACTCTAATGTATTCAGCAAAAATTTCTATAGTAGTCCTGAAAAATTTTATTCCACACTTAATACTTCAAAAAGAGAAGTATTTATAAAAAAATTATTACAAAATATCTGAGAGACATGTAGGAATATTTCTAGGAAAAATAAAGATTATTACATTGAAACAGGGACAGCTGCAAAACAAACTGGCAAGCTATCCTCTTATCAAATAAAAAGTAGGACTAATTATCTTAACTTCTTTCTTTGTTGTAGCTACTGGAAATGCTTGCTGGCATTTTGGAAAAAGATCTTTGGAATATAACTTGAAAGACATTCTTTCCTTTTCACATCCTTTAACCTATGCTTTTATCTCTGATACTCTTTACATTGTTTCTTTACAGCTTTACTGTTGTAAAATAAGGAATAATATGTAGTAAAAAAAAAAAATTGACTAATAATCTTTGACTTCTGCTCTTTACCCTGATACACTTTGGCTGCAAATCCTTATATCAAGTCAGTGAATTCCTGCCATTGTTCTACACTGGGAATTCTCATATTCTTCAATTTCCTGTAGCTTTCATCTACCTCTGTATACTTAGAAAAATTGGGCTTGACAATGAAAATATGTTTGATCTCATTTTGTAGAAAGAACAAGTTCTCAAAATATTCCAAAATAACTTTACCAGTTGGAGACCCTTGTGGTAAAGGTTTGTTGGTCTGCTCTTTGGCATAAGCCCTAATTTTTTTTTCATAATCCTTCTGTGCCATTAACTTTTCATTCAAAGCACAAATGTCTGGAAGGCCTACTTGTGTTAGTACTATGTATTTGGCCCGAAATCTTGTGATTTCCAAGTTCATGTCTTTACACTTGTCCTCGAAATTATTCATCATATTCCTCTTATTCAAGAATTTCTTGATTTGTAGTATGCTTTCAGTTCTATCCTGAATTTTTAGTTCTTGAAGCTCCTCTTTGTGTTTGTTGCTTAGAAATGTAATAAGCTTCAAAGCTGGAGAAGGTTTGTCAGGAAGTTCTTCTTTTGTCTTCTGAATTTCTATTTGTGTTGCTTTGAGTAACTCCTTCTGTTCATAAATAATTTGGATTGAAGGCCATTGTGAATGTATGCCTTGAATGATGTTGTTCCAAAGATAATTCTTGATATATGACACCTATTCACTGAGATTAACTTTTTGTTTTAGAGTCTTTACCTGTTCCTGCAATCTATTAGCTCTCTGCTCCTGTCCCTTGGATGTAATCAATGCATCTCTGTTTTATGTTTCAAGATTTTGGATGGTACCTTTCAAATTGATTATCTCTTTATCCTTTAGGGACATGTATTCCATATCCTTGACTATGTTCGTTGTTTCACCTGTTTGATTTGCCTGTGATGTAGATGATGAAGTGGCAGAAATATCTTTAGAAGTAATTGACATTGCAATTGCCAATACTCCTTTTGGTACTAAATGTTCTACTAATGTAGAGGGAACAACTGTACTGACAGTTGGAATAACTGTGGGAATGGAGGCTTCTGTGATTTCTTCAATGTTTCATTTTCCTTCATTAGATTTTCTATTTGATTTTCCATCTCTTTAATCTGAGCTATCATCTTTAACACTAGCTGCATAGTTTCATCCTTTTCTGTTTTTTCCTGAAGAATTTCTTTAGCCTGTGGGTGCTCACTCTGTGGAAATTTGAGTTGCTTTCTTAAGGCAACAATATATTCATTCTTTTTCCTTATCAATTTCTTATCAACTTCAGTATTGGAGGGATCTACTCTAGTTTCTATCACCAAATCTTATAAGAACTTGATCCTCAAATCCTTAACATGTAGATATGCTTTATCTAATTTCATTTGAGTTTGAAAATTAGATACAGACTTTTGAAGCATGGTAGCACTCATGGTTTTGCTAACTACCTTTGAATACAGCATCTCTAAAGCACTTCTATGAAATTCTTTCTGGTCCAGTTCATGTATGGTATCAACATTCACTTCAAACTCTATTTTCCTGTAGTTTGTGGCTCTCTTTGGATCTGTAAATACTGGCTGGAGAAAAGACATGGTAATTTTATTTGTTGAGTAATCAAAGGTTGTCACAAGTACAACATTAGCACAACATTAGCACAACATTAACACCTACCATTGGAATGGAAAGAATTGGAATATTCAATACATATTGCCACATGGTTAGCTTGATATCATTTAATTTTCCAGAGAAATTTATAGTTCCTCCATTTTCAACCATCACTTAACACTCTTGTGTTGGGTATAGGAACAAATTCAATTCCTTGGCTACCTTACAATGAATAAAATTATGGGTATTTCTGGAATCAGGAAACACTATTACGTTTTTCTTCTTGATATTTCTTTCTATCTTAAGAGTTTAAGAAGTGGTGATTTCTTCCAACACACTACACGATATGGTCAAAATCATTTCTTCTTTCTCTAGGGTTGGTTCCTCATCTATATCCTCTTCTTTTGAAGTTTCTTGTTCATTTTCTTCCTCATCTTCACAATCTATGTAAAATAATTCCTTCTCACCACACTTATGACCTTTAGTGTATTTCCTATCACAACTGTAGCAAATCCCTTTTGCTATTTTTTCTTCCAATTTATGTGGTATCAACCTTGTAGATTACAGAAGTCTAGGAGTAGCAACAATTATATATTTATAGATGTGAGTGGTAGGATTCCTTGTCGCCATAAATTTACTTTCAATTTTTCTTTCCAACTTGAATTCATTTACTAATGAATCAACCCCCCAAAGGCAAACATTATGTTGGATATTATCCTTTAAAGTCCCTTTGAAGACATCAATCCTGTGTTCCTCTGGAATATTAGTTACGCTTATACTCAATATTTGGAAGTCGTCAATGTGTTCCACCATTCAACCCTTTTGTTTGAGATTTATCAATTGGATAAAGAAGGTGTTTCTCTTTGATCCTCATAATTTTCTATAATTTCCTCCGTAAAAATTGACCAAGTGACAATTATTTTATGAGAACAAGGTCATCGATACCATACAAATGTACTCTTTCCTAAATATAAAGTCATAATGCATACCTTTTCTGTGTTTTGCACATTATGGAGATCAAAATATTGATCCATCTGTAGTATCCATGTTACGGGATCCTTGACATAAAACTTCCTCATATCGATCTTTGGAATATGGTGGTTCTTCATTCCAGCATTAGAGTTTATGAAATCATGATTAAAATTTATTTTTTTCTCATCATGATTTTTCTCTACTACCTTATCGCCATTAGGAATAATTTCTTGTATCAACTTTGTCAAACTTTCATTCAAACCTTCCATGTCTTCTTTTTAGTTCATTCTTCATGTCTTCCATGTTGTGTTCCATTTTTTCATCGATCTTAGCTTCCATGTCATCCATCTTATTTTTCATGCCATCCATCTTAGCTTCCATGTGTTTCATGCCATTCTTCAAACCATCCATCTTAGCTTACACACATACCTTCAAACCACCCATCTTAGCTTCCACACCTTTCTTCAAAACTTCCATTTCATTTTTTGTTACTCTTTGCTAGAGCTAAATTTGGTGCACTTGGTTTTGTGATTTCGATAGTTCATGTTGCACTTATTCCTCTTCATGCGTCATAGTAGAGTCGTTTGAGGGATTAATAGGTGTTGAAATATTTTTAGGTGGAATTTTAGAACCTAATATTCATATATATGCTTTAATATTCCCTTGGAATCACTTCAAACTTATTTTTCAAATAATACATGCAATTTGAAAAATACATACATTTTTCTTGCTTTTGAGGAGCTCAATATTGAAACTGATGTATTTTTGTAATTTTGGATCTCCGAGATTTTAACTTTGGTTCTTTAGTAGCACTCTAAATCTTATTTCCAGTGCCATAGGTCTGACCTTATTTGGATTCTTGAAGGCAAAGGTATGCCCAATCTTCCACAATGACCTAATTATGGAATGATTCAGTAGAGTGGACTTGTATGGTGTGCCATGTGTCACTTTTCCTCCTTAGGCTCTGAAATTGATACACCAGAAACTACAGTCTGTGTAATTGCGGCCACTTTTTACATAATTATGATTTGATGCCCTGAGTGATAGTTATAACGATTTTACCAAGGTCACCTCTTTGTGATGAAATTCGAGAGCCTCCAAAAACCCTAACTTCTATAGATCATATCTCTGAAAATATTACGAACTAATATCTAAAATGGGGTCTTTTTTAGCATCTGACCTTCGTAGAAAACTTTATATCAAAAATGCCATGATGACATGTTTGAAGCACTGAAACCCTAGAATCAAAAGCTCTGATACCAAATGTTATGAAACCAACTCAAAAAATAGAATAAAAGAGAGATCAATACCTTAGAAATAAGCCACTTCGAGGGGTAAACCTCGTTTACATTACATAAATGAACAATTCTTGGATGATACAAATGACCAAATCTCCTTTCTATATATAGGAGTCCATGGGGTGACAATATAATACTAGATGATGACAGAACAAAACTAAAATTCAACCCTGAGGAGAGATGGTCAACTATAGCGTGGCTCTATCAGCATTTCCCCTTGGTTTACCCACGTGGCTCTTTATCTTGTTTTTATTTTATTTATCAATTTCGAAGAAATTGACAAATAAACATATTCGCAACTTTCGAATGTTATATTATATTCCCAGCTTATATATATTATCTCCGAACTTTATATTATGCCACCAACCTTATAGCCAATGTTTAATCTTTGAAACTTATATTAAACCCATTCCCTGTGTAATAACCCTCGCATTGGGCCCCACCTCTATGCTCAATGGCCCAATCAACCGCATGCACCGTACTACTTATCTCCCACGTGTCTTTATCCAACGATCACTGTTTGATGGCCCTCTCTGAAATCAACGGCGGGTACGCATATTGCTCGGCCTCCTGGTACGAACGTTAAAGCGCGATGGTGTGCTTTGAACGGTTGTTTTCCGGGGGTCCACCTTGCCACATGTCGACAGCTCTATGGAATGGCTCCGTGACCGGGAAATACCGCTTATACACCAAAAGCAGTGTGATATGGGCAATCCGCCTTTGTAATTCCACCGTGGTTTTTGTACAGTGGCTAACCAAGGTTCATTCGGGGTTGCGCGTTCCTCGTCTGCCTTAACTCAAGTTTGCTACTCGGGTTGGAAATTCTAATTAACAAAAACAAACGTAATTTCTTCATTAAGCGAGATTTATAGTAAACATAGTTCAATGACTAGGGTTTACGCAGACTTCTTCTGTAAGTGGGGATTTATTCGACATAGCCTATTTGAACAACTTTGAGGGAATCAATTGAGAGGGAAACGCAAAATCTACATGGTAGTTCAACCCAGTAATTATATATGCACATAATTCAATCATTTCGCAATTAAACAATCTTTTCACAAATAGAGGTTTGCGTCAA
This sequence comes from Pinus albicaulis, assembly GCA_034641835.2. NCBI lineage: Eukaryota > Viridiplantae > Streptophyta > Pinopsida > Pinales > Pinaceae > Pinus > Pinus albicaulis. The sequence continues at coordinate 1,177,957,117 of CM076581.1, forward strand.
TCCAATGGCAAATGGGCTTGAAATTATTTAACTGGAAAAAATTGTAACACACAGAGTTTATTGTAGAAATCTCTCTTCCCCTTCCTCTTCCTCTCTCCTCTCATACATCCGAGGGATTACATTTATATACACAAACATACGACTCTTCAGTTCCTCCGAGAGGATCTTTCTAGAAATCAAAGGTCTAATTACAATTCATTTAAATAATTGAAATATGACAGATGGCTAACTATTCAACTTCCACTAACTCTAACTGATCTAAATAATACAGTTAGCTGAGGTATTGACACCTAGCTGTTACAATTCAAATGTTTTCAAACCCTCCTAGCCACAACATGTGGACAAAACTCCTACATTGCTGGCTAGTGTCTAATGCCCCCGCATCAGACTCCCTATGGCAATCTTCTTCATGGACTCCTGTCCATGAGCTTTCCCACTAACCTGCCTATCTTCTACAACATTCCTTTAGTCATCCAAGTGGCATCTTCTTCTGGCTTGTCCTTCAATTTGATCAAGTACTGAAAGTACTCTTGTCCTATGGTCCTTCTGAATGGTCTTTTATCTAATATCTTCTCTGGTTGCAATGGTTGTGCTGGAGGTAGCTGTTCTCTCCACTCAATATGTTCCTTGTCTGCTGATCCTTTTTCTGCACCATCATCTTCATACTTGTACAAATATGTAACATTAAAAATGGGAGATATTCCAACATCAGGAGGTAATTCAATCTCATAAGCATTTGCAGAAAACTTCTTAAGTATCTTGCATGGCCCAATCCTTTTGAACTTCAATTTGTTGTACTGCTTCTTTGGGAATATCTCCTTTCTCAAGTGTGCCAAAACCAGATCTCCTACTTCAAAATGAACTTCTTTTCTGCTCAAGTCTACTCTGTTTTTGTATTTGATGTTGTTGCCTTGTAGTTGTTGTTTCACTTTTTCATGGATGGCCTGGATCTCTGAAGCAAATTCCTCACCATCTGCACTCCTTAGCTTTGCCTTCCCCAGATTTCTCAACTCTGATATTCCTCTAGGGTGCATTCCATAAACAATATGAAATGGACTCTGCCCTGTGCTCCTGTTTGGTGAGTCATTATATGCATATTCTTCCTGAGGAAAAATATGATCCCACTGCTTGGGATGCTCTCCTGCAAGACTTCTCAACAAATTTCCCAGACTCCTATTCACTACCTCAGTTTGTCCATCAGTCTGGGGATGATAAGATGAGCTGAAACTCAGTTTAGTACCAAGTTTCTTCCACAGTGTCCTCCAAAAGTGACCCACAAATCTGGTGTCTCTGTCTGAAACAATACTCTTTAGCAACCCATGCAATCTAACAATTTCTTTGAAAAACAAGTTAGCAACATGGGTGGCATCACTAGTTTTGTAGCATGGAACAAAATGTGCAATTTTGGAGAATCTATCCACCACAACAAAGACTGCATCATTCCCTCTCTGAGTCTTGGCCAATCCTAGAACAAAATCCATACTCACCATGTCCCAAGGCCTATCTGGAATAGGTAAGGGAGTGTACAATCCTGCATTCTGGCTCCTTCCTTTAGCATACTAACAGATTTTTAAATTCTTCACAAACTTATCTACTTCTATTCTCGTCCTGGGCCAGAAATAGAAGTGACTCAGCTGCTCATAAGTCTTATCAGTACCAAAGTGTCGAGCAAGTCCACCACTATGCTTCTCTTTGATCAAATTTTCCCTCATGGAACATCTTGGTACACACAGTTGGCTTCTCCTGAATAACAAGTCCTCTTGCAGGAAATAATCCAGCCACTGGCTTCTATCTGTTAAAACATGGTTACTACATGCCTCAAATGCTTCTTTAAAATCTGGATCTATTTTATACAATTCTTTCAGAAAATCAAATCCTACAACTTCAAAATTTGTTTCTTGAACAAGCATGTTCCTCCTACTCAAAGCATCATCTACTTTATTCGCTTGACCACTTATATGTTTCAAAACAAAATTAAAACCTTGGAGATACTCAACCCATATAACATGCTTATGTTTCAACTTGGGCTGCTGTACAATATACTGCAAAGAATGATTTTCAGAATATAATACAAATTCCCTGGACATCAAGTAATGTCTCCACTTGTTCAGTGCCTAAACAATTGCATAAAATTCCTTCTCATAAGAGGAATACTTCTTTCTGGTGTCATTCAGCTTCTCACTGAAATATGCCACAGGCCTATCACCCTGAATCAACACAGCTCTAATGGCCTCTCCACTGGCATCACATTTTACTTGAAATGGTTTAGTAAAATCAGGCAGAATCAAAACAGGCTTCTCAGTTATCTTTTGATTCAAAATTATAAAATTTCATTCTGCATCAGCAGTCCATTTAAATGGTTGTTTGCTCTTCTTTGTTGTCTCAATTATGGGTGCATTTATCTTACTGAAGTTTCTTATAAACTTTCTGTAAAAACTAGCAAGTCGATGGAAACTTCTTACCTCAAAAACATTCCTGGGTGAAGGCCACTCCACAATTGCCTTAAAATATTCTGGGTCCATCTTCAATCCTTCTGCAGAAACAAAAAACCCAAAATACACCAACTCTTCCTTCATGAATGAGCATTTCTTCAAATTTATCACTAGTTTCTCTTGGTGCGGCTTCTTCAAGACATGATTAAGATGTCTTAAATGTTCTTCTTTAGTTTTGCTGAAAACTAATATATCATCCAGATACACTATCACAAATTTACCAATGAATTCTTTCAATACCTCATTCATAAGTCTCATGAAAGTACTAGGTGCATTTGACAACCCAAAAGGCATTACCATCCATTCATATAGTCCTTCATTTGTTTTAAAGGTAGTTTTCCACTCATCACCCTCTCTTATTCTAATCTGATGGTATCCACTTTTTAAATCTATCTTTGAGAAATATTTAGCACCACTCAAACAGTCCATCAAATCCTCAACTCTGGGCAAAGGGAATATGTACCTGATTGTGATCTTATTGATTGCTCTGGAATCAGTACACATCCTCCAGCCTCCATCTTTCTTTGGGCTCAATACTGCTGGTACTGCAAATGGACTCAAACTTTCTCTGATCAGCCCCTTGTCCACCAATTCCTATACTTGTCTCCTGATTTCCTCATTTTCGTTGGGAGTCATTTTGTAGGCTGCCTTATTTGGCAGTTTTGAACCAGGGATAAAATCTATCTGATGGCTGATCTTTCTCACAGGTGGCATCTCATCAGGTAAATCATTGACAATAATGTCATAATAGTCATCTAACATCTCTTGGATTTCTACTGGAAAATAAGAAATCTTTGTAGAAGTAAGAACTACTTTAGTCTTGCAAACTAAAGAAAAGCTTACCTTTTCTTCTTCTATCTGCTACAGATATTCCTTCCCACTCAGCAACAATGTCTTTGGATCAATCACTTTGCTGGATGGCTCTCCTTCTTCCATGGGTATCAATGTATGATGTACCCCATCTTTGAAGAACTTGTAAGTGTTCTTCTTGCCATCTTGCACTGTTGCTCTGTCAAAATTCCAAGGTCTACCCAACAGTATATGAAACACATCTATGGGTATTACATCACATAGGACCTTAATTTGTATTTTCCCATTTGCAGCTCTATCTCACACTACTCTTTTACAACCAACTGGTGCCCTTTATGCAGCTAGGACACCCTGTAGGGAGTTGGATGCTCCGTTGTCTTTAGCTTCAACTTCTCTATTACCTCAGTGGAAACCATATCGTCTATGCTGCCACTATCAATGACTAGTTGGTAGCATTTCCCTTGGACTTTGCATATGATCCTAAACAAAGTATTCCTTTGTGCAGGCTCAGTGACCTCTTTAGCTTGTTTCAACAGGACCTTATTCACCACCAAGGATTCTCCCCTCTCTGGAAGAATTTATTCTTCAACTTCTACCTCTTCTCTAGCCTGGGCAACAACAACATTCCTTGGACCAGCACCCACATTCTCTGGACACTCATAGTGCTTATGTCCCACTTGCTGACATTTATAACACCTCAACTCTCCACCTCTGCCTCTGTCTCTGCCTCCTCTTCCTTTTCCTCTGTAAGAACCCCTTCTGCCCCTTGCATCATCCTATGTAGATGCATTCTGAGGTGAGCTACTGTTAGCTCCATCCATGGGTGTAGCAGGCTTTCTTCTACCAACCTGACTTCCCTTTCCACGGAAAGTACCTCTCTTCTTGGCAGACTGTTTCCTCAGGAGTTTCTCCTCTGCTTTCAAGGCCATCTGATAGGCCTCTTCCACTGTCTTAGGATACAGGATACCAATTTCATCTTGGATCTCCAGCTTGAGACCATTCACATATATGGCAGTGTTCTCAGGTGTGTCTTGGAATTGCCCAGCCCTTATGCTTACTCTGTAGAATTCCTCTGTGTATTCTTCTATCGTCAGGAACCACTGTCTCAGGTTCTGCATTTTCTTATACAATGTCAGATGGTAATCACCAGGAAAGAATTTACCTTTTAATTTAGCCATCATTCTGGTCCAGCTCTTGATAGGTTGCTTTCAACTCTCCTTCTCTCTGCCTGCACTCCATCCCACCAAAGTGCACCATGTCCTTTCAGATTTGTCATTGCAAACTTGACCCTTTTATCTTCGCTTATTTATTCATAATCGAATCATTTATTCATTTCATTTATCCAATCCACCAGTTCCTCTGGATTCAGTCCCCCTGCATAACTCGACACTTCAATTCTGGGCTTAACTGCAGACCCCAGAACAGTTCTACAGAGTCTCATGTTAGGAGGAATCTCAACATTTTCTTCAGCTTCTTCTATCTATGGCTCACTGATGTCTTCAGGATCTGCGGGTTGTCTTCACTCCATGGCATCCATTCTAGCCTCGACCCTCTGCAACATCCCCAACACCTCAGTGTTGGCAACAGGCCTCCTTCTTCCAGCACCTCTACCAACTCGGATTGCCATGTCAACAAAACAACTTCAAACAACAGCTTTGATTCCAAAAATGACGCAACAAAACTGAAAGTCAACCCTGAGGAGAGATGGTCAACTATAGCATGCCTCTATCAGCATTTCCACTTGGTTTACCCACGTGGCTCTTTATTTTATTTTTATTTTATTTATCAATTTCAAAGAAATTGACAAATAAACATATTCGCAACTTTCGAATGTTATATTATATTCCCAGCTTATATATATTTTCTCCTAACTTTATATTATGCCACCAACCTTATAGCCAATGTTTAATCTTCGAAACTTATATTAAACCCATTTTCTGTGTAATAACCCTCGCACCGGGTCCCACCTCTATGCTTGATGGCCCAATCAACCGCACGCAACGTACCAGTTATCTCTCGCACATCTTTATCCAATGATCACCGTCCGATGGCCCTCTCTGAAATCAACGGCTCGTACGCGTATCGCTCAGCCTCCTGGTATGAACGTTAATGCACGATGGCACGCTCTGAACGGTGGTTTTCTGGGGGTCCACCTTGCCACGCGTCGACAGCTCTATGGAATCGCTCCGTGACCGAGAGATACCGCTTATACACCAAAATCGGTGCGATATGGGCAATCCGCCTTTGTAAGTCCACCGTGGTTTTTGTACAGTGGCTAACCAAGGTTCATTCGGGGTTGCACGCTCCTCGTCTGCCTTAACTTAGGTTTTCTACTTGGGTTGGAAATTCTAATTAACAACGAACAAACGTAATTTCTTTATTAAGCGAGATTTCTAGTAAATAGAGTTCAACGACCAGGGTTTACATAGACTTCTTCTCTAAGTGGGGATTTATTCGACAGAGCCTGTTCGAACAACTTTGAGGGATCAATTGACAGGGAAACGCGGAATCTACATGGTAGTTCAACCCAGTAATTATATATGCACATAATTGAATTGTTTCGCAATTAAAAAATCTCTTCACAGATAGAGGTTCGCGTCAATCCAATGGAAAATGGGCTTGAAATCATTTAACTAGAAACAATTGTAACACACATAGTTTATTGCAAAAATCTCTCTTCCCCTTCCTCTTCCTCTCTCCTCTCATACATCCGAGGGATTACATTTATATACACAAACATAGGACTCTTCGGTTCCTCTGAGAGGACCGTTCTATAAATCAAAGGTCTAATTACAATTCATTCAAATAATTGAAATATGATAGATGGCTAACTATTCGACTTCAACTAACTCTAACTGATCTAAATAATACATTCAGTTGAGGTATTAACACCTAGCTGTTACAATTCAAATGTTTTCAAACCCTCCTAGCCACAACATGTGGACAAAACTCTTACATTGCTGGCTAGTGTCTAATGCCCCTGCATCAGATGAACTAACAATAATAATTTCGGGGCACAAAAATAACAATATTTGTCTTTAATGGGGCACAATAGTAACAATATGGGGACTACAAGGGTACAACAATAACAATAAAGGGGCTACACTAACAACAATAAGGGACTACAATAGTAATATAGGGACCTAACACAAATTCTATTATTCATCTAATTATGCATGTTTTGTTTGCACTGGCATAATTTGTCCCACAACCCTTTTTAGGTAAGATACATGAAAAGCCTTATAATGAGAGAACAATGAAAATATAACTAATATGCCAATTTTCTAGTCCTGTGAATAATAGTTTCTGGTCCATAAAATTTTGTAGCTAATTTCTTATTCTTTTGTTTCTTGAGTTTAGATTTCTTACAAGGTTATAGTCTCGTAAATACCCAATCACACTCATCAAATTTCTTTTCATGTAAATTTTTATATACTTGTTTCTTCATCTTGTTTAGCACCATTTGATATTTTCCCTAAATGTTTGTCAAAGATTTTTTACTATTCTCCATATATGACTTTGTTTCTTGTAATTTAGACTTATCTTGTAGAAAATATTTAAGATAATAGGAGTTTTTTATCCATGAAGAGCCTCAAATAGGGTCATTTTAGTATATGTATGATATGTAGTATTATACCATCATTCTTCCAAACTAACCCACTTCATCTATTGCGATTTATTATTCAACGAATAACATTAAATATTAACCATATAAGCATTTATTAATTATTATTGTTTGACCATCCACTACAAGAAAAAAGCACATTGGTGAGGGTCAAAAATGGTCACCATAAGCTCATTGGTGAGGGTCAAAAGAGTCTTCGTCACCAAAAAATGGACGTCACCAAAGGTGGCGTCGCTGAAAGTATAGGCGTTGTGGTGACATTCAAGGTCCATCACTAATAATGATTTATATTGACGGATAGTGACCGTCCCCATTTCATATGAGCAATGGTGATGGACAATAGCCTCTGTCACCAAAAAATTGAATGTCACCAAAGGTGACGTCACCGAAAATATGTGTTGTGGTGACATTCAAGGTCCGTCATGAATATTAATTATAATGACAGATAGTGACCGTCACCATTTCATATGAACAACAACGTTTTTTTGTGATGGACCTTTCATGACCGTCACTATTGGTGTATATATATGGCGACATTCATTGACCGTCACCATAAACTCATTGGTGACATCAAGGTATGTCATGAATAATGACTATAATGACAAATAGTGACCTTCACCATTTCATATCAACAACAAAGATTTATGGTGATGGACCTTTAATGGTCGTCATTATTGATGTGTATATATGGTGGCGTTCGTTGACCGTCACCATTTCATATTTTGGTGAGGGTCGAAAAATATCACCATAAGCTCATTGGTGATGATCAAAAGAGCATCCGTCACCAAAAACTGATATTCGTCATTCCTTACGAATATCAGGGCACGATGGAATCGAACCACCAACCTCCTGCTTATAAAGAAGGTGCTCTTCCATTGAGCTAGCACCCTTTAAATAATTAGACTTTAAATTGCCCCTAAAGGTGCAAAGATACACCAAATGAATAAGAACCAGGAAAACTGAAAGAATTCAATGTCCTTGCTCCTATTTTTATTCTACGACACTCTACAATGTATGATCTTAATCTTTGACGTATTTATGCCAAGTGGTTATAATTTAATAGTAAATATTATATTCAGATAAAATAAATGAATAACTGAGAAGGCCTTATGGGCTAATTTTTAATCCTTACACCAAAATCTCTTTATTCAAGTCTATGGAACAACTCGTTCAAAGTTCAAACTGAAGTAGATTTTAAATGGAAAGCCTAAAACCAGCTAAGTAGTTTACAAGTTAACATTTTGGATATAACTTCTGTTCAATTTATATGACAAGTTACGCCATAACCTTGAAACTAGTTTCTTAGATAAAGACTTTCTTAAGTCAACAATGACAAAGAAAGATAGTCATGGCAAGCAAAATTCTATTGTTTTTTCTAATGAGGATGCATGTAACTTGATAAAGGTTGTATGAGAGTATCAAACCATAAATAGTTTCACTAAAACATGGAAATGACAGTCTTGTTAAGCAACAAAATTTTAGTTGAATATATGAAAAGCATCGAGCTAAATGATATAGTTAAACTAAAAATAACTGTAAAAAATAAAATTTCCATCATATACCATCTAGTTTGATTAGTTCTTCAAACAGAGAAAGTGCAATTGCATGATCTAGCTCCTCATCTTGATTTTGTAATGGACCATCCTAAACAAAAATGTCCACATACAACAATCAATGTTATCGTATTGGTAAGACTTTTGATATAATCTATCAAAGCATGTACTATGTAGGAGAATAATTGGAAAGCACAACTAGAAATTTGAATAACAACATAACAATATAAAGGAACATGCAATAGGGAAGGAAAAACTCCATAGTTTGAGAAATATGAACAATCCATGAACCTGTTATTATATATTGATATTGATAACGAAATAGAAATCTAGATTTATGAAATTCAAGTATCACACAACAATGTATTGAACAAATATCAATATGTAAAATAGTATTTTTTACATTTAGATTTACCTTGTAGAACCTCAGGAAAAGTTTCTACAGAAATAGTGAATAAACATAACAACATGGACCTCAGGAGCAATTGTGCAGCGGATAAAATATGAAGGTAAAGCACTAGAGAAGTATTCAAAGCAAATGATGAAAAGCGTATCTAGAAAGAACTGAGAACCCTCTGAAGTAAACCACACATTTATCATCCTGACTAGTACGCTTGCAAAAAAATATTAGAATAAATTATGATCTATTCCACCAAAAAACAGTGAATTTTTCCACTAAAATACAGTTTCAAATTAAACACTAGCATGAAGCTAAATTTTTTATAGATAACAGATAGAATATTGAAGTTTAAAATACAATACACCCTAATGAATTAAGGATTACCGTGGCATTAGAGGGCACATGCCAAATTACATTGTCATCTCCAAATGCAGCCCTACGTAGTCTCCATCTGACACTTTGTGACTTGAACATTTAAAAGGCTTGCTCAACCACTTCATCATTCAAGATTTATTGTGAGTATGATGGTACAATGTGACCTGCATGTCCCAAATAACATGAGCCAACAATGAAAACCATAATTAAATTAATAATGCCTTACTAATTTAATCCTTGAAAAGACGAAAAACATGAATCCAAGAAATAAAATGATAAGGTTCTTGTTAACCAACTATTATATTTATAGATATGGCAGAAATTTTGATTGGTTGTTTCATAATTTAAAGCATTTTACTTATTCTCTCGAACATATGAAAAGACACTAAAATTATCAAGGTCATATTTCAACATAAATCTTGCAGAAAATCAAATTGCAACTATGAACATATTGTTCTAAATTTTAAAAATTATAGTAATAAACTCTATCTTCAACATGAATTAACATTTAATATCATATTAGACAAATTTTTAGTCAGGGAACAAGAAAAAGCTTCGGAGTTAAATACTTGCGTCAAGGAAAAGGAGATATCATATACAACTTTCTGAGTTGAGGTTTATCACTAGAGAACATAGTATTGAGTCTTAAACTAGTACTTAATGAGGGAATTCTGGAAATAAATGGGTACAAAATGTGAATTCATCCCTCATGAGTCATGGCACCCCGCAGAAAACTCCTGAGGCTTTACAACCACTGCAGTTGCACCCATCACACTACGTTTTTAGGTTGAATTGTCCACACCTGAGGCTTTTCAAGTTGCATCCACTGCAGCTGCACCCATCACACAACCTTTTTAGGTTGAATTTTCCACATGTCCTAATCCACAGAAGATGTAGTTGAATAGTTTGTTGTGCTGAATTGCACATATTTTGTTCACAACTGACCATAAGTTCTTGTGTGTGATGAGTGCACCAGATATGTATCATAGGAGCCACAAAACCTGCAAACACAATTATCCATGAAGTACAGAACGGGGAGGATGTAACTGGAAAGAAAAAAGCCGGGACAAATAATCCCTTGCAATGAAATTCCAGATGTGACTCCTCATGAACACAGAGCCATTCTTATCAAAATACTCTAAGAGAAACATGTTTTAAGGCTAAATGGATACAATTCATTAACCACCCTGCCATCCTACCATGTCATATCACCTTGAGCACCCCGCAACACAGTGACTCCCTTGGTAGAAAAGGCCAAATAGCTAAATATTTTTTCTCAAAAATCTAAAAACAACATCCGGATATGGGAAGAATACACCAATGCCCAACAGGATTGGGACTAGCAGTTGCCAACGAGGAGTTTCACACCTTTGGTCAAGATTTTGCTCACACAGTTTTCACCCATGGGGGATAGGAAGGGATTGAAATTATGGCATTGGGAGTTGATGAACCATGTGCATATATTGTCGCTTGTTACATTATTTCTCTTCGTGAGACAATTGTTGATCAGTACAAAAAATGTATATATTCTTGGAATATGATCCAACTATGAATATGGAAGTGTTTAACTATCTTATTGAGGACATTGTATTTGTGAAAATCTGGAATTCAAATATTTAAAATAACATAATTTATGGGAGTTACAAGGTATGCAAGGGAGTGGTAAGCTGGAAGTCAAATCTGAAATAACACAATTCCAAAATAACTTAGGGTTTACAGTGGCTCCACCAAAGATACTCTACCATTGGAGGTTTTTCTCATGGTTATTTTAGATTGTTGGAGAATCTTTGGTGGAGCTAGGGTTTCTCTTGGTTTTCCCTATCTAGGGTTTTCGAAAGCATGGAGAATTATATGATAGGTTGTGATTGTGTTCATGGGTTTCATTTATTCTCTATATATATGAATTTTTCGAGTGAATGTTCCAAAAAATCCTAACACCTTAAGACAAAAACACATAAAGTAAAAAGAAGATTGAATGTGAGAGAGAGAGAGAGAGAGAGTAGCACTACTCTTACATCCCTAACCCAAGTATGAAAAGGAATATGCACAAGTGCATGATCAACTATAATAACAACTCACTCTTTCCTCTATTTATATGAGAGGTAAAGGGGCTTTACAATAACAAGTGGACTTAGTCCACTACAAGAAAACTTGAAAGACACATTTAGGTCCACCCATGCGAAGCACTATACTCTATGTGACATGTGTTAGCATCAAAGGTGACAGTGATTAACAAGAAAGCCCTCTAGGGCATGAGCACTACTCCCCAAGGTCCAACAATCCTCCAAAGGTCCTATGCTCCAATACATCTCCTAGGTCATGTGTCTCCTTAAGGACAATGCATATCCAAGGTAACATGTCACCTTAAGGACTCCCACACCTACATATCCACTCCCTCAACCCAAGAGTTCACATGTCAAGGGATTTTGTGTGCTCGTGTTGATTTTGGGATGTTTTTATCATGGTGAAATACCCAATTCTACTCCAAGAACACAACCTCCCTTCATGCATCAATAACATGAAGTCACCAAGCTCCATACTAATCCAACACTTTGAGGAAGAATTTCTTTCAAACATCCAAACAAGGTCTAGTAGAAAACGGTAAACCACCTCCAATGTCCAAGTCCATCAGTGTAAAATTCATGCTATTATTATTTCAAGAATATTTATATTTTATCCAACATGAAGACCCACTATGTGCACTATTTGTAGGGAATCTTCTGGATTTTTCTACTTCGATGTGTTGATCCACTATGTGCATTGGTCAAAAACTCTATTTATTCAAGGAACTCTTCTAAAGTTATTTCCAAGTTTCATTTCTCTTTCCTGTCATCAAGCAAATTGGAGCAACTAACTAGGATTCCATTAACTGTCGTCCATCCAGTTGTTTCCTAAACAAGTGCCTATTTCTTAAAGAAAGTAGGAAACCATCATGAAACATGACTATAGACACATGGTTTCAGTAGCTATAATCTGACAATGTTATTGAAAACACTGTTAGATTTGTTTCATAAAAGAGCACCTAGTCCCAAACAATAGAAAATGTTCATGGAGAATGGCTTGTTTCACTATCGTTGAGCTTGACTGTAAACACTGACAAGTTTTTGAGCCAATAAAGTCCCTAGAGAAAAATGGTGATGGTTTCTCTCTAAAACATATGCAGATAAAGATAGAAGATTCGAGTGGAGGACTTAAGTAGTTTCATGACTACCGCTCGACTTGTAACTATTTTGTTTTTTGGTCTGCTTTATTTTTTAAATTTCAGATCTAGTTCTGGAATTTTTGGATTTCAAATTTCAATTATAATAGCAGACTTCTGGGTTGGCTCACATCATTAGTAATACAGTACCTCGAGATATAGAGTTTGAAGCCAATAGTAATACAGTACCTCGACGTTTTGAAGGATTTGAAACTGAATCTAATCAAGAATCAGTTTGTAGGCCTCGTCAAATTCCTAAAACAATGATGGCACAGATAGCAAATATCTTGTATTCATATCCAAAGTGTATCAACATTTCAGAACTACAGTCAGAAATTGCAAGAAATGATATTGAAGTTGACAAAGATTTTTTTGGGTACAAAAAATTCTCACGTTTTTTGCTTGCAATGCCAAACATTTTAAAATTGGACCGGTGTATTTCAACTAATGGTAAAACTTGGATATATTATGCATATCCAAAATTCACAAAGACTTCCAAAACTAAAACAAATTCGGTACCAATTGAGTCAGCTGATGGACTCAAAGAGAAGGATAATAGAGATGAACAGGTGGAGGCTACAGGGAAATCCTCAAGTTCATTTCCTAAATTAAACTCAGAGGATTATGTTATTGGTGAAGAATTATCCCATTTTGCATAGGAGAAAGTGATAAATGCAGCTGCCAGCGGGGGACAGTCTGGTGACATTCAGGACAAAACATCCATATGAGAAACTAATGCACTTGATTTGGGCATTAGGAAGACATGTAGCCTCTTTCCAACATCTAAACTATCACAGAGAAATAAATCAATGTTATAGATAAATCCAAAGAAAATGTTGAGTCAACTTATATGAAGAAAACCATCAAATTGGTTCTATGTTCAGAAAGCGAGCAATTGATCTAACTATGTTGTTGCATTGAAATCAAAACCTATGCAAGAAATACGTATTAGCAAAAAGGAGTAAGAATTTTATTGTATATATATTCAAAGAATTTCAATGCATCACTAGGATTCCTCTAATCCTTAAGCTCTGTTATTATGATTACAAAGAATTGAATGCTATATGATGCTATATTTATGATCTAAACTCATGTATACAAATGATGAATGTATAAAGTTTTGAAGTGTATTTGTCATCAAATGAGGAAAGCCCTTGAAGCTCTTCAATAAAATGGTTGGACATAATCATATTTATCAATAATACGTTGATCAAATGAATATCCACAGTCTCATTATGATATCAGTGTAACATCAATTCACCGTGATCTAATCATGAGAAAACCCTTGATTTTATAACTTAAATGATAAACCCCTGTTTCCCAAATAGATTTATTCCCTCGAGTGATGAGTCTAGATAACTTGGGCCCTGTCATGACTAGGCCACAATGGCATCCAACCTAATAAGTGTTTTAAACCAAACAACACCTACACTGTCTATTGACACACAGGAATATGCACAGAAGACAATACACAGGAACAGTTGCTTACCCTTAAGCTGCCCTTCTTCTTTGCAGATCTATTGACATTAGCAAGGCGATATTCATGCATAATCCAATTAGTCTTGTTTCCTTTAGGTGATTTTCCGACATAGAAAACCAGAGCCTTCTTGATTCCAACACGCCTATTGTTGCCCTTAGAAGTGATGGGTTTATCTACACCTATGGCTTTCCAGTATCTTGAGCCAACAGCCCTATTGGGGTGAGAACCATTTGGATACTTCCTGTCCCTGGGAGTGAAGAAATACCACTCCTTTTCTTCAAACAGTGCCTTTTCTGCAAGAATTGGAACCGTGTATTAGACCAGAGCAAATACAATTTATAATAACTAAAAGAAAATAGGAATGAAAAACAAGCATTTCGCATTGCAAGAACATGACATGGGAATAAATATGAAAGAACACTATAAGAATATGATAGAAGAAAACCCCTGTCCATATGACAATCCATACCCACAAATAAAAATGAGATGATTCATTTTGAGATTGAAGGTTTCCATATCAAGCAAAGAGACATATCCAAGTATTAGTCCTAAGACATGGAAGGGCATTCATTTGTAGATTTGGGACATTAAGGAATTCATTTTTTAGAGGTGTAGAAAACTCACACACATTTATGTAATGCCCATATTACACTGGCAAAACCCCAAATTTAACAGATTAGCCTTTACAGGCAGTGTAACCTAAAAAAGGCATGTTCAACAAGAATCAAACTCAACCAAAGTTGTATGTTTAAAAATGAATAGCATCAAGATCACAGGTCAAATAACCTCAATGACGAACTCTAATCCCCATGGAAAGCAGTGAATTTACAGTGCAAAATCCTATTGCTCTGGAATTAGTAGTGGATTGAAACAGAAGGGTCCTAGCTTGAGATGACTAGTCACATCCAAACCTCAATGGAATAGCAATCGGGAAAACTACATAACCAATATACAGTTAAACATAAAGAACATCCACTGCTCCAATATCCTATATATAAGGATCTAAGCTTGGAATAATGAGCTTCTACCCTCCACTTTTAGTCCCTTGATGTTTCTACCCACTTGGATCCCATTATGGAAGTGTATTTATAGCAAGTGAAAGCATGGCTTTAAACAAAATGGATTTAAGATTTGAATTGGTCATTCCAAATATTCAAAGTTATGGAAAGAACAAGGATGCCTAATAAGCATATAGAGCTTGCAAGCTCAAATTATAAAAGAAAAAAGCTGCAAGTAACAAGATCAATAGCATCTGCTCTCAACCGACACCATCTACAAATTATAACCTTTTGTAACAGAGGAAACTTCAAATAAACAAAAAACCTAATGAGAAATAGAAAATCCCAGTTAGAAACACAAAGTCCAATCACAAACAGAAAAGCCTAGTCCCTTCTATTATTTTAGCTTGAAGGATGTTCTAAATATGTTGCGACATTCTATTCTCCACATTCTTCTTATATGAGAAACTAATGCACTTGATTTGGGCATTAGGAGCTATCTAGACCCAAAATAAAAATTGTGAAGGGATAAATAGAAGATACCTGAAGCTCATTTTATTACTGCCTTCTACCAAAGAGCAAAATCAAAAAATGGGGATACTTGTCTATGAGACATTGCCCTTTCATGAAAGCTATAAAAAAATATATCATTAAGACAGTCCCTAGGCAATCCTTCCAGTCCATCAGGATACTCCTGAATCTGTGAGCCACTGCTCTTTCGGAATACCCTTCAAACAATACACCAGGCACAAGAGAGGCCCAAGGCAAATTGTCATGATAAATACTAGAGTTTCTACTTCATGGTACTCCAAGGTCTATGAAATATTGTACCAACCAAGAGGCTGACCACAAGACAACCTGGGTAAGTTGTCAAGGAGGATAAACTTTGATGACATTGAAAAGATACATCTTTATTCATTAGAAGTTACATGGTTGCCACTCAAGATTGCACAAGAATCACAATACCAATAGCTACAACTTTCGCAAAATTATGAAAATTTCGGCAGATAATTTTGGACTTGGTATGAAAATGTGCAACAGGGTCTGTTATAAATTATAATGTGGCTAAGAGGATTAAAAAAGGTGCAACAGGGTTCAATAGCATATTGTTGTATACCTTTTAGTATTATGATCCAAAGTTGAGTCTATTAAGTGTTAATTATTATTGTACTTTTTGGATAATTAGACATGGGTAAGTCCCCTGCAGCTTCCTCGCATTTCTATACATGTGTTAACAGAGATAGAGGGAAGCTTTTGTAATCATTCAATCTTTAAAAGACTTGGAATGAGTCAATTTGGGGAATTGAAGCTAGTATGAACCCCCCTCTTCTCAAAATGGAGAAAAAATCATGGAGGTCAATGGCAATGGTAAGAAGAAAAAGATGGACGAGGAAGCTAATGGCGCCGCTCTAAAACTCTCGAAGGACGATCTGCACTCACTGTTGGAGCCACTGATCAAAAAGCAGTTGATCTCTTTGATGGTCAATGCAGGCTCTTCATACCCTGCAATTGCAGAAGAAATTAAAGATGTTGCAAGCAAGGACCCTGCTCATCGGAAGTTGTTTGTGCATGGATTGGCTTGGGAGACTTCTTCACAGACCCTATGTGATGCATTTGAACAGTATGGGGAGAGTGAAGAAGGAACTTTTGTTATGGATAAGACATTAGGAAAGTCACGAGGATTTGGCTTTGTCACATTTAAGCATATAGATTCTACTGAAAGGGCATTGAAAGAGCCTAGCAAGACTATTAATGGGAGGATTACTGTAAGCAATATGGAAGTGGCAAGCACAAGTCCTGGTCAAAGTACAGATCAAGCTCAAAGGAAACTTTACATTGGTGATCTTTCATATGACACGGCCAATGATAAGCTTTTAGAAGTTTTTTCCAAATATGGAGAGATAGAAGAAGGTTCGGTTGCATATGATAAGAATACCAACAACTCCAGGGGATTTGCATTTGTGACTTTCAAGACTGTGGAGGCTACAAAGCAGGCTCTTAAAGAACCAAACAAAACAATTGATGGAAGGAATGTTACTGTGAAACTTACATCTGATGGCCAGAAGGAGAAGCTATCATCACAACCTGCAGTATCTCCACAAATGCAGTCAATTTCACAGATGCATACAGCTTATGGAACAGACTATCCAAGCCTGAACTCATATCATAGGCCAGGGCCACAGGTACCAGCTTCTGCACCACCACCAATTGGTTACTCGACATATCCGTCGGGCCTTACAGCATATGGATCTCAGCCTCCTCCATATGCAACACAACCTACATATGGAGGAATTTCATCTGGTTCTCAATATCGTGTTCTAAGCTCCACAACACCATACAGCTCAAAACAGTATGAAAAATATGCAACATCACTCCAAGATCCATGACTGGCTCCATCATGATTGCACACAACAGGTGCTAGAGCAGGTCCCGGTCCAGGCTACCCATACTATGGTTCATTTGGAACTTTCTTTTGATCAATCAATTTTTTTATTGAGAAATATGTTCAACAAATAAATGGAAATTAGTTTGGGATTCTACATGCATTAACAATTTAGCTGGACTATGAAGCTATACTAATGGAGTCCACTTGATATCAGTCTACTCAGTATTTGAAATGTCCAGTGGGTTGTTGTGACTTTTGATGAATGTCAAGAAAACCAAAGTTGCACACTGTTTGAGCTCAATTTTCTAAAATTCTATTTCAGTAAGAAGAAATTTGTTATCATATATGTTATCAGTGGATTTTTCCAACCAATGTACTCTCACTAATCACTTTTTCTTTTATTTGAATTTAAGTTGGTGGCATGCTATTATCTGAAAAAATGAACCCCACCTCCCCCTTTTGCAGAGAGGTATACCTTACCAACTATGTGAATATGGGGGTATAGGTGGCCATGTAAAATTCACAGGCATTCAATATTCATTTAAAAGGTTTTCTAGCTCAAGTTTGATGTGGGAGCAAAGTCCTACATGATAGCACCATGACTCACCAAACTGAAGTCTAGGGCTCGCTCACAGTCTGAGTTTAGAAGGTACAAAGTTCAAACCAATCAAGTGACATGTGTCAGCATCAAAGGTGATAGTGATTAACAAGCAAGCCCTCCATGGCATGAGCACTGCTCCCTAAGGTCCAACAATCCTCCAAAGGCCCTAATCTCCAATGAATCTCCAAGGTCATGTGTCTCCTTATTACTACTGTGCTTTCGATCTATTATTTTCAGTGCCAAAATGTCCACTTGCATTAAAAAATGCATGCCGTGTACATAAATAGAAAACCTGATGGATGATAAGGAAAAGGGGACATCCTATATGCCATGGAACATCATATTCCATACTTAGAATGCACCCCAAGGTGTCAAAATTGCATTCCAAGTGGCAAATTTGCATTTCTCAGGTTAAAATTTGTGTTACAACTTACAGCCTGACCTGATTGCACACAGCCTCCTGGAGATGTACCTATGGAAAAGTCATAAAATACAGTGCTACAATACTTCTCCCTATGCATCTTCCTACACTTCCATAATTATAATGTACAAATTCAAGTGAGAGTACTAAGTCTACCAAAACAGTTTCACTGATTTACCTGTCTCTTGCTAAGTGCAAGTAGTCTTTAATAGCATGCATGTCCAAGGCTCACTAAAGATCAAAATTGTGATTTTCAAATTTCTGTGCAGTTATTATAACATTATTGATATTTTTACATTTTTATAGTTTCACTTCCAATCGAGGAACCCAATACTGTGCAAAAATATTGTGAAACTGCCAAATTTCACAACATGACAAATTAGGATATGGTGCCTTCAAAATATTATATGCCAGAACATAGAGCAGATATGGTGAAATATAGAGGTTTATAGCTAGAATATATTATGGTCTACAACCCTACACAATCAAATTCCCAAGAACAATATCCAAGTGATACTTATTAAGCATCAACCATGCAATTTGTTTGGTCTTAGAAACACATGCAACCTTCAAATAAATTGCATACCCTGTTCTCATTATAAATCACAATGCCAATTCCTGAAGTCTATGGTCTGTTCAAGCAACCAAACACAAACAAAAGAGGAAGATTTACATATAATGAAAGGTCTTTGCAACCATGGCATTACCTCAACAACAAAGCGATCCGAGATCTTGTCACTGTGAGCTTCCATAACTCCCTTTAAAATCATAAACCCCAAGCCTCAAATGATTTCATCCATTTCAAGGAAGAACCCCTGCTCCTCACAAAGCATCTACAAAATTGGTGAAAACCAATAGAAGATAACATGAAAACTTTAAACCATGTCTCAAAATAAAAAAATTGAATTATTGAGCACATATAAAAACCCTGTTAATCTAACAATTTAACTGACCTCTATAAGCGATTCTTGGAGCTGACTCATATTCTCCACTATGATAGGGCACCCCATAGTTTGACGACCCAATTCCACTGACCAGCTTGCACCACTTTCCAGGTTACCTTTTGAAAGAAAGATACCATCCTTATCAAGCACCTACATAGTTTCCAAGGAAATAAACAATTATACTTGAATGGCAAGTTTACAGTCATATTTTCTTTTTTTTTAACTGTTGGAAGAAGAAATTTATTAGTTGGAGAAAAACAATCACTGCATAGATGGAAAATACATAAATAAGCACAAGAAGATCTAAATTAAAATTGTAAATCCCCAGTATATTATAATGTTAATGTAATATTTTAAAGAACCAGCAAACACCAAAAATGGAGATGGAATACCAGTCAGTATTATCTCAAGGACTAGGAGGAAAACGAAACATTATTAGCTTATACAGTCTCTTAAAGATAGAAACTTTATGAAATAAAACAATAAATATTAAGATTAAAGGCAAATATTATCCTACAACACTGTTGGCAAAGAAACTAAGATGTGAGAATGAGACTTATGTTTTTGTAAATGTTCATCCTGGTTTTTGCTGACCTGCATGGAGGAAAATGCAGAATGATTAGCTTAACCATGCTTAAGCTAAGGAATCCTCCAATTGACCGTCCAGTAATATGCTTAGATTCTTTATGCTCCTTTTTTTCCCTCCCAATAATTGCACTCCTCTATCTCCATAGTTTGTTTTGCAACCCACAGCTGAATAGTTCGTTTTGCAACCAACAGTCGCAGAAGAAGGCTAAAAAATGTCATGTGCCCAAGAAATTTGTATTTTCTGGGTTCTTTTAAATGAGTAATTTCTAGGGCTATGATCCAATAATAATATAGAAAATTCTCATTTCAATCTTAACAAATATAAAAATTTCAAAAACTTCACACACATCAAATTTTTATGTGTTCAATTTTTTGTATGGACAAGATTAATGGTGCAATCCAAAAACAATAGTCACTGTCGTAGGCAGGGACTAAAAATATATCTACTAAATGGGCCTAAAACATTTTATATATAAGAAACAAAGGAATCTCTCTTCATAACCAAATATCAATTTTGGAGTTCTCAAAACAAAAGGTTTAAAAACTTACAGAAAAATTCCAAGAGAATTCTCCAACCCTGTGAAATTTACCACCTTCATCTTTATCATGAAGGAAATGGGGCTCTGTGATGTACAATGCCAACTTTGTATTTAGTTCTAGAAAGAAATATACCATATAATGGAATGAATTTTTTTAGTGTACTTAGCTATAGAAATCTAGATCATAAATGTATACAGTGGCTTTCATATTTATTCGTTTTCAGTGGCTTTCAGATTTATTCGTTTGTTGTGTCATGATTTTGTTCGGACAATTAGGGTGCGAGAGAAAAACAACGATTAATATAGCCATGTTAGGAAACAATTGGGAGGATTATAGCATTTTTCTCACCTACTCTGCTCGAGCACAACTAGATTTCGCTGAAATGGCTTAAGGGAAAATTGGGAGGATTGTAGCACTGTGCTTACCTACTATGCTTGTGCACTAGTATGAGCAAATTTTCTGTCAGAGTTGGGCACATCCTTGAAAAGGGGCATAGGTTCACAGTTGTTAATGAAAGATTTCAAGCTTCCATTACTCCAAATAGAAGCAAGGGGAAACTTATTCCCATAAATGTAAAGGACAACATTAGAAGAAATCCCCCCTCATAAATGAGTGCACAGATCTGTCTCTAAATTTTCTCTTGGTTCCTTCAGGCATTGATTGAAAAGACTGGACTTAATCAGTCGAAGTTCACAATATTAAATTTATCAGTATCAAATATAAATCTGTAATTTTTTTTTTGAATTGCCTTACAAATGAAGGGCCTCTGCACCATGAATTTTCCATAAATACGGTGCAAAATTGTTTTCATACATTCTCTCTCTTGGGTCCTCAAAATCAAAGAAATCCATTAACCTTAGAACAAATGAATGATCAATATATCTCTTGGCCCCTTTTGCATCAGTCTCAGGAGATGCTACGAACTTGAGGAGGAAATGATAGACCAACTACAGATGTCAACAAGTAGGCTCCAAGGCTGTCACCTCCTCTTCTTGATAAAGACGCTCAATAGAAGTTGGTGCTAGTGTAAGTCTTGATGTTAGAGTCCGAAAAAAATTGGCAGAAACCATCCTATAAATCTCCTCCATTGTTGTCTCATTGAGCCTGCAACTACCTGAAATGATGAAATGCACAAGGTCCAGCAGGTTTTGGTGTTTAATTACCTTCTCTCTCATTTTTGTAGGGGTCAGTGAAATAAAAAACAGCAGAACATAGGCTCAAATGTTTTATGAGAAAATTTTCTGTGTCAGAGCTGCTTACATCCCTTAAAAAGGGCAAAGGTTCATAGTTGTTACTGAAAGATTTTTAGCTTCCATTACTCAAAATAGAAGCAAGGGGAAATTTATTCCCACAATTGTAAAGGATGGAATTTGAAGAAGTCCCCACTCCTACATCACTATTGTTATTGTGGTGGTCATATTTAGGCTGTTCTCCAGGAAGTCTACCCAGTATTTTCTTTGTCATAACTGTTATTCCTTTAGGCCAAGAAATATCTGGAACTGCACAATGTTGGCATTCCCTTTCGTATTTATGTTTTCCAGTCAGTTTTTCCCATAATTTAGCCATAAATCTAAGAGAATTTTTAGAATGATAGAGGTTCTTGCAGGTCACGGAACATATGAATGGGACAGTCCAAATTTTCCAGCGTGACTCTTTTATAGATATCCAATGCTCTGTTTTTCTCCTCTGTATTAGACAACAAATTATATTTCTCCATCCTTTTTTAAATAGTTTGTTAGATATTTGACTTTTTATGTAAATATTTAGGTCACGAAGGTCAGCTGTTGAATTTTATTTCCTGCCAGATTGAACTTATTATGAACAGATCAGTATATATATCAGTTCTCTTTCTAGGTTGTGCAGACATAACAGTTTTGATGTTTGGTCTCAAAGTGGTTTTTGTCACAGACAGATTATTTTGGAGGTTGTACTACTCATGGCTTTGGCCATTGACAAATGGTCTTTTTGCTTGCAGTAAACTAGCAATGGAACTAAAATGTCTAGATTCACTATTTATAACCCCGATTAATGTAAACAAGATGGAATTTTCATGCAAACGATTAACTTACTCATGATATAAGCGATCGCCAAAGAAGAAACCCCGACCACCACAAAAGAGACCTTGATCCTCGCTCTTTGTTTGTCTAGGGCAAAGTATAGCAAAATTATCCTCACCCCACCAAGAAAGAACATAAACCCCGATGAGATCCCTTCGATAATATATTGCCTATTCACTCTTCCAGAGAGAAAGACCACCGATTTTATGTTCCTGTGACAGGATCCTGCACGCTGCCAAAGCCCGGTGGCTCGACGATGACATCGTAGATGAAGCCGGAGACCACCAAGAAATAGGTGGCCAAGATGAGGAAGAATACAGTCATGGCTGAGTGTAGTGAAAAGGAGGGCACCTTCAGGTGCCTGCGGGGTACTTTGAGAGAACTGTAACGAAGATTCGGGATGAGAAGCAAGGGATCCATTGAAGATGACGATAATTCTTCGCTTGATGATGTCGAGCTCTGGTGTGAAAATTCACGGCTTACCAACCGAAGAAGTTTCGCTTTACCATTTATTGCCCCGACCCCCTTAATAAAGAAGAATTGTGGGACTTTACCAGAAGTTTCTGTGTAAAGAGCTAGCTTCAATGTGTGGTGGCGGAGAGAGCTCTTATGTAGGACGGTACAACATATTTGCATTAGCAATCATAGGAATATTATTGACTTTACCCATCAAAAACCCTCACGAATCTATCTTTCCCCTCCCTTTATTTTCTAGGTTACCTGATTCGACTAACTAACATCTAAATAGGAAGCTTGTGCCAAAGCTGGCTCAACCTTGTATGAGTAGCCAGTGTTTTTGGGTGCATTATAGCGACAGAACCCTGAGTAGTTTCCACACCAGTCTCTTGCGAGTAGAGGAACGTCTGTCGACATTTTTCCAGGGACGGGGTTTTTCTTAGGGATGGACTTCAAATGGCCGAATTGAGATGAAGATTTAAGCTTTTGCCTGAGCAATTTGTCTTTTCCCTCGGTCACTTGTGTTTTTGATGTGACCCGGAGGTATTAGTTACCATAGCCTTTTAGGTTGGGTTAGCCCAGAATGATGTTGGCCAGATAATGAATCCATAAAACATATAGACAAAATTCATCATTCCAATAATGTAAAACTGAATTTAATTACATTTTGATTAAAAATTATGGAAGAAAATGCATTTCATTATGGAAATAAATATATCTTATACAAATTGAAAAAGTTCTATCTTGATAGAAGTATGAGATACTTTCCCTTCACTTAGTAGGTTTTAGGTTGTTTTTTTATTTAATTTGGAGACTCTCAAAACATTAGTTTTGGTGAAAATTTTATTGGAATTTTGTTCATATTATCACTTCCCACTAGAATTTTGAAGAAATCAATTGCCACTATGACTTTCACTTAATTTTAGATAAACTAATATCATTTTATTTCCACTAGAATTTTGGAGAAATCAATTTCCACTATGCCTTTCACTTAATTTTAGATAAACTAATATCATTTTATTTCAACTAATATTATTGAGCATTGTTCATTTAAAATAAATGTTTTTCTGTACCTAAATAAGCATCCAAGGGTTTAGTTTCGATGGTAGTAGTTCAAGCTTACATACATGTTAGCTAACTCTAATAATATTATCTTGTAACAAGTTTATAAATTGATTCAATTGATCTCATTTTTATGTTAATAACTCAATCACCTAAATATTAGTGGTTAGATTGAAAATGGGGTTGTTCTATAATGTTTATGAAACATGAGCCTAATATATATTCCACATGGCTTTATTTTAACCATATCTGGATGGTTATTTGAACAAACTATTTTGTCAAAAAAAAACCAACGTCTCTCTTTGGTGAACCCTATGAAAGTTGATGGTAAGGCCATAGAGAGTCTTTTTTGTATAATTACTAATGATGGGGGGTATACTTGTAAGCAGAATATTAATATACTTGAGTGTTTAGAACTCATGGTGCTCCCACTGTAGATGAGTTAGAACCCTAAAACGTGTGTTCTAGTTTTTTCCCTAGCCAAATCTAGATGGCCCTGGGCAACGTCTTTGTGTTGCTAGTGACCCTTGTTGGTATTATATGGAATGCAATCTTGTTAGGAAAAAATCTTCCATAGGCCACAGAGTTTCATTCTTCTTTGATTGTTGTTCATGTTGAAGTGTTTTCCTTTTTGTGAAAGAAATGAAACGAAATCTTATTTTATGTTAAAGGTCCTTCATAAACTTTCTCGTGGTATGATAGCACACTAATTTTTATGAACCTACCCTTGTAGATTACAACACAAGTGCAAAGGATTTAGATAAAATCGAGGTATTTATAGCAACTACTAGAATTATAGGGTGTTTCCCCTTGCAACATGAGTAAGGAGCACCTTGGCCCTTTCACCACCTATTCAAACTATTCTTAATGTGATGATAATAGGTCATGTCACATGGTCAATGGCAATATTTGTTAAAGGAAGGGACACAAACACAACTAGCCTCCTTCTTTAGTGAATAACAACAAATTCTTGAGTATTGTGTCGAGCATTTTTTTAGGCATTGAAGACTCCTAAGACATGATCCTTTGGTTACTATTGGAGTCTATTCGAAGGGGTAAGGCACATAATTGAGTTGGCATGTTAGTGTAAGACATAAATCCAATAGCTAGGTTACAGGGTGTGCCAACGTATGCTAGGAAGTGTTAGGGAGACAAAGGGAGAACTAGGTCAAATTAATGCATGGAAATGAATGAATAACAGTTTATGACAGGAAGTGTCAGTGAGTTCCAGGTGTGTTAAGGAGGGAGTGAAAAGGTATGTTAGGAAGTGCTAAGGCATGCTAGAGTCCAGGGAAACATTCCAAGATGTGTCAGGTGTCAAGGTGTCATGTCAATGCATGCCAGGGAGTGTTTGGGAGTGTTATGGAAACATAAGGGAGCACTAGTTTCAAATGCATGGAAATGAATGAATAAGAATGTGTGTCAGGGAGTGTCAATGATTTTTAGGTGTGCTAAGGAGGGAGTGACAAGGTATGCTAGGTAGTTCCAAGGAATGCTAGAATTCCAGGGAAACATGCCAAAATGTGCCAAGTGCTAGGGTGTGTCAATGCATGCCAGGGAGTGTTAGTGAGTGCCATGGAAACACAAGGGAGAAATAGTTCAAAATGCATGGAAATGAACGAATAAGAGTGTGTGATTGGGAATATCTATGAGTTGCAGGTGTGCTAGGGTCAACAACACTTAGGGTCTTTGATCATTTGTTCACAACTCCACTTGTGAACATCTCTTTGGTCTGCCCACTTTTTCCATACTACTGCTCCATGATGACAAGTATAGGGTTATGGAGTTTTCCCTTCTTCTCAGTGAATCAATCCTCTGAAATACAATGAACTAGGTATATTTGGTTGGCCCACTTGACTGCTACTTTAGTCCTTCAAAGTTTGCACATCGTTATATGCAATACACCTTCCCTTCTACCAATCTTGTTTTCCTTCACAAGTATGGAACATATGGCTCTTCTTTGACAGTCGCCTAACAACCCTCCAACTGTACTTAGACTTCCATCAAATTTCCCAACCACAATCAATCCTTTTATTGATCTAGGGCCGATGACACTGCCCTCATCTAGGGCTCTTCAAAATTTCCACCTAACAATGATCTAATTCCTCCAAAAATCATTGTTCTTGTGTACCAATTTCTTTGTTGTCCAGTTTATGAATAGATCTGAACTACTCCTCTTATCTTCCTTCTAAAAATTTGTAGATGACTGAAATTGGGTCACAAATAATCCACTAACTATCCATTGAATAATTTTTATACGTTGCTTCATATCTCTATCCAAAACTCTATGGACAGTCCACCGAAATAAACTCATCTTCATGTCAATCCATTATTCATATGCCACATTTCTTCTGCTCAGGTTCCACCCTCCTTTGGATCTGTTATCTCCACAAATAGTTCCGCAAACCATATTCCAGATCTGTGGTTTATATTGCAGAGATAAACCTCACTCTAAGGGTCACAACCCCTCTTCTTCTACGCACATTTGTCACAGTCTTAAGGGCACACCTTATGGACTAAACATGCTAGGAAACCACAATAACTAGGGAATTATACTTTTTTTCTAATTGCTTTAGAACAAACCCTATCCACCATAGAGCTTGATGTAACTTTGATTCTCACAAGAGAAAATATAGGGCTTCAAAAACTGATTGGTTGACTCTACAATCAAGTTGAAAATATAGATAACTTCATAATAAGTATATGAAACTGCCATATACTTTTCTTTAGTGGAACTGAATGCAATTGTTGCTTGCTTCTTGTTGATTTAATAAAAATGATTTATAAAATGATAATAATGATGTTTAAAATGAGCCTTATGATGGTCTACTTATACACATTGATTGTTCATGAGGTGTAGGGGTATGTTTATAACATCACTGCCGTTGAAAGCTTTGTCTTGAAAGCACATTAATTAGAATATTATTTAGTTAAGCACATTTTTTTGGTTGAATGAAGTTTATCAGATATCTATTTATACTTAGTAGAGGTTTGAATTTGTTTTTCCTTTGAGTGTTGGTGAGGTTTCTTTGTATTTTTTTCATCATAGTCTAAAGTCGTTTGACCCGATTGTTTAACATGAAATCTTTATGCTTATTGGAAATATATTTGAAATACCTGCATGATCAAGAAACTGTGATGGCTAATTAAATTACTAATTAGGTACTACAAAAAGAGGATGATGCTGAGAGGGCTTTCTTGGGTGACTCTGGGAGCAACTCGGAGGTGGTCAGACAAAGCTCTTCTAAGTTACAAACCTGAAGAGAAAAAATTGGTGATGTATATGTCGTTGCTCAACCTGGGCTGTATGGAAAATCTTGGCAGAGAGTGTTTACCTTTCTGTGTCTTTGCAAAAGTAGGTTGTCTAGTCACATAATAAGATCACTACATGTAGGTGATGGTTCTGTAGTAAGTTCTTAGCCTTATATTTAGAATGGATAATGGAGAGGATCGTATTTGAATACAAGATACAACTTGATGGATTTGGAGATTTAGAGTTAAAGACAAAATTGTGGTGATTTTTGGATGGGTGTTAATCTGTAGTGTTTTCCATTTTTTTAATTTTCTTTGTTGTGCTTTCTACCATGCTACCTAGTTGATTTCCTATTGCCCTAGCATTTTAACTTTTTCGATGTCTATCTCTCTATTTTTTCTTGCCCCATTTGAAATGTCATCCTTATTTGGTAGGTGTTTTCTTCAATATAGTGTGAAAATTTTTCCATCACACAACTTCTGTGGGGTTTGTCTACGCAAATAGCTTGTAAGGCCCATTCATCAAGGTATTTGATGAAATGAAATGATTATCGATGATCACCAACTAATGGTACCTATAGATATTTACTGTAACAATTATACATTTTTCTTGTGCCAACAATTATACAACATTTTAACCTCATGAAATAGTCTCCTCTGTTCTCTTAGCTGATGCTATAAGCACTTATTGTTGTTATCAAAGCTTTTACTCTCTAGTCCCATTTAGCTATTTCAGCTATTTGTGGACTTTGATCAATTTTCATTTCATTTCTTCAAAATTTGCAATTGTTATGTGTTACCTTTGGCCAGTTCCTTCTTTCTTACCTATGCTTTTTCTTCTCAAGCATTCCAGCCAACCAGAGAAGCAGGGGCAGTAGGAGCCACGCAGTCCAGCCAGAGCCCAACAGGGGCAACACAGAGGTAGCAGGAGCCACGCAGGGCTTACGCAGGCCCATTCAGGGCAATGTGGGGGAAGTGTAAGCCCTTCAGGTGTGATGCAGGCCCTTACTGAGTAGTGCAGAGGTTGACACAAGCTATTCAGGCTGACGTAGAGGGATTCAGAGCAACGTATTACTACTGTTTTTATTTCTCTGTTGGGTGAACCAGTTTTTGTGCCCAGGATTGTTGTACTTAGAAACTGCATAATAATGAAAACCCTCCAGAGCTAGCTGCACTGGTTTTCCCGCATTGGGTTTTTTCTGGGGACAGTTGTCCAGAAAATCCATGTGTTACATTTTCTATGAGCATGTTATTCAATATTTGATCTGTATGTGTAGGTTGCTAGTTGTATTACTATTTACTTCACTAATTTATTGAGTATTTCATAAATTAACTTGTAACTTAATTCAAGTAGGAGAAGTAAATCAAGATACTATAGTAGGGTTTCTTAGATTAAGAAATTTTCACATTCCCTAGGTCTAGCCCCATTAGGTCACCTAGGGCAACAATTTCCCAGGAATCTAGCTAGAGGAAAACTTCTATCTCCTAGAGGCAGTTGCGTTGCTGGGTGCCCTCACTCTCCTCAGAACTTGGGCCAATTCCAATGGTGGAATCTGCGGATACCTCAAGCCCTAGCTCTAGGATCAAGTTTTCCTAGATGTTCCCAAGGATAGAACCTAGTAGGATCAATTTGACCTATCGAAGTAAAAACTCTTTTCTGATCCTTTCCCATAACCTTTTCCAGGATAGGAACATCATTGGTTGCTAAATTCCATCCCCAAACCTCGGTTGGGTCCACTTGACCCCATGTTGTCCCATTTGGTGCCAAAGGCCTTTCATCAAGGACCATTTTCGAATCCAAGTTCCCAAAGGATTTTAGGGATTGAGAACTTCCTTCATAAGTCTTATTATTATCCCTCAACCCTTCAATCCCCCTCCTCTCTCCCTAGAAGATAAATTCCCTTGCTTAAAAGGAAATCGAGTCCCACTCTTTATTTTATCTTAGGGAAAGGGTTTCGAGGGTCACTTCCCACCTATTCATTGACCTATACTCTACAAGTGACTTGTGAAAGTCCATGAAGAGCAAGGAGCCTTAACTGTGGTGACAATGGGATAAGTTTCCATCGTTTCCCTTGTCCTAGCAGTTGCCCTCTTAGGAACCCCTTTTAGGTCCACTACTAGTTTGAGTTGTAACAAGTTGTTCACAATTCCATTTGTGAACAAATCTTTGGTATGCCCACTTTTTCCATACTACAACTCCAAGATGAGAAGTCCAGGGCTATGGAGGCTGCCCTTCTTCTCGCTGAATCAATCCTCTAGAATATAGTGAACTAGGGTTAGTTGGTTGGCCCACTCGACTATTACTTTAGTCCTTCAAAGTCTTGACATCCTTCGGCCCTATACACCTGCCCTTCTACCAATTTTGTTGTCCTTCACCAGAACAAGAGCCAGGGCTCTTCTTTGACAGTAACCTAACAAACCTCCAACTGTACTTGGACTACCATCAATCTGCCCAACCACAATCAATTATTTTTACTAATATAGGACCCACAATATTGTCTTCATCTAGGGCTCTTCAAATCTGCCACCTAACAATGGTTTGAGTCCTCTCAAGATCATTGTTATTGTGTATTGACAATTTTATCTTTGTTGTCCAATCTACGAACAAATATGAACTACTCCTCTTATCATACTTCTAAAAATCTATAGATGACTTAACTAGGGTCACAAATCAGCCACTAACAGTCCATTTACTAATTTTTTATAGGTTTCTTCAGATCTTTCTCTAAAAATCTATGGAAAGTCCACCAAAATCAGCTCCTCTGCATGTCAATCCATTCTTCATATGGCACATTTCTTCTGCATGCTCAATCTTCTACTAAGGTTCCACCCTCCTTTGGATCTATTGTCTCCACACATATTGAATTTGCAAACCATATTCCATATGTGTGGTATTTATTGCAGAAATAAACCTCGCTCTAAGGGTCACAACCCGTCTTCTTCTACGCAAAATTGTCACAGTCTTAAGGGCATACCTTATGAACTAAACATGCTAGGAAACTATCCTAACTAGGGCATTATACTTATGTACTTCTAATTGTTGTAGAACAAACCCTATCCACACATAGAAAAAACACGACTCTTGCCTCCATAAGAGACTCGACCTAGCTCATATGGATCCATTGATTCTGGGCATTTCTTTGACTGAATCTTGACATGAACTTCAGATCTTAATTTTGACCCTCAAACTAGGGTTAACTCAGTCAATATTACACCTGCGTCGACTTCTGTTATGGCTCTAAATTACAGTGGAAGCCCTCCTCCATTTATGTTGGTATTTATCACAGACCTTGCAACCTACTAACCCCCACAAGGCAAGATGGTATCAACCCTCTCTTCTATTTCATGTAGAAAATCTAACCAACAGGATTCAATATGATCTTGTAATGTAGTAAAACAAGACACTGAATCCTTCCTACAATTTCTGGAAACAAAACACGATCGCACAATCACATATAAGTAAGAGAAACAAGTTATCAATCGCACAACACAAGATGTATCTGGGGAAGAAACTGCTCAAAACCCTCTATCTCTATTTTGTATTAAGTCAAGGAATCATGAAACAATACAATGCTTAATCTCTCTTGAGATTCTCCAACACTCTGCCAATTGTCTCCTGCTGATCTAGGAAAAATCAGTTTAGTACTTAGCCAATTCTCAGCCTTCCTTCAGCCTTCCTTTCTCATGCAATTCCTATGGAATTATCTCCATATTAATTAGGAAAATCAACCTTCCTTGATTGCACAATCCATCATGGCATCCCAATGACTTTATAATTGCACATGGGAAATTTTCTATAAATACAACTGATAGTTATGTTCCTCTAAACTGTGTTACAATAAGGATCAAGGGTCTTTTTATTATTTAAAATAAGATAAAACCCTAAACAACCAAAACCCTATCCTGAGGAGATGTAACACCAAGATTTTATGGGCCCCGTTGGGGTTAGTTGGGCAGCCAACTTCCCGGGTTCATAACTTGGTCATATGATCTTCCTTTGACGCACATGATACCTCGTTAGAAAGATCTCTCCGAGGACTACAACTACTAATATGATTTATATGAAATCGCCAAACCTTTCATGCCCAAAAAACATCGTTTTGGGCCTCAAAACGACTTCTAAAGTTCAGGACCCAAAAAACTGACAAAAATAGTAAATTGTGCTATAATTAAGGAAACTGAAAAACTGAAAGAGACAATGGCGAGGGCCCAAGTGGAATAGGTGGGTGGCCACCAATATCCACCTCGATCACCTTAAATTGAATTTCTTGAGCTAACTCAATCATCATGACTTAGTTAACTGACACAAGTTGTTATGAGACGAAATGACAATTTATTTAAGGGAAAAATAAATTAGAGGTCTCACATTCCTCACTCCTGGTACATAAAAATTCCTCACCAGTGTGGGTGCTTTTTTTTTTCCTTTCTAGTTGCCAATTTCACTATTTCTTGTTGCAAATTTCAACACTCCCTCTCAACAAGAAAGGAATTCAATCTATCCACATCCGACACCTTTGGAATGTTTTGCATGCTACACTTCTCTAGTGTTGTTTGCACCTGCAAAACTTGAAACTGAATAGACTCTGAACAACTGAATCAGTATAATGATTTTGTCATCATATTCTTCTGACTACTGCTAGTTACTGCACCTGTCTAGTACTGGATTCTCTGCGCTGCTGCTAACACCTACATCTATTCCCTTTGAACTCTTGCTAACTCTAATTTGTGCTCCACTATTTGACATCTGTCACTCTAATTTATGTCTTGCTGACATCTAACTACATCAATCTAACTGATCCTTCCTACTACTGCTATACTGTGGACTCCTCGTAGCCAGGTTCAATCCATGAGACATTCCATCTCAATGGACCTTGCCCACATTTCTTATCTTGGAATTATGTCTACACATCACCCCACCTTACACCTCGAGGTATGGCTTCTCCCTCTTCCCATCTGGCTCAAAATTTCTCCCTCATGGAGGTCTCTGCTTGAGTGTATGCTTCCACTCGGTCTCCTCTCTGCTTCTTCAATTGTGGCAGCTACTCCACAACCTTCTGAGACTACTTCTCATGAGGATGCATGTTGAGAGGTAATTTATGCTCCCTCCGAACAACCAAGTCTCTAAATTATGCCTTTCTCCTCAAATATTTGCATGCATCTAGTACCTCAAGTGCATATAGGTTCTTGACTCACACACAGTGTAATTGTCTCGACGTTACAAAAAGTTTCTAAAAAAGAGTTGATTTTAAATCGATGATATCTCCCTCATCTGAGCTCCGATTCGACCGATTTTTTTTTTTTTCCATTTGGGTAGATTTTCGCAAGGAATCAAAATATTCTATTTGTTTTTGAAAATTTCAAACCAAAATCTTCAAATATTCTTTGCAAACTAGCTGCCCAAAAAATTCCTGCTCTAATACCATGTAGAAAATCTAACCAACGAGATTCATTCTGATCTTGTAATCTACTAAAACAAGATACTGAATCCTTCCTACAATTTGTGGAAACAAAACATGATCACACAATCACATATAAGTAAGAGAAATAAATTATCAATCGCATAGCAACATGATGTGTTTGGGGAAAGCAACTGCTGAAAACCCATCTATCTCTATTGTGTATTAAGTCAAGGAATCATGAAAAAATACAATGCTTAATCTCTCATGAGATTCTCCAGCCAATTCTCATCCTTACTTCAACCTGCCTTTCTCATGCAATTCCTAGGGAATTAACTCCTTATTAATTAGGAAAATCAGTCTTCCTTGATTGCGCAATCCATCATGGCATCCCAATGACTTTATAACTGCACATGGGAAATTTTCTCTGAATACAACTGATAGTTATGTTTCCTTTAACCTCTGTCTCAACTGGGTATTCCTTGAACTAACATGCATGCCATTATTAATAGTGAATTATCAGTTATCTGATTGATCACTCATTGTGAATTAAATCTAATTTAATTCACTCGACCTCTCACTAGCTCATCACTTAGTTAGAACTAGTTAAACTGATTTTAACTCATTTAATTGAGTTAATTACACTTGCACCCCACTAATGCATCAACTTCAACTGGACCCCAAAAATATTAGAATCCCTTTATATGTCTCATCTTAGACCCTCAACTCGAATTTCTTGAGCTAACTCGGTCATCATGACTAAATTAACTGACACAAGTTGTTATGAGATGGAATTACAATTTATTGTCCAATTTATTTAAGGGAAAATTAATTTAAACACCCCACATTCCTCACTCCTGGTGCATCAAAATTCCTCACTAGTGTTGGTGCACTTTTTCTTGTCCTTTCTGGTTTCCAATCTCACTGTTTCTTGTTGCAAATTTCAACATTTCAAAATTTGATGTGGCCTTCATAGAAAGACACCATTGAAATCACATGCCCAGATTCTCATGAGAAACCTCTCTTAAGCTCGATATGCCAAAAGAGAAGCAACAATATGCCATCCTACTTCCTAGTGCAAACTTACCATTAAGGTATGCAACATTCTTCTGAACCCTTACATGATGATCTTGCTCTTGGAGGATTATCATGACCTCCCTTTAACAACCCTTACTCGGCCCTCATACTCGACCTACTTTAGGACTACATCTCTCTTCACCCCCTTAATGTGCCAGATAGTGGGAATACATGTCAAACATGCTAAGATGTGCCAAGTGATAAGGCATGCCAAGATGTGCAAGGGTGTGTCAATGCATGTCAGGGACTGTCAAGACAACAAAATGGAGAAAAAAGTTAAAATACAAGGAAATGAACACATAAGAGGGTTAATAAGTTATCAATTTACCTTTTCCAAGAGGGGCATGCTAGGCACAAAAACACTAGGCGGAAATAGGTGCCAAGTGCAAAGTCTTAGTGCATTCTAAGTGATAAGTATTCCTTTATTTCTTCTCATCTACTTTCCAACATTTGACCATGAAAAATAAATTTAATATTAAACCATGCCAAATCATACCAAGGCATCTTAATGTATTCCATACATGCTAAGACTTTCTAAGCGCCAACATGTGCCAAGCGCCAATATGTGTTAGGGACTAATTTTATGCATGTTATAAAGTGGAAGGGAATGTTGAAGAGTGCTAAGGTGTGCTAGAGAGTGATAATGCATGTTCATGAGTGTTAAAGAGTACTAGGAAAAACCATTAAGGGAGAACTAGGTAAAAATTAATGGAAGTTAATGAATATGAGGAATGTGTACTGCCAGAGACTAGTGTTAATGAGTGTAGTTGTCATGCCAAGGAGGGAGTGACAAGGTATGCTAAGCATTGGTAAGGCATGCTAGGGAATATCAAGGCATGTCAAGATTTCCCAAAGTGTGATTGGGAGTTCCAAGGTGTGCTAATTATATCATGTGCCAATTAATAGTGCCAAGATATGCCAATACATGCTAGGTTTTAAGGATGTGGTGCAGGGTGCCAGGGTATGTCAATATGTGTCAAGGAAACAAAAGGAAGAACCAATAAGAGGGTTAATAAGTCAGGACTTTATCTTTTTGAAAAGGAGCATGTTAGGCACACTAATAATAGGTCCTAATACATGCCAAGTGGCATTGTGTGCCAAGTGCTAATGTATGTCAATGCATTCAACCAAGGTGTTCCAGGGCATGCTAGGGACTATATGCAGCATGCCAACACATGCTAGGAGATTTCCATGTTGTGCTAGCACATGCCACCATGTGCTTGGACGTCAGTGTCATCACAAGATGTTCTAGGTACAAAGATGTTCCAAGACATGTGGGCTGTTAAGAAATGTTAGTGTGTGCCAAAGCATTAATTTAAGGTGTGCCCAGATTGTTGAGGATTGTTAGGTCTTTCTCATTAATAGAATTGTTAGAGCTTGATTATGTATTAAATAATATATTTCCTACACAAAATAGTGGAACTTTATCTAAAGGGAATTTTCTAGATAATAAACTTAATAGATATGAATCATGTGTTGACTCATGGGAAATCTCTATTCGACTAGTCATTACTTGAGGGAAATGATACACACTAATTACTTCTTAAAAAATTGACTGACCCCGACCACTATGGCCTTGGACATATTATAAAAAATACTCCACAATAATGGTATTAAATCATTATCTTTTGATAAAAAATATATTAACAGACACATAGCGTCAGCAAAAACTCATTGGAGTGATCAATGATAACGGACATTTTTTGACCGTCACCAAAAGTAACAAAAAGAGTATTAGTGAGGGTCATTAAAATTTTATCACTAGAAGTGTCATCAAAGAGAGAATTAGTGATGGGCCTTTAACGACCATCACCGAAAGTGTCATTGAAAATTTCTTTGGTGACAGACCATAAAGGACCATCACTATATACACTTACAGTGACGGTTTTTTAATGATCAATGATGACAGACATTTTTTGACCGTCACTAAAAGTAACAAAAAGAGCATTGGTGAGGGTCATTAAAAGTTCGTCACTACAAGTGTCACCAAAGAGAGAATTAGTGATGGGCCTTTAACGACCCTCACCAAAAGTGTCATTGAAAATGTCTTTGGTGACGAACCATAAAGGACCATCACTATATACACTTACAGTGATGGTTTTTTAAGGACCGTCACCATATGTGACATTGGTGACGGACCTTAAAGGTCCGTCACAAGCATGACCCTCACCAATGTGTTTTTTTCTTGTAGTGATCTATTAATGAACGATATGTTGAACTTATCACTAGGTTTTTTACACTCATCATATATAACTATTTCAAAAACTACCTTTGAATTTTGGATCTCTAACATTTCCTATTACTTTAGGAAAAGCACGAAGTCTATCAATTTAACTCATGAAAAAATTTGTCACATGTATTTTTGTGTATGTAATACGAATTCCGCAAAAGCATTCATATTGTCTGAGACTATAGATGACCACAAAAATGGAATCTTTACCTTCAAGTTTTAATACTTTCATAATGAAGTTAATTTATATTCATTTTCATTTTTTATAAGGTATGTTTAATGGAAAAATTAACCTTGGACATTTTAAAATATCTCCTTTATTGCTTTCATAGATATAGCATCCACTTACAAAATTTTTAATATCCCTTTTCATTCCTTCCCCAAAAAATATTTTTGGATCCTATGATATGTTACAAGGAACCCTACATTTACTTCCACTAGAGAGTCAAGGAATTTCCTTAATATTTGTTGCTTTAAATTCGATTTAGGGTATAAGATCATCCTAAAGTTATACCAAATTTTATCTCCTTTCCACTCACAATATTTCATTCCTTCCTTTATATATTTTAATTTTTGTATAGTATTTTTTTCATTTTTTCAATTCATTTGAAGATTCTTCCATCCATACGAATAGAATATATAATTAAATATAATTCGTGGCTTCTACTATTCTAGAAATACTATCCACTACCACATTGTCCTTTTCCTTATTGTAGACTATTACAAAATCAAGCCCTTCCATGTTTGTTGTCAAATAGTCTTTCTCTTCTAATGACAATATTTTCTCCAAAAATTACTTTATCATAATATGCCTTGAGAGTAAAGTGTCTTGTAATGAGATATTGTGAACATATTTATATTACACGTATAATTTCGTCCATTTTTTTCATATGTTTATTTTACCAAATATTTTCCCTAATTTTTTTTTCTTTTGAAATCTAATGGTCTTCCTTATTTCATCAATAGTTCTCAAATTTCTTGTCTTGATGCATCACATTCTATTATGAATTTTTTCCCAAAATCATGTTTTACCAATACTGGTGTAGAATAGATCTCGTCCTTTAATATACATGGAGCCTAGGTAGCCTAATCATTCCATACAAATGAAATTTTATTCTACAGAGATGTGAGTGGGTTTATAATGCATGCATAGTTCTCAATAAAGTTCTGATAATATCATCTAAGTCCCAAAATTCCTCTAAGGTTGTCGATGTCCTGAAGAATATACAATTTTTTAATAGCTTATATATGTTGAGGGTCCACATAAACTCCTTCTTTTGAAACTGTTAGTGTCAGTCTAGTCATAATGCCATCAGTGATCAAAACTGCTCTTTTGCATTTGCATATTAGGCGTCTCATACCGAATAAATTTCACCATTTCGCTAGGTCATGGATTCATTGATGGTAGTAATTTTTTATCAGTTTTCCCTCATAAGATACTTGCTGATTTTCCTTTCTATTGTCTTTAGACGTTAGTCACTTTCATTCTCAAAATCATGTCAGTAGGACATAGGATGGGTCTCATCAGTTTCTAGGGTCTCACCATGGTCAAATTAATGAGTCAAATGTCAATAAATATCAGCAAGGTCATGAGGAAGTCAATAAAATCAAAGTCACAGCACCTGGAAGATCAAAGAAACATTTTATTCATTTTGATGTAATTTTCACCTCAAAACCATGTTTTTCGGTGAAAACATGATATTTTGCCTTCATTATCATTCATTATGTAATTTTATATCATCATATGTAATAAGTCACGATTCAGAAAGCTGCCATCTCCACAAAGTCAGCACCCTGCCTTTCAGAGAAGTTTTACACAACATGTTCAGTGCCAAGTCATCTTCCCAGTAGATCCATCAGAAGGAGCCCGGAAAGAGCTTTCCAACGATAAACTACACTCTCAAAACTGACTTTTGGATTTAAATTTATGCTTGAGTGAAGTAAAAGTCCCTATATCCTCATATACCCCCTATTTCCCATTTTTTCCCTTAAACCTTATGTTTAAAGTTTAAAATTTTCTTTTTATAAATCCCCTTTCCCCCCCCTCTGATTACATAGTCGCATTATTAAAATCTTAAACAAATACTTATGCGATTAAACCACTTCCTCACCATACCATGTAAAACTTTATAATAAGAATATCAAAGCTTATTATAAAACCTCGTCGTTCCCAGAACCACTTCCCCTACATGCTTTTGAAACATTATAATATAAATTGAACTTATATTATAAACCCCGTTGTCTTAAGTCATTTCCCCGATCGCAATTGCAATGTCAATACTGTAAGGATTCTGGACACCACATATCTCCACAATGGTATGATATTGTCCACTTTGGGCCTAAGCCCTCATGGCTTTGCTTATGGGCTTTACCCCAAAAGGCCTCATACCAATGGAGATATTTGTCCATCCTTATATACTCATGATTCTCCCCACTTCTAGTCAATTTGGGACTTTGGTCGTATACCCAACAATCCTCCCCTCGAACAAAGGACCATTGAGCCTCCCCTCAAACGATTATCCATCCGCCCACTCTCTACGAACCAGGATTCTCCGCTCCAATGCGTTGGAAGCACACGCCTTACATGGAGCACCACCTGCCTCGAGAGCTTGCTCTATCCCAGGTCAACTCCTCTTCACCGTGTTGGGACCAGGACACGTCCATGAAGAATCCGAAGCATACCGCCTGTCTAACCGAGCTCATCCATGAATCCCATCGTGATATTACCAGGGCCCACCACCTTCGTTCGGCATTTGAGGATTCATCCACTTCGCTAACTTTGGGTCATGGCTCTGATACCACTTGTAAGGATTCTGGACACCACATATCTCCACAATGGTATGATATTGTCCACTTTGGGCCTAAGCCCTCATGGCTTTGCTTTTGGGCTTTACCCCAAAAGGCCTCATACCAATGGAGATATTTTTCCATCCTTATATATCCATGATCCTCCCCACTTCTAGTCAATGTGGGACTCTGGTCGTATACCCAACAAATACGAGCACCCCAATTGATCTATCGTTCAAAACTCCGATGTGATTGTAAAACTCCGATGCACATCCGACCGTCGATCCACCCCTGCCGATCTGACAGCTCACAGCCGATCAGAGTATTCCCATTGGCTCTTATCATTATTTTACTCCCGATGGCCTACCCCTGATGGCAAAACCTCTGATTGATGTTCCCACTGTTGATCTGTCCCCGCCGATCCGAAGGCTCAAAGTCAATCGGGCCATCGGCATAGGCGTTTCACATCTATTGCATTCCACTCCCCTTTTACCTTCGATTCTGATTGACCCCGGGCCCACCCTACAGTACTTCCACCTGCCCATTATAAAAGGCCTTCCCCTTTGTAAATTTGAAATTTGTTATATTTCATTATTTACAAAGGTTTTTGCCATTCCCCCTTCCAATTTGCATCGGCCCAATTTTGTTATGTGATGCGCCCCTCCACGATCTTCCGATTGCGATTATGTAGGTCCCACCTCCTTCCCTTCCTTTTTCCCATTTAAAATTAAAATTTCCCTTCACTAAAGGCAAAGTTTCATTTCAAAGGTATTTTTATTAAAAAGGTGGTTTTATTCAAACGGAAAGCAAAG
Source organism: Pinus albicaulis (assembly GCA_034641835.2). Taxonomy (NCBI): domain Eukaryota; kingdom Viridiplantae; phylum Streptophyta; class Pinopsida; order Pinales; family Pinaceae; genus Pinus; species Pinus albicaulis. Next base: position 1,177,996,658 of record CM076581.1, read on the forward strand.
CGACAGTCAGTAGGCCAAAAAACTTGAAATAAAATAGAGATATATACAACAACAAAGAAATAGGATCGAATTGCCTATTTTCTCCTCAGTAACGATTCAAAGGAATCTTCGCTATAGGTTTCGCCTCCTCATTGGTTATCAGCAAATCCTTTCAGAAATATTACTGGCTCTTGTTTTCTATCTTTAGTTTTCTGTTCTTTAGCTGTTAGAAAAGCTACTCTTTTCATGGATCTATGGTTTCATAGTTCAGTTTATTTATTGTAATTTTAAATCATATGAGAAGGGTCGGAGTCTAAGAGTTCAAGTGTGGAAGAACATTTTTTGCGCTCCATTGTACAGTTTGAAAGGGATTAATAAAAGATGCAGCTCTGATTTGTGGGATCCATGTGGTATGAGATTTAGCATTTGTTCTCTCTTTGGTTTCATATGTAAATTGTTATGTTTCACCTCTCATTCATAAACATTTCCTTTTGAATTCTTTCAATATAGAAAGGTAGAATCCATTTTATATCCTCTGCCTTGGGAAATCATTCATGCTTTGTGTTTTTCTTCTGTTTGAAAAATATCCATTTATTGTTCCCTTTTCATCTTCTCGCCAGTCTTTTCATCCCATCCTCATTAAGCTTTATTTGATAATTTTCCTGCCTATCTTGCCCCATGAAATACCCTGTATCCTCATTTAATTCTCGGTTTCAGCTGTCCCATTTTTCTCACGCATCCCTGAAAATTCATTTATTTTATTAAAAGCCTTTTCCGAATTATTTTACCTAGCCTAATATCAGATCATTATTGTGTTTATTTGAATATTCTTTCACAGAGAGAGCCCTCTCTTGTCCTTGTAGGAATAGATACAAGGCTGAGCGTGGTTTGATGTTACCCTAGATTCTGCCTTTTTCAGCCTGAGGTAGATTTACGCTAAATGTTAGTGTCAGTCTAGTCATACTGCCATCAGCGATCAAAACTGATCTTTTGCATTTGCATATTAGGCATCTCATACCGAATAAATTTCACCATTCCGCTAGGTCATGGATTCATTGATGGTAGTAATTTTTTATCAGTTTTCCCTCATAAGGTACTTGTTGATTTTCATTTCTATGGTCTTTAGTCATTAGTCACTTTCATTCTCAAAATCATGTCAGTAGGTCATAGGATGGGTCTCATCAGTTTCTAGGGTCTCACCATGGTCAAATTAATGAGTCAAATGTCAATAAATATCAGCAAGGTCATGAGGAAGTCAATAAACTCAAATGCACAGCACATGGAAGATCAAAGAAACATTTTATTCATTTTGATGTAATTTTCACCTCAAAACCATGTTTTTCGGTGAAAAAATGATATTTTCCCTTCATTATCATTCATTATTTAATTTTATATCATCATATGTAATAAGTCACAATTTAGAAAGCTCCCATTTCAACAAAGTCAACACCCTTCCTTTCAGAGAATTTTTGCATAGCATTTTCAATGCTAAGTCATCTTCCAAGCAGATCCATTAGAAGGATCCTGGAAAGAGCTTTCCAACGGTATACTACACTCTCAAAACTGACTTATGGATTGAAATTTATGTCTGAGTGAAGTAAAAGTCCCTATATCCTCATATGCCCCCTATTTCCCATTTTTTCTCCTTAGACCTTATTTTTAAAGTTTAAAATTTTCTATTTATAAATCCTTTTTCCCCCCCCTCTGATTAGATAGTCACATTATTAAAATATTAAAAAAATACTTATGCGATTAAACCACTTCCCTACCATACCTTGTAAAAATTTATAATAAACATATCAAAGTTTATTATAAAACCCCACCATTCCCAAAACCACTTCCCCTACATGCTTTTGAAACATTATAATATAAATTGAACTTATATTATAAACCTCGTTCTCTTAAGTAATTTCCCCGATCGCAATTTCAATGTCAATACGAGCGCCTCGATTGATCTATCGTTCAAAACTCCGATGCGATTGTAAACCTCCGATGCACATCCGACCATCGATCCACCCCTGCCGATCTGACGGCTCATAGCCGATCCGAGTATTCCCATTGGCTCTTATCATTGTTTTACTCTCGATGGCCTACCCCCGATAGAAAAACCTCCGATTGATGTCCCCACCGTTGATCTGTCACTGCCAATCCAACGACTCAAAGTCAATCAGGTCATCGGCATCCGTGTTTCACATATGTTGCACTCCGCTCCCCTTTTACCTCCGATTTTGATTGACCCCGAGCCCACCATACATTACTTCCGCCTGCGCATTATAAAAGGCCTTCCCCTTTGTAAATTTGAAATTTGTTATATTTAATTTTTTACAAAGGTTTTTCCCATTCCCCCTTCCCAATCGCATCGGCCCAATTTTGTTATGTGATGCACCCCTCCATGATCTTCCGATTGCGATTATGCGGGTCCTGCCTCCTTCCCTTCCTTTTTCCCAGTTAAAATTAAATTTTCCCTTCACTAAAGGAAAAGTTTCATATCAAATGTATTTTTATTAAAAAGGTTGTTTTATTCAAATGGAAAGCAAAGCGACAGTCAGTTGGCCAAAAAACTTAAAATAAAATAGAGATATCTACAACAGAAAAGAAATAGGATCGGATCTCCTATTTTTTCCTCAGTAACAATTCAAAGGAATCTTCACTACAGGTTTTGCCTCCTTATTGGTTATCAACAAATCCTTTCGGAAAGATTACTAGCTCTTGTTTTCTATCTTTAGTTTTATGTTCTTTAGCTATTAGAACAACTCCTCTTTTCATGGATCTATGGTTCCATAGTTCAGTTTATTTATTGTAATTGTAAATCACTTGAAAAGGGTCGGAGTCTAAGAGTTCAAGTGTGGAAGAACATTTTTTGCGCTCCATTGTACAGTTTGACAGGGATTAATAAAATATGCAGCTCGGATTTGTGGGATCCAGTGGTATGAGATTTAGCATGTGTTCTCTCTTTGGTTTCATATGTAAATTGTTATGTTTCACCTCTCATTCATAAACATTTCCTTTTGAATGGTTTCAAGATAGAAAGGTAGAATCCATTTTATATACTCTTCCTTGGGAAATCTTTTATGCTCTGTGTTTTTCTTCTGTTTGAAAATGATCCTTTTATTGTGCCCTTTTCAGCTCCTCGCTAGTCTTTCCATCCCATCCTCATTAAGATTTATTTGCTAAATTTCCTGCCTATCTTGCCCCATGAAATACCCTGTATCCTGATTTAATTCTCGGTTTTAGCTATCCCATTTTTCTCCCACACATCCCTGAAAATTCATTTATTTTATTAAAAGCCTTTCCCCCATCATTTTACCTAGCCTAATATCATATCATTATTGTGTTTATTTGAATATTCTTTCACAGAGAGAGCCCTCTCCTGTCCTTGTAGGTCTAGCTACAAGGACGAGCGTGGTTTGATGTTACCCTAGATTCTGCCTTTTTCAGCCTGAGGTATATTTAGGCTATAACAGAAACAATATGCCCCAAATACTCTACTTCTTAGTTCCCAAAAGAACATTTTGATATTTCTAATTATAATGACTACTCTCAAGAATTTGTGGAAATTTATACACATGCTTAATGTGCTCTTCCAATTAATTTCTATAGGTATAGATATTGCCAAAGAAAAACAAGAATGATTTTTCAAGGTAGGGTTGAAAAATATTTCTTATAAGGGCTGGGAATGTAGAAGGAGCATTAATCACCCCAAATGAAATCACCATGAACTCATAGTTCCCTTCACATGTTCTAAAATATTTTTTGGTTATTTCTTATTTCCTTAATAATTTGTGTTTTCTTCTTGATTTAATATCAAGATTTTCAAAATATTTCGCCCAATGAAGCTCATCCAATAGCTCATCGGTATTTGGTAAAGGGAATTTATTCGTAATGGTGATTTTCTTAAATCACTATAAGTAGGAATATACTCCAAGAATTATATTTTTTCTAATCATCATTATTGGAGATAAAAGAATTACTTCTACTATGTTGAATAATACTTTAATCTAGCACATACTGTACCATTTTCTCATTCTACCTTTTTTGTTGATAAGCACAACTATAAGGACTTTTATTAGGAGGAGTGCCTATAGGTATAAATTCAATTTGATGTTTGTGATCTCTAGATGAAGTTAAAAATTTGGAATTTCATGGAATACTACATAATGCTTTTCAAATGTACATTTTGTTTCCCCTTGAATATTTTCAGACTCCTACCTAACTTTCGTAAAATACGGTTTAACCAAAACACCATTGCCATAATTTTTAGTAGCTTTTTGGTTCTATGAGAGATGATGGATTGAGAAGATCTCGATTTCCATGTTCACTCATATTGACCTCCTTCCAATTCAAATCTCATGAATAATTCATTATAGTTTATAGAAAGTATAAGAAATGTTCTCAACCATTGAATCTCTAGAACATTATCTAGACTTCCAATTGGAATGGAATACTTTGATATTTCCAATTTATGTTCTCCCACACTCATTTTAATGTTCTGGATTTTACCCATATGATTAATACTCTCTCCATTTACAACTAAAATGTGAAAATTTCACTAGATCTACATAATAATTAAGGTACTCTAGAAATATTTTATCAATGAAGTTATGGGTACTACCTAATTCAATAGCCACCAGAACCCATTTTTTCCTCATGTAACAAACAATATTCAGGATCTGAGGAAATAAGATAACCATTGCATGTACATATGTCTAAGAAACATCTAGATCAACTTTCTGCACAATTGATGTATATGTTTCCTCCTCTTTTAAGTTTAAAAGTTCTTCCTCACTTCCTTGATTAGATGCTTTCATTTCCGCTTCATCATTATTTTCCAAAGTGAACAATATATTTCTTGACATTTATTTCCATTTCTAAATTTATTGTTATAAACAAAGCATAATACTTTTTCTCTTCTTTCCTCTAATTCTTTATATGATATTCTAGTAGGTTGAGGTACGATTTTCTTATAAAAACCAAAATTATCTTTACTTTTTGTAAATCATCCCAAGGAAAACTTGTGTGCAACCTTATTATTTTCTTTAATATGATGATAATATTGTATAGCTTCCATTAAAAATAAAAATAAAAAATAAATAAAAAATAAATAAATATGGAAATACCATGTTCAATGCCTAATTTTAATTCAACTATGTAAGATATGAATTATAATATTAAATCTCAAAAAAAAAAAATTATTATAGATGGACTGGAATAATATTATTGCTAAGTACTTCCATATTGAGCTTCGAAGTCTCTTGAAAATAAGTACCATGTATAATGATAACGAAGGGGCTTCTTTATAACTAAACATTGATACAATTGATAAGGTTCTATCTCAAAGTTCAAATTTTCTACATGAATCCATCACTTATCATCTAATATTATGTAATTCAAACTATTTATCTATTTGGTGCATCTAGGTAAAGACCTGTGTTCCATAAAACTTTCTTTATTCAACCTTGTGAAGGTTCACTACTTTAGGAAAATATCCATGAGTAGATTCATCATTAGAGTGAAGTCCATAAATTTCTTATTATTGACAAGTTGTTGAACTTGAATATTTCCTTTATTTTCATGATTTATTTCAGAAATATAAATTTTAATGAACCTCATATTTATGGATTCTATAATATTTTGTTCCATTTGTTTCATCTTCTTATCCATTTTTTCCTTATTTTCATGAATTGTTTATTCAATATCCTTTTTAACAAATTATTTGAAATGTGAAAATCGACCTTCCAACTTGGTTATCTTGTGATTAACATCTTTTATCGCTTCATAAATCATGAATGAGCCTTCTTGAGGTTTAGTTTGTGTAGTAGCTTCTCGATCATTCTTTGAAGGCTTGTGGGAAAATAAAAATTATAATCTCTTCATCACAACTTTTATTCATGAAAAAAATGAATCTTCTAATCAAAATTTTCTCTTGATATATCTTTGATATTTGAAACCTTGTAAATCTAAATTTTAGTCTCTAATATGTTGATATATCTCCTTTCCAATTACATGGGTCTAACTAGAATTTGATGTGCCAAGTGAAAGTCATGGTAACTTTCTGAAAAGTTGTTGATATTTGATATCTTCCAAATAACAAAATAGTATAGTGTGCCACACATCAATGTTTTCAAATATAATTCTATAAGTTTTACTTGAGGTACTTCGTTATGTCTCCTCAAATATCTGAAAATTTCAGAGTCACAAGTATCACATTAGAATAAAAATTATAGAAAAAATCCAAATGTTATTTTATTGAAGTCATTCCGAGGACCCTTCACAAACCATAACTTACATAGGGTGCATATTTGAAAGTAAATCAAACAAAATCTAAATTTTTTACAAGTTCAACCTTAATATTTCTTCTAATTTTACTAAAAAAACATATGTCACAATAACTTATTTCAAGAATAAAAACCCTAGGTTTGTGTGTTGTGATAGGAAATGTTATAAACCTTGTTCGTACGAAAAGATAAGAAAGTAATAATTAAATCCACTTCGAGTGGAAAATCTCCTTTTACAATAAATACAATGTGCGAAGAAAGATTTGATGATACTAAGACTATGTCTCCTTATATATATATACAAAGAGAAAAGATACATTTACAATAAAATGGAGCCATAGAAAAATTCTTAATTTTTAATATAACAATTAAACTAATAATGAATTTGTATTAACAACTTAATATAGTGCCCAATATCCATAATATTCTAGGTTTTTTGTTATCTTAGTTTATCATGGAAATTCAAGTTAAGATAACTTATTCAACGAGATAATAATGAATGATTAAAGGTGATTTAAGGTAGTAATTAATTTGTTGTCTACCCTTGATTTGTGAAGTAGATTACGTAAATTATGATTATGATTAAAAAATGAAATAGATAACATTTTTATTAATACTTCAAAATTATACATAAAATTGAACATTCATATGAAATATATTAGATATTAGTAACTTTGATTATTGAGGTGAAACTTTTAAACTTATTTTCATCACAAATTTTGGAAATTTCTTTAAAAAAATCCGAAATTTATACATTCGTGACTAAATTTATATGCCAATTGTTTTAGAAAGTATTCAAATGAACGCTATTGGATTTTTTTTGTAAATTGAACATTAGGTACTGCATTTGTTAAGATAAAAAAATGAATGATTTACTTATTGGTGTTGAATTCCTTTATATTTTTTTATGAAATGAAAAGATATTTTGGATGTTTTTATTGTTTCCCTACTAAAGTGTAGACTCATGCCACCATGCGTTTAACACTATTTTTCTTGATGCTTGTATTCAAGGAAAGGTATCAATCCAATTTCAATATGAAAGAGAGCAATCTCGTCGAATGCCACTCGCCACTGTTTTGTACATTATCCATTAGCTTTGAATGGAAATAAAAGAGACAAAAGTAATAAAACCCCTACGCTTTTTGTATCACTAATTAGCTTTGAATGGAAATAAAATCCAAAAAACTAAAAAAGAAACCTTCATAGTTGGATTTTATTGGAGATATTTTAATAACCGTTGTTAACTTAAAATATGATATTTTTAATAACACTGTTTAAAACTATACTCAACCTGATTTAAAACTCTACTCTCTTTACCTTGCAATGTCGATGCAATTGTAGAGATAGATAATGAGGATGAAAGCTTTTAATGATAGAAATGTTTGTCGTTAGAACCTCGTAACCACTGACTGTTTGTTAATAAAATAAAATAAATAAATTTCATAATAAGTATACAAATTTTGATGTTTTATGTTTTTAGGGGATTGTAATTATATTTATTGTTTGTTATTAGATTTTGGTACATATAATAGAACGGAGTTAATAGTTTATAGTACGATAAAACAATATCAATTTTAACTAGTTAAGATGGCCAACAGACCTGATTTCTTTGGGACATATTGAGGCTATCTAGTTTTGATATATTATAACCTGTTTATTTTTTGATAAATAGAAAAATGAAAAGCGACTGCTAAATTTTAAAAAAAAAAAAATGTACTACGTGAAATTTCATCCAAAAAAATTAATATTTTGAAATATAAATCAAATTTCAACCTGATTTATTTCATTCTATGTCTTTATAATTTTCTGGTTGGAACCTGGAGACATATTTGTGAACAAATCTTAAATTTAGCACTATCTAAAACCTCTTAATACTTAAATGGTGGCAAGTTCACCTAAAACTAGTAATTTCAATAAATTGCATCTAAATTCTAAACAATTATAGCAAAAAAATAACCTATACAAAGTTTAAAAAAAAAAAAATAGCAATACTATAAATTCGAACTAAAAATTCGATAAACGCTGTCTTTGTAAATATCGCTCGTCTTCAATACTACTACGTAAATAAATAGATACCTACTTAAATAAATGGACACAGAGGGATTAGGAAGCGGCGCGGCCACCCCACTTTTGGCCACCTTCGCATGTGCAGGACCAAACCACTTGTATCATGAAAAGGAAACGAAGTCGGTTGACATATCGAAATTACACCCGACAAGCGCACATGGGCATGCATACTGGCAGTGGCGCCTCTACAAATCCGGATCTTCTGGGTCGAGCTCCGTCTGATCCTTTTGTTGTTGATGATTGGTTAGACGGCTAAATTTTCAATGCAATTGTAAAGAGAGAGGACGTGTTTTAACGAGTAGTGATGAATTATTGTATATATTTGTATCTTTAAGGTATTATGGTATGAAATCTAATTTTTTTAATTGAAAAATTTGTAATATAAATATGAAAATCTGAATAGATTCTAGGTTCTTTCCTAGAGTTCTTTCTTATCTTAATTTACCATGAAGATTTAGTAGCTATGATAATTAATTCAACAACATAAAAATAAAAGATAAAAAGTCAAATTTAAGAATATAATAAATCTATTGTTATAATGTAGTGTTTATATTTGATTTATCAAATGGATTGAACCATTACAATTATACATCGTTTCTCCTTAAATACATTGTTCCAATGTTTTATTTATTGTGCTATGCAATGATTTTGGTTAGATATAAGTGATATGTAATGTTGTTATTAATCTTTCAAATTCATATAAAATCTTGACCATTCACATGAAATATATATTGTTAACCTCTATTTTTTAAATGTTTTAAAGTTGTTTTCATCACAACTTTTTTTAACTTTCAATAATAGTTAATGTAAATGTTCACATTAAATATGTAAATTTATTCATTGGTGTTGAATATTTTTATATATATTTTTGAAATTGAAAGTTATTTTTGGATTTTGCTGTGTATGTATCTTTTTATATAAACATAGAAACATGTTCTTAATCTCATTTTTTTTTATTTAAAAGAAAAAATATTATAAATTAAGATTTGGGAACCGGTTTGTATATATGTGAGAAAAATACAATCAAACATTACTCATTATTGTTTTTTTAATTATTAATTAGAACTTTGAATAACACAATGTGGTTGGATCAACTTTTCTAGATATATGATATGTGATTGATTTTGAAATGTATAATGCTTCTGTGACAATCTACTGATCTTTAAGAATGAAATATTGAAAATATATATATATATATATATATATATATATATATATATATATATATATATATATAAAATTGAAATATTGAAAAAATATATATTAAAATATATGAAAAATGCGAATGAAATGTTGAAAAATAAAATACTAATAAAATATAAAAATGGAAGATATCTATTAGAAAAAGAGGAAGTCATTGTAAAAATAAATAAAGAAAATTTATTAACCATCGCAAAACATTAAAATTTTGAATAAAACATTGCTAAGAACTATATTCGGGAGGAAATATATAATTAGAAGAAAAACTTTCGGTGGTGGAGCGTTTTTCGTTAGAAGAAACTAGCCCAGTGACAACTGGGTGTTTGTTGATAAAACAAGTGGAGGATCATAGGTGCCATCAAATTCTTATGAAAATTGGAAATATACACAAACTTTCATCGTGATTAAAAAGCCAAGTATAAGGTTCCATGCTCTCATCAATTTGGCCTAACTCTAAACCAATTTAGATCATAAAAAAATTGAACTAATCATAAAAAAATTCGAGTTGAATACAAAATATTTGCGAAATGTGATATTTATTATGCTTTTAATATATTAATAAGAAGTTGTTTATGAAGGTAGAAGAATTGTTTAGATTTTTAAAAGTGATCGGAATTTAGGAAAAAACAAATTTAAAAACTTTCGAGTCATAGCTTATAAATCATATTTATGATATATCCAAAATATTAAAATTTAATAACTATAACTTAAATTTATAAAAATCACCACAAAATTTTCTTAAAATCTTACCAAAATTTCCATAATTAAAAAAAAAAAAAAAAAACAAATCTAATTAAACTTCCCTATTAATAATATTTTTCATTTATTAATAATAAGCATGTACCACTATTAATAATAAGAACGTGTACAATATCGCCCCAAGTCTTCGCCAACACTCCTACGCAGCACTAGAATTTAACGTTTTGCAGAACGGTTTTTCCCATTTCTTTTAACGTGGACCGTGAATTAATGGGTGGTTTAGAGAGATATAGTTAGACACTCCTTAATTATAACATTTATGTGTGGTCTCTAATTTTTGGTTGATTGGTTGGAAATGTGATTATATAAATATAAAAAAAATTGGAGTAGTTGTGTCATATTATTGATATGAATTTCATAAAAAGAAATAGATTTTACGAAATTAAATTAATAAATTACTTTTCTTGACTACCTTCAAACTTATCTTCTAACAACCTAAAAATTTAATGTAGAGAATGTAAAATTAAAAGAATAAAGATGAAAAAAAATAAATTCTATCATTAAATTTCTACATTACAAACAATATAAATTTACTTAGATAAATAAATAGATATAGAGGGATTAGCCACTTTTGGTCACCTTCCCATCTCCTAGTCCAAAACTAGGTGGGGTTTCGGAATTCGGGTATCTTGTATGCTTGAATAATGTTGCAACATTCTTCAAGAAGTAAATGACTATAAATGTCTAGGGATTTATTTCAACAACAAACTTAGTTGGGGAAGACTATAGAAATAAGAGAATCTTAAGATGGTGGAAAGCATTATATGCTATTCAAAACAAATGTAGAGAGGCGGAGTTATGGCATTGGAAAATGACTAAAGTGATTTATGGACTCCTAGTTTGTCCAGTGCTCATATATGGGTGTGAATTGTGGGCTAGCAACACCCTGTCTCAAAATGGAAGAAAGTTGAGAAAATCCAAAAAATGCTTGAGCATGAGCAAGTTCAAAATAAAAAGTTCAGCACCTTATGATATAATTTTGGGTGAAACATGAGCAACTCCCATCGAAGAAATTGCTATGGTGTGACTCATAAGATATCTAAAAAGAATTACGCAAATGGGAGTAGTTAGATGGCCTAATGTTATCTTCAAGGAAGGCATGAGTGAAAGAAAGAAAACATGGATGAGAAAAAACTACACATGGATGCAATAATGGAATATCTAACTCAATTCTTATCCCACAAATAGCAAGTAGCTAAATAATTTTGTAATGGATAATTTTCGTAAACAAGTATGCGAAAAAGAGTTGGGTAGAAAGAAGAAGTACTACATTGAACAATTCAAGCTAAGTATGATCTCCAACAAAAGGACTACATTGGAGCTAACATTCTGTGGAGGGGAAATGTTCTTATTTCTCAATTAAAAACCAAATGGCATCAACTTCGGTGTGAAACGTGATAATGGAAAAGGCCTAAAGAAGCTTGAGAAGAACGACTGTGTACATTTTGCACGTTTGGGGTTGTGGAATCGGAAAAACATTTCATTTTGGAATGTGACGTGTTCAAAGACATAAGAGAAAGTTATGGGAATATTTTAGCATCAGTTTCTTGGCATGGGATTGTTGGAAGGTTGAGCTAGCTCATCATCAATTTGAATAAGAAAAGGACTAAAATGCAAAAATAGAAAGACACAGAACTCATAGTCCCATAGAATATTTTTAGTCTTGTAGACATTAAAATATCATTTCATTTCATATCATTTTTTCTATGTCATCATTCAATGAATATCCTGACTCCTCTAGTGACCATCCGCATACAAAACTGGATATGAAGGGTCGAGCGCTCTGACTGCAGTGGGCCCGTGTAGGTCATAGTCCACAAGTCAAACAAGAGAAAGGAGAAATTTAGAGAGATTTTATACGGTCCCATGAGTGGTGACAATCCCATACTAGCCATTTTCAACTTGTACCATCTGTTTGACACATTAATTAGGAGAAATGTGAGACATTTAATTTGTTTAAATAACTAACACTTGCAAGTTGCAAGTGCCTACCACATAGAGACTTGCGGTATTGATTTCATTGTGAACGTTGTGAAACACCTTTATGGTTTAAGAATTGATTCAAACATAAGGCATGCAGAATTGAAATAAAAAACAACAGGTGGAATTGAAAAGTTAAAACTGAATGAATAATAAATTATTTACCTAATTAAGTGATAATTCCACATGATGATTTAACTTTTAAATTTAAATAAATTCTGAATGATGAACTGGATATTAATCTATATTGATTAATTTTTGAAACACTTAATAGTTTTATTTTAGAATTTTTAGTCTAAGGGGTTTAGATTAGGCTAGAGGATGATAGGGTGTTATAGTAGGGAATTTTATGGAAAAATTTGACTAAAGGGTGATAAGGTATTCCGTTAATTGCCTACTTAAGTGATAATTCCACATGATGATTTTATTGTCAAATTTAAATAAATTTTGAATGATGAAGTGAATATTAATATATATTGACTACTTTTTGAAACACTTAATAGTTTTATCTTAGATTTTTTAGTCTAAGGATTTTAAATTAGACTAGAGGATAATAGGGCGTTATGTTAGGGCATTATATGGAAAAAAATGAGTAGAAGGTGATAAAGTGTTCTATTAAGGTTCTACGTGGTGTAAAGGGGACAAGTTCTAAACACCATGGGTAAAAATGGAACCATGCTAAGGGATAGTGTGGCCCACATCAAGTGTTATGCCCAACTGATTTCGATGTGCCAATAACCTCAGTAGCCACATAATCTAGCAAATACAAAAACTAATATTTTTATTTTTATTATAAGTTACTTTAACAACATATTTAGAAACATAAAAATACTTTTTAAATAAAATCTATTTTTTTACTTATCTATACTTCATAATCAATTTTTAAAATATTTATTAACATAAAATTAACAAGTGTAATATACAACACTGTTGCTTAATAATGGTCTCTTAGAAAAAAAGTAATTAAAATAAAAATTTAACTTAATAAGAGTTTTTTCATAAAATTAAAATAAAGTATTTATAAAATATTAGATTATGGTTTTCGGGTAAGTGGTTGTCTTACTTTTCTATAATATTGTAACAAAAAATATTTACAAGTTAACAATATTCATAGTAAAATAAAGATGATTAAAATTCTTATTATATTATAAGTGGTTAAAAACCATATAACCTAGTTTAAAAATTAACAACAAAATAGTCTTTTAATTTTGATTATAAATAAATTATTTCAATATTTATTTTAAATAGAATATTCTTATATCACTTATATATTTACGCCGTAAGGTGTTCTTATTTGAAAACAACTTCCCTAGGTGCCAATGTCAATGTGTCCATGTGTGAGCCATTGGATTAGATGTTAGACCATTGAAATGTTTTAGGCCATTAGATCCACAAGTAAATAGTTTTATATTTGAGAGTGCAAGCTTCTGTGATCCATAACATTTTAATTATAACTCTTCCAGCTAATTAAAAGGTTTTATATTTATTTTTTTATAATGTTAGTTTTTTTTATATGGATTTCGGGTAAGTGGTTGCCTTACTTTTCTATAATATTGTAACAAAAAATATTTACAAGTTAACAATATCCATAGTAAAATAAAGATAAATCTTCATGATTAAAATTCTTATTATATTATAAGTGATTAAAAACAATATAACCTAGTTTAGAAATTAACAACAAAATAATCTTTTAGTTTTGATTATAAATAAACTATTTCAATATTTAATTTAAATAAAATATTCTTATATCACTTATATATTTAAGCCTTAAGGCATTCTTATTTGAAAACAACTTCCCTAGCTGCCAATGTGTCCATCTGTGATCCATTGGATCAAATGTTAGACGATTGAAATGTTTTAGGCCATTAGATCCATAAATAAATAGTTTTACATTTATTTTTTTATAATGTTAGTTTTTTTTTATGTAAATAAGTTATATTGATTTTAGGTGTATAATAGAAATGTTGTAATGTCATGTTTAACATGTTGACTATGTCAATTGTTTTTACTTCTCTTGAACTGATAAAAGAAATCACTATTTCATATAGGAGAATTTAGTTCTGTTAAGAAAATTGTGATACTTTATATTATCCCTTTTTAGTTTTTTAATGATTCAATTAAGATTAACATTTGTATGTTTTCATGAGGAGATTTTTTATTTTTCATGTCTATCACCTTTTATAACTCTAGGAGGTTCTTAATATTTCCTTTGTTTTTAATAAATGGAACTCAATTATATATTTAAAAATATGACTAGGCAAGAGAATTTTAGGATTATAAATTTTTTTTGGAAGTTGACAATGTGAATGTTTATTTACCTAAAGTTGGCTCCCATGTTCAATACCTCCCCATGGGGTTTAAAGATAATAGGTAATGGAAATTCAACTACATATAAAACAAGTAATTTATACATCAAAAAATTCTTTGGCATTCAATTCTTTATTAAAATTGTTGTTTTAATTAGTAGGAAGTACAATAATTTTTTAATCAAATAATAGAGAAAACATATTCACAATATAATTTATTTGAATAAATAGATGTGTGTAAAATATTTTAATAAGAAACTAGATTTGTAATTATAAAATATAAAACTATAACTTAAAATTGTGAAATCACTTTGTATTTTTTGTTTCTTATGTATATAGAGAAAGAATAAACTAAGTTTGGAGTTAAGAAAATAGACCATAACATAAAGACCAATATCTCCTTCCAAAATTGTCTCCATATTAAAATGGCATTCACTTTCTTGTATACCAAAACTATTGTTATTCATATACAATATAAAATTGATTCGAATATGTAGATGAACTTGGACTAAACTCTATTTCTGTTAATAAAAGTTCTCTTTATTTACATATATGCTAGATAGATTATACTTGAATGTATTTAAAATATCTTATTTGAGTTACATGCTCATTTCATGCTTGTTTCAGAGAATTATTAATCACCAAACGATTTTCACCCCCAATTTCCTATTTCAATATATATAACAAAATTTTTATATATGTGAACATATTATGTTGGTTTATATATATGTTTTCACCCACAATTGCCCATTTCAATATCTATATTATGTTGGTTTATATATATGTTTCATATATGATAACTCTTATCATAAATATCTTTGAAACCTCCACGCCCTGCTTTCATGAAAGAAAAAAATGTCTTTCATTCCTTCACAATGGCTCCTTCTCTACAACAACTTATTTCTTCTAGGCTACTCTTTTCTATGCTATTTCCTTACAGCGTTTCTTTTGCAACATGTGGTGCAATTTGTAATTATATAATATATAAAAAGAATACAATTATATATAATATGTAAGCATACCAAAAATTAAAATGAATCTATATTAATTCTTTACTTAAACCATTTTTAAATTGCAAGATTCCGAGGATTTTTAATATATAATAAAATTCCAAATTTGAATATTAACCTTTCCATGTTAGGATAGAAAAATAGCGTTCCATTAGAAATGCCACGGAATGGAATATTGTAGTTGAGACAAAATCGACTGGGTACCGCATACTCCTCTCGCTATTTCTCCAACCCAACTTACCAGAGTAAAGCAAATTTGACGGGATTTAAGGGGTTACGGTTTTTCGAATAAAATTAGACAGAGTCTTTATGATAGAGTTTATCGTAGAAATTAAATAATGTAATTTTAATATGTATAATAAAATGTTATGAGATAGTTATTTATTATTTTTTATATAAATATTTGCTTAAATCAGAGAGGACAATTATTTATATGGTATTTTTTCATAAAAATTAGTGTACTGTCCTATAATGATGATGGACAATTATGCATATGACATTGTTGCATAAAAATTAGTTAAAAATTATCTACATGGTAATCTGTTATGCAAAATTATGATATTGTGCCAATAGACACCGGTTTTAGATATTTTATTTTAAAATATAATTTGTATATTCTATAATTTATAATTTAATTTAAAACTCATAAAAATATTCATTAACTAATTAGAAAAAATAATAATTTATTTTTAAAATTTCTTTAACATTTATTTTTTAAATACATTAATAAATTTAATAAACTCTGTTTAAAAAAAAAAAACACTAATTGCCGGACTGCAGTAAATATAGTAATAATATAAAAGCATAAATTTCCAACCTTAAGTGAACCACGGATTTTGTATCATCGCATATAATAATAATATAAAAGCATAAATTTCCAACCTTAAGTGAACCACGATTTTGTATCATCGCATGTCCTATTAATTCAAGGTAATATATTTTTATATCTTCCATAATCTTTCTATTATCCATCTTCATTCGAGTTATATCTTCGATAATCTTTCTACTATCAATATTCATTCGAGCTTAGAGACATGCTTTTATTCAGAAGTCATTCTAATTATTTTATTTTTCCTTTTTTTACATTGGTTTGGTTATTTTATTTTATTTTTCCTAAATATTTTTGGCATATAAAACTTGAAAAAAGTTCTTTCACTTTCAACACATTATCAAATGTTTTAACCATATTATATATATATATATATATTAATTATATTATATTATTTATAATTCAAATATATATTTTTTCTTGAAGAGTAAAAATCATATATATATTAAATATTAGATGTTAATTATAAAGACATCATGGTTTTGTTAAACAATTGAGAGATAGACTAGAATGTTGCATTGCAAAACACTAATAACATTAAAAATATTGTTACTTCTAAGTTCAAAAAAAAAAATTGGTGTGAAAAAAATCTAACAGCTAAAAGAAAATTAAGATATTATAAGGAGGTCAAAAGTATATCTATGTTTTAACTAGCTCAAAAAGGAAAATTAATATAGCCAAGATTAGAATGAACTCTCATGAGCTTGTCGTTGGAGAGTTCCTAAAACACCAGGGATGGAAATGATTTGTCATCTCTGTGAGAATATGAACATCGAGTATGAAAATCACTTCCTCTTAGGGTTCCCCACTTACAACCACATTAGATCTCAATTTCATAATCTTCATTGCAATACCGACCTTCCTAACCTTTTAAGATGTCAAAATTATAGTGAGCTAGGGAGACTTCTCTCCAAACTTTTTGACAATAGGAATAAAATCCTAAATCAAACTAAATAATTCATTTCTTTAGGTCCCATAGACCAAAAATTGATCTTAGTAGACTTAACCATCATCATCATCATCATCAAAATTTAAAGATATGATATATTTTCCTCATACCTTGAATTAAAAATATCTATTAATAAATAAAACATCTCTTATATATATTTTATTATATATATCTTAAAATATTTTTATTATTGTTTTCAAATATTGTTATTCATATTTTTTTTTAAAATATCATGAACAACATTCTTTTTTCAGACTATTTCTCACCATAATAATATAATTGATATTAAAGTTATTTTAAAATTTAATTTAATCTTAAATAAAATTATATTTTTTATTAACATTATTTTTTTTCCTTGATGAAAATGATAAGTCAGTGAGAGGTTCATGTTGTGTGGTTATTCGAGAATGCTATATTTTCCCAATTGTCTGCAATATTTCGTTATTCATCACCTCCCTACATGCTTCCTTCCCCAATTACACCCCTGACAATGAAATCCACTTCTTCACAGCTTCCTCTTCCTCTGCACAACTTCCTCCGTTAATCCTCAGCACTAAGACAAGTACTGTGCACAACTTCTCCGTTAATCCTCAGCACTAAGACAAGTCTGTGCAAGAAACTTAGATTGATACCATAGTTCCAGCATGAGCATAGAGATCAATGAATCTCACGATATAACTATGCGAATTGAGGAATGTAGAGTTTTAAGAGAAAGCTCAGCACAATGAACTGTTTTAACACTCTAAATAGAGTATTAAATTGACACTCATCAACATTATTACAGTATCGAATCCACACAAGCAATTATAATAAAATATTTTTTATTGTATTTAGATTTAATTGAACTATATATAAAATTATTGTATTTTATGGTTAAATTGTACAAAATATGTTTTAAAAAATACGACGATGGAAGACCTATCGACATTGATGCATTTGATTACATTCCACTGAGTTGTGGGCCAACGAATTTTTAGACCTAAGAGCCCCACCTTTGCACCATAAATTTCTCTTACAGTTTTTTATATGTAATAAACGAAACTTATTTAATAGAAGTTGTAAGTTATTTATTCATAAATATCCAATGGCATATACCATTGTATATTCACAAATACATTAAGGATTTCAATTTTAATGTCTTTAAATTATTACTAGTTTTTTTTTTCTACCCATTAAATTGTTGTTGTTTTTTTTTCAGTTTTAATGTCTTTAAATTATTATTAGTTTTTTTTTTTCTATCCATTAAATTGTAAGATAACTTCCTTTCACATAGAAAAATAACATATAGGGAGGATTGAACTGAGGAAAATGTAAAGACATGAAAATAAAGAAAGATAAGTGAGATAGTTACATAGTTACGGATTAATCAATTTGTACACTACACTAACAGAATCCTCTATGTATTGCGTAGAGTTACCTATGTGCGGGAGAACAAGCACCGAGGTGCTTGTATTGGCATCTGGACAGCGAAGTCTTTAGAGCACGAAAGAAATTGATTGTGCTGGAGACTTTAGTATCCTTGAGCAACCTCGATTTTACTAACATTACTTCCGTAAGAGAGATGTAACGTTGGGCATGGAGTTGAATTGGGGATGCTCTTCCCTTTACTAACTGCAGCTCTAGAGAACTGAGTGGTAGCTGTGGCATTGCTATCAAAATCAGTTTCGATTTCCGCCGATGTGCGAGGAGGAAGTTCATGAGCTAAATCTGTGATGGAGAATTGCATGATAGTATGTGAGAAGTCATTTTTATAACATAAATAAATTTTAAAACAAATTTTAATGTGATTAATAATGGCACAATTATACTAATGTGGTTGATATATGTCAATAGGCGTATATCAAATAGATTTACAACCACATTCACTAATATGGTTGATATAAGTGAATAAACTTATTCACAATCTACCATGTCTATTTTACCAAAATTAACATACATATATACATGAATATAATTACTAATATATTTTATATATTTACTTATAATATTTTAATAATATTAACTATATACATACTATATATTAACCTAATATATATATATATATATATATGAAATATAATATCATATTATTCAGTAGTAAAATATATAATAAAAATATATTATTAAATTATTTTAATGTTTTAATAGTTTTAACTCAAACTATAATATAATTCAAAAATAACATAATAATAATAATATTTTATTCATATTTATAATTAGTGTATATCTCTTACAAATATCTCAAGAGATTATTAATATTTTAAATTAAAAGAACTAATAAATCGAAGTGTTTAATATTATAAACTCAAATATTTGGTGAAGCAAAGAATAAATTTTAATATTATAAACTAAGAAATAAAAAAATCTTAAGAATAAATAATTTAACGTGAAGAGATTTAAAAACTCTAAGAAATAATATTTAAAACCCAAAAGCCTAAGAAAGTAATAAACCTTAAGAATTAATATATTAAACTCAAGAGATTAATAAAGCATATGAAATAATATTTAAAAACCAAAAACCTAAAAAATTAATAAACCCTAACAGTTAATATTTTAAACTCAAGAGATTAATAAACCCAAGAAATTATTAATAATACAAACCAAAAAAAGTAATAAACCCAAAGTTTAAATATTATAAACCAAAGCAAAAGAATTGGTGAACCCAAGGGATAAATATTAAAAGCATAAGGGATCAATAAGGCCAATGGATCAATATTAAAAACACAAGAGATTAATATACCCTAAGAATTGATATTTTAAACTAAAAAATCTAATAAATTAATATACCATAAGAATCAATATTTTAAACTTAAGATATTAATAAACCAATGAGATTAATAACAATATAAACCAAAAGAACTAATAAACCCAATGATTTAATATTATAAATAGAAGGAATAAAGGAACCAAAAGGATAACTATTATAAACCTAAGGGATCAATAAGGATAATGGATCAATATTAAAAGAAATAGAGATTAACAAACCCTCAAAATTAATATTTTAAACTGAAAAACCTAAGAAATTAATAAAGCATAAGAATTAATATTTTAAACTCAAGAGATTAATAAACCCAATGGATAATTAACATTATTAACTAAAAGAACTAATAAACAAAAGCCTTTAATATTATCAACGAAAGGAATTGTTGAACCCAAGGGATAAATATTAAAATCCTAAAGGATCGATAAGGCCAAGGGATCAATATTAAAAACAATAGAGATTATTAAAACCTAATAATTAATATTTTAAACTAAAAAACCTAAGAAATTAATAAAGCCTAAGAAATATTATTTTAAACTCAATAGATTAATAAACCCAAATGATTATTTATATTGTAAAAGAAAAGAATTAGTAAACCCAAGGGTTTAATATTATAAACCAAAGGAATTGAGGAGCCCAAGGATAAATATTAAAAACCTAAGGGAAAATAAGGTTAACGCATCAATATTAAAAACAGAAGAGATTAATAAACCTTAAGAATTAATATTTGAAACTAAAAAACCTAAGAAACTAATAAACCCTAAGAATTAATATTTAAATGCAAGATATTAATAAACGCAATGGATTACTAATGTTGTAAATCAAAAGAAGTAATATTATAAACCAAAGAAATTATTAAAATTATAAAAGTAAGGAACCAATAAACACAATAATTTAATATTATAAACCCAAGAAATTAATAAACCCAACGGAAAAATGTTATAAACCTAAGGGATAAATATTGGTATTATAAACCAAGAAATTAATAAACCTTAAGAATTAATATTTTCAACTCAAGAGATTAATATGCCCTAATAATTAATAGTTTAAACCCAAAACCTAAAAATTTAATAAACCATAGTATTTAATATTGTAAATGAAGAGATTAATAAATCCAAGGGATTATTAATAATAGAAACCAAAATAAATAATAAACCGAGAGGTTTAATATTATAAACCAAAGGAATTGGTGAACCCAAGAGAAAATTATTAATAACTTAAGGGATCAATAAGGCCAAGGGATCAATGTTGAAAACACAAGAGATTAACAAACCCTAAGAATAAATATTTTAAACTCAAAACCTAAGAAATTAATAAACCATAAGAATCAATATTTTAAAATAAACTAATTAATAAACAGAAGCGATTATTAATATTATAAACCAAAAGAGATAATAAACCCAATGATATTATAAACCAAAGGAATTGGGGAACCCAAGGGAAAAATATTAAAAACATAAGAAATCAACAAGTCCAAGGGATCCATATAAAAAATAAAAAACATTAGTAAAGGCTAGGAATAAATATTTTGAATACAAATCAATGAGAAACTCACATGATTAATAAAGAGATTAATAAATCTTAGAAATCAATTTTTTAAATAAAAATGATTGATAAAGTCACATGATTATTAATATTATAAGTTGAGGGGAATAAACATGGTTTACCGTGCTTGATTTAAACATTGGGATAATTGTTTTCACAATGCGACATTGGATCAACTATGACCATGGTTAGCCATGTTTGAATTTCATATTGAAACAATATTTGTCAGAATGTGGCATTTGACCATGGATGATATTGATCGACTATGGCTAACAATAATTAGCAATAGTTTCCCATGGTTGATTTTCATATTGAGTCAATGTTTTTCCTAATGTGACATTAAACCATGCATTAGTATTAAACTGTAGGACTAATATTTAAACCTCAATATTTGGATTTAATAAACTGAAGGGAATAATATTACGTATTGAAAGAATTCGAAAAATTAAGGGATCAATGTTATAAACCCAATGGATCAACAAATACAGGGAAATATTAATATTATAAATATAAAACATCAAGAAAGCAAAGGGATTATTAATATTATAAACAAAAAACCTTCAATAAACCGAAGGGATTATTAATATTATAAACCCAATAGATTAGTATTAGAAATACAAATTACTGATAAAATCAAGTGACTAATAAAGTCGAAGAATCAATAAAATTAATAAAAAAAGATAAAAACCAAAGAAATTAATAAACACTAAGAATAAACCTAAGGCATTATTCATATTATAAATTAAAAGAACTAATAAACCCCAGGGTTTAATATTATAAACCAAAGGAATTGGTGAACCCAAGGGAGAAATATTAATAACCTAAGAGACTAATAAGGCCAAGGGAACAATATTAAAAACATAAGAGCTTAATAAAGAATACAACCCAATATTTTAAACATACAGGAATTTTAAAGTCACATGATTATTATTATTATAAACCGCAAGTGATCAGTCAACCTTACATTTTAATATTATAAATCGAATGAATTAATAAACTAAAGTGATATTCAATTCCACCATCAGCGAAACAAAAAAAATAACATTGAAATTAACATATGTTTTTTGTTGTCTTTACATGAAGAAATCCCACTACAAAAATGGACTCGAAACTCTCCATCAAATAACCTCCTCGAAAACACAACCAGACCAACCACAAAAGGAACAACAATTCAAATCAACAAGATAGTGATCACCATACTTAACTTTTTCCAACCAATCCCTTCTTGATTTTCTCCCAGCCTTCCTCATGTGCACATGCAACAAGTATTTTACATTCATTTTCATTTCATCTAGCACACGAAGATGCTTATGAATAAAAGTAGGATGGAATACATGTTTTCTATTGAACTTGTTTTGAAGATATGAAAGAAAACTGATGAGTCTATAAATATTTGCCACTGCTTGATTATAATAGATGCCATCATTATTATCCATATATGCATTTGAAAGGAAAAATGACAAAATAAAAATTACTAAGAAAGATATAGAAACATCTAGGCGTATATATATATATATATAATAGAACACCCCATTTTTATTGTTGTTAAAAAACTTAATCTTAAAAACGTCACACTATAAAATAACCTAACGCTACCTGAACCAAATGATATAAAATTTCTACAAATATAAACCTCATTAGAAATACATCTTGTACACATGAAATGAGTGATATGACCCTTATTACAATAATCAACAAGAAATCACAAATTTTTAAACTTAATGTTTAAAATCAAATATTAATAATGTTATTAATTCTATATTTGTATTTAAATTAATGTTAATGTATATATTAATTTTAGTTTAATATTAATATCAAATATAAACACGTTGTCATTGAACCAAACCACAACATATTAAGCAAACCACATTGATAAATATTGTTAGCTACATTTCATAGGGATATGGACTTCAATCTTGATTTTTAATGATTGGCTCATATAACTGGTTGTATATGTCTGAATGGTTCATTGTAAACAAAAGAATAATAGAGACTTAAAAAAAGGAGGTAAAATGAACAACATGAAAAATGATGTAAGAACTTTCTCAGATATTACTATATTAGATCTGATGAATGTATTCATTTCATTAATACATGAAAATAATTATTATACTAAATGGAAATAAAAAGGACAATAAAAAAAATTAAAAAACATTCTATAAATATGTCACAATACTATTAGTTGCATGTCATAGTGATACGGAATTCCATCTTGATTTTTAATGATTGACTCATATAACTGCCTTTTTAATCTCCGAATGGTTCATTGTAAGAAAAATAACAAAAGCCACTTAAAAAAAATAAGAAAATTAAACAACATGAAAAACAATGTAAACAACTTTCCAAAATATCACTATGAATTTGATGAATGTATTCATCTCATTAACATATCAAAATTGTTATTATATTAAAAGTAAATAAAGAGGATAGTAAAATAAATTCAAAAAAAAATCTATAAAGAGCTAAAAGTATTAAAAGTTGCATGTCATAACAATATGGACTTTAATCTCTCCTCGTCTTTCTTCCTAATTGTAACATATGCACTATATTTCATCTTGGCATAATGCTGAAAAGAGAAAGGTGGTGCAATGCGTAAACCATCTATTGATTTCACTCTTTTTATGGTTGTGAAGGTCAGGCCTTACTGATCTTTATTACCGATATCATATGATGCTTGTTCTAAAGTCAAACCCTGTGACCTGTGGATTGTAAGAGCCCATGCCATCTTTAAAGGAATTTTTTTCAATTTCCTCTTATCATTGGTGTGATAGGTACAATGTTTAGATTTATTTCATAAAACGGAACACCAAAATACTTATAAAAAACAACAATTGTGAACATTGAAAGCTCAGGTGGCTTAAAGGTAAGCATATAAAATATTCCATTCACACACCCAAGTTCACCATTCACCAAACCAGCCTCAACCCACAAATTACATGTCAACATAACACGTTGGACATGACACAAAAAAACTTCACGGTCTAGTTGATCATCATCAGCACCATTGATTTATGAACGCCTTGAATTCACAACAATACATTGTGAAATTGGAGAATTTAATGATTTCAACATATGCCTATTATGGAAGGGCACAAAAATATTTCTTGGAAAAATGTGAACTGTTGCATTAAATAAATCCCGTTCTCTAGGATGCAACCTCATATCAACTTGCGACATAAGAAATTCCCAATCATTAAGAACATGTTCTGCATTTCTTATGTTATTGAGGACTCTACGAAAACAAGATTGTTTCTCATTATTCCCTTGTTGGCGAAATATTGTGTCAAGAGTGACAACAATATTGAATTTTTCCCACAAGACTTTCCCTCTTGTATTACCTGTATACAAAGGCTTATCTTTCATAGGAGGTAGCTGGCCAAGGTCACCCATAAGTATGATAGATCTGCCACCAAAAGGACAATTTTTTTTCTCTAGAAATGCTTCTCGTAATCGAGCATCTATTTGCATCAATAACCTTGATCCTAAAAAGCTCATTTCATAAATCAATATATATTTAATATGCCTCATTTATTCTTAGAATACTACTAGTGATTGACCCTGTAGTGGTTTCATATCCTTAATCGGAGAGCAGAGTGTATTGTTTTTTCTTTTATATTAAAAGAAACTATTCATGTTGGGGCAAGAAGAAGCAAATGAATTTTTCCATTACTTGACAAATTAGAAAGATCTTCAAAAATAAAATGGATAAGTAAAGACTTTCTAGTGCCTACAGTGCCCTGAAAAATCATAAGAAGAGCTTCACGAATCTCATATTCAACAAAATTCCTTAAAAAAATTTCAAAAGCAAGTCATTGTTTTTCTGCCAATGAATCTGGAGAGGAAAATGTTCTATTTGAAAGGTCAAAAATATCACCCCTTGATATTCCATTACTTATAAAATTAATAGCATCTTCAGCCACATCGTCATAAATATTTGTACTTTGCCAGTTAAAGGATATATCAAAATCCGTTCGACCAAGGGTGTGAAGATCAGAAACATTCATATTACTTGGTGGAAGCAAGCAAGAGAAAATTTTCCATTCTTGAAAATCATTTTCAAGATTAATTTCCTACTTAGAAAAATCACCATCTTCTCCATCGTCAATATTTTCAACAATTGATGGATTTCAATCAACATGCCATGCTCGATATCGGAAATCCCTCAAATTTTCAACAATAATTTCAGCTGAAAGTCTAATCTCTGTAGAAATGTCACGAAATGGCTTGTACAAGAGCGATTTTGTATAGCAAAAGGTTTAAAATTTGTCTAAAATGTCACTAGGAATAGAATAAAACCATCGCCAAACCCGAACAATCGCATGAACATCTCTAGGCTTCCATGGATTTTTTTTACGCTTGCCATCAAATGTCCAAAATCTTGTTGTTTCTATCAAAGATAGATGTTCAAGGAAGTAAGGCCTCTTCTGATAATATTGAAAAAAAGTATTTTCATATGAATATTGCATGCCATCACTTTATATTTTCGTAAAAACCTTTCTTCCAAAATTTAATGAAACAAATTTTCCACTACAAACAACAGGAGGTAGCTTAAGCAACATATGGCATGTTTCTTATGCTCCAATGTCATGGTCAACAGTCGTTTCTGCAAGAAACCTTCTGTAAGCACATAAAGCACGATCCTCAAAGGATATAGAATTTAAAATTATAGTCAACATATCATGAGAACTTCCAAACCTTTTCTTCGCTTTTGATGCATACTTAGCAATATATTTCAGGACAGCATGCCGAGAAAGCACTGGTTGGCAATTAACATTTGCACGCCACATTGTTAGAAGTTCAATGTTATGTACATTGAACCTATCATCATTTCTTGCCAGGTCATAATTTTTTCATCGTTGATCATCTATGAACAATATTGATTCTTTAGAATGATCCCATGGAGCATGTACTGACAAGTGAGAATAGTGCTCTTTTTGCACAAACAAGAATCTACACTACACTTTTTGTTCCTTTATACATGGTTCAACAATTATTCATAATAATTATGAGGATTGCAAGAGAAAATATGATCAGTATTCAATAGGCAAGGGTCATCATTGAGACTTCTTGGAACCATTTATTGCGACAATGTATTTCACGTGGATTCCATGCAGTTACATAATTGTCAAAGAATCTCTTTGCAAGTTGTAAATCACAATCATTTGACCAATCCAGTCTTTCCTTGTCACGAGCTCCTTTCAAGAATAGGAAACCATGGATATGTGTTAAACCTCTATGTTGCCACTCATATTTGAAGAAAATGAATACAGAGTTACTACAAAAAATATTAATTGAACCCTAATAGGAAATTGACAATGAATAGAAAATAAATTAACAAAACAGACATGTACCAGAAGTCTTTCGCTTTAAGATATATTTGGATAACTTCCTCTTGAAATATATTGAATCTATGGCGCA
Source organism: Pinus albicaulis (assembly GCA_034641835.2). Taxonomy (NCBI): domain Eukaryota; kingdom Viridiplantae; phylum Streptophyta; class Pinopsida; order Pinales; family Pinaceae; genus Pinus; species Pinus albicaulis. The sequence continues at coordinate 1,178,023,715 of CM076581.1, forward strand.
TAAATGTGGCAACAATATGAGGGTATTGGATAACATTCTCAATTCTCATACGATTCTCATTTAAGAAATGAGAATGTGAGGGTATAGGCATGAGGCTATGTAGCTCTGGCCACTTTGTGTCAGCTTCACTCAAAGTAAAAAACAAGTATTGACATCCCAACTGAGTAATCATGTCATTCAATTCAGCCCGAAATTTATTCTAGTATGCCCTTGTACCTTTTAGAGAAGAACGAAACTGCATAAGATTCTCATTAAACTTATTATTTGGTAAATCAGAAGGTTGGTGACACAAGTTTTCAATTGTTGTCAGTGAGTTATCATGTAAATTTTTCTTCACAAAAACTAAAGTAGTTACTTGGCTCTGATGTCACATTATCATGTTCAATATGTAATATCGAAAGCGAGGATGGCTTCCAAACCTCTGTTCATAGTATCTAAGAAGATGCAATGCAAACTCATGAAGTTTAACAGTACAAATGTGTGGTTACAATCAATCAAAATCACGAGTGGGGAATAATGTGCAGAATTACATATCTAATAACCCCTCATTATTATATTCATTCATTAGGTATGATCCAATATTGGGCCAATCCATTTCTTGAACATGTGAAGAATCAACATTATCAAGAAACGCTCTAATATTTCCACTTCTCTCCATTCATTGGGTAGGTGAGCAACAAAAGAAGAACGATGAGAGGGAAAATTCTCAAGAGGCAACCCTTCATTATTAGTTGCATTTATCTCAGATTCTTTAATATCACAATCAACAAATTTAAGCCTGGAGGAGTCATCTGTTGATATTTTATGCAGAGCATTCACTGAATCATAGTCAATTACAACATCTTGATAATATTGATCATGTTCAATTTTGAAAAGCAATGCAGCCATAACTCGAGATATTTTGACATAACATTCATAATATTTAGACTGAGCAGCATGTCTCCTCACAATTAAAAAGTCAAGATCTTCAACATGTCAGGGAAGACTTTGTGCAATTGTAGAAATATCTTGGGAAAAGATAATTATGTGTTTGATTACTTATATTTCCCACCTCGATCATGTGTCACCTGAAAAATAGGATTTACACCTGTTATTAACATTTTTTCGACTTGAATAAGAACTCTTACAATATTAGGTTGCTCACTAGGATCCATGTTATTATATCTAGAAAAACAATGTGAACGTCTTTCATTCTTACATCATCTGCAAAAAGTTCCTTCAGAATCTCTCAAAACCTGGATTATGGGATATGATTCTGGGCAGATGTGCCAAATTTGGACAACTAACAAGCTATCTATCTTTTATCGAAATATTTTATGCACTGCAATCACGTTTTCATCAAAATGAACATGCTTTGTAATGGCTGGACCATGTGCAGAACGATGTGGAACAGTATAATTTCTTCTAAAATGTACTTGATTTTCAGCACCATGACATTCCCTTCCCAAATTTTAAACATGTGGAACATATCTATGACATAGTCTTTCCAAATTTATGGTCTGCATTTCTGGAACCTGAGAGGATGATAAGGTTTCTTTAGAATATTTTTTTTAAAATTTAATGTCCAAATAATTAGAAATGAAAAACTAAAAAAAAAAATTAAAAAATAAAAATAAAAAATAAATAAATAAAAAATAAAAATAAAATAAAAATAAATAAATAAATAAAATTAAAATAAAATTAAAAAAAATCAAATTCATTCAATATTTATATTTGTTTGGTGATGTTAATGAAGGGTACGAGACAATTTCTCTTCACTTCTAACATCAATGGATAGAAAATTTGGGTAGCTAGTTTCGATGCCTCTATTTAAATGAGTTGTTTCCTATTTAAACAAATAAAATTCATTATAAAACTAAATTTCCAACCAATAAATAATTAAAATTGTACAACTAACAATAAATGAAAAAAGGAGGAAAATATCAAATTCATTCAACATTTACAATTGGTTGGCGATCTGGATGAATGCTATGAGATGGTTCCTCTTCACTTAAAACATCAATAGATGGAACATCTACGAAATTAATTTTGATGATTCTATTGAAATGAGTTGTGTCTTGCTTGGAGAAAATAAATTATGCAATAAAATTCATGTCCAAAAAATACATTGACCATTTACATTATTTTGTCAATTTGGTTGTCGAGGAGAATGCAGTGGAAGGTTATGACATGCTTCATCTTCGATTCTCAGATTAGTAGATGGAAGAATTGGGGAGATAGTTTCTAGGCCTCTATTAAAATGAGGTGTATCCTATTCCAAGAGAATAAAATACAATATAAGTTTAGTAAGAAAAAAATTGTAAATAGAGGAATTTAATAAAACAACCACTATTGCAGCAACTGTAAAAATATCATTGGGTTACCTCTATTGTTCCACGTGAAATGCTATCAGGGATGACTGATTATTCATGGGACAAAATTATTTTGAGAAGGGAGATTGGAATATATGATGTTTCGACTAGTTGGCTGCAAATTATCAAACAAATGTCCAATAAAACTATCATCCAAGTCATCACATACAATGTCATCATTGCCTCCACCATGGATATTTTGCAACCTGTAGCCTTTCTCATAATTAGGTGCAATTGTGGAGAAAGAAGGGTTTGGGTGAACATTTGCATCCGTGTTATCAATATGATGTTCTTCCCTACAGTGAAATGTTTTCCCAATATTATGAAAATTTTCAAGAGAGCATTGCAAAACAAAATTATGCTGACGAGGAGCATATTCTGACAATGAACTATCAAAGGGAAATGTTCTTTCCATGATATCTTCCATAGTACGATACTTACGAGGAATCATAAAATAATTTTGAAGAGTTGTTTCACTCATTCTTCTATGATATGTAGCTCTCCTATGCTCATTTATTGTGTCCTTATTTCGTTGATACCGTAAACAACGAATTTCATTAGACCTGACATGCGATGCTGGTGATTGATTCATTTTTTTTGTGTGCTTTCTTCTGCCTTAGTATGACATGTCTACAATGAATAATAACATATTTATTATGGAACCATAAACATGTAACATATAATATATCCAATATAAATAAACAAAGAAGAATGAAAAAGGAACACGTTTTTTTTTCCAACCAGATAAAAACATTAAAATCATATATGGTATTTTTCCAACCATATAAAGTTATGAAAACATAAAATTATTTTTCAAAATGGCTAAAAAGAAAAATGGACTTTTTCGAATGGTCAAAACAAAAAAGGCTAAAATTTCATGTCTCATATTATAATTGTAACTAGAAACCCATATAATTGGAAAAAATACTATAAGAATTATATGAATTGGAAATATATCTAAATATTTGGAACTATATAAAATCAAAAGAGAAATGTAAATACTAAAATTTACCTAAATATATAACATTTTTTGAGAATCAATGAGAAAAAAATAATGCAAACACCATATATAAAATAAGTCACATTAATTATAATTATAAAAACAAAGAAAAATGGATAACATCCAAACACATTCAAATGAAATTAAGAGTACTAAAGGGGACACAAAAATAAATATTTTAGAGAAAATTGCAACCGAATTCAATATCCAACATCCGATACATACACATATAGAAGACACCCCCTTAGAATGAAGCCATATAAATATCCATAAAATTGTAATTTTAAGTCTTAGCATACATACCCAAAAGTATGTAAAAAAAAAAAAATGGAAATATTTTCAACAACGACATAGAGAAGATAAAATGAAAATATATATAAGAAATCCTAACATGACTAATAGCCTAAGACTCCATGTCCATATCTAATGGTGGAATCTCATCAATCGAATCTATAGAGGGAGAAATTACAAAAACATTTATAGAATTAATCAAAACCCATATATCTGTTGATTAGTTGAACTATCAATATCAGTTGGAAAACAAAGCGTAGTCATCATGTCATATAATAGGAAAGGAACTTCACTACAGTTGCACATTAGAACCACACCTTGGACTGTTCGAAATGGAAGATAACTAGGACATTTTCTATTTATATTTGTACAAATTTCTTCCAACAACTTCCATCTAAACCCCAAATCATCCTCAAAGTAGTCAATTCTTCGTTGAACACATGGGTGACCAAATTGGAAATTATCTATTTCTTCAATTGACCATACCGAACTGGAGCCATCATTGATAAGACATATCAACTGATTCTTGCATATTGCCAATGACATACACCGTATGTCAGTGATTGAAGAAATGAAAACCCCCATTCATTTTTTATTACATCAAACTAGTAGATTGTATACCCATATCGAGGATCATATTCATACTCTGTGTCCAGATAGAGCCAAAACAATCTACTTTTATAAAACACTCCATTCTGAGGGGGTAAAGTGCCACCAAATGGAATATTAACCCTTCGCCAAACCCTATCAAGACTACTGTAAACATAAAATTTACACTGCATTCTATCATAGATATGTTTTAGAACAACCCATTGATATTTATTGTTGCTTGCATTTTCCAATAAAGAAAAGAATCCCTAGTCTCCAATTCGTATTCGCCCAATGTTTTTTAAGGCCTCTTTAAATGGATTCATTACAATATAGTTTTGTGAATGGGAGAATTTTGTTGGTAAGGATAAAAATACCATTGGTCCAATAGTAGGTTCTACTTTGTATCTTGAATCTATGAATTGAAAATGAAAATGAGATACATGCCCATTATGATTAAGGTATTTAACATCAAAATAGTTGTTGTCATTATTGAGGAAGGAACCATAAATCCAAATTCATTTGTACACACATTCTTGCAACCCACTAAGAAATAATGGTTTTGCAAAACATTCTTCCATTGCTTACAAACAGTGCCAAACTTTATGAGAACCGATAAAGGGAGCCAGAGGAAGACAATTTCAAGAAATTCAAATGGAATACAACTCCAAATAGTTGGATCCATGATAAAACAAGGAAATCGCCTAACATAAAAGAAAACATAGATGATATCAAAAAAATAATTTTCAATTAATGGTGAATAGAATTAAAATTAACATACATAGGAATTTTCCATCTACAAGTATAGTAAAATTCATAGATACATAATATATAAAATCATATGAGCCATATGAACAGTATTACAATAGTTAAGAACTTACAATATTATAAGCCTAATGTTTATAAGTCGATATTATTAATCTTAATAAATCTATTTAATAGTTAAGAACTTACAATATTATAAGCCTAATGTTTATAAGTCGATATTATTAATCTTAATAAATCTATTTTTATGTCTCTATTAATGTCTATGTTTACTATTGATGTAAATGTTTGATTTTCAATATAAATATTAAGTTAAAAGAAACTTTTTTAATATTAAAAAGATTTATCTTATAAACCTCGCATTATAAAATAATATAATGCTACATGCACCAAATGATATAAAAATACAATTTTTTTTTTTTTTAATTCTATTATGAATGAGCCTTAAAAAAACATAAAATTAACTTCTAATGTCATAGAACCTAATTAAACATAAAATTGTCAATCCCATTCTTTAATGAAATATCTAAATTCCAAATTTACTTTTATATAAATTTCTAGGTTTAACATTAATATATGTATTTATTATTAATATTAATATTAATATTAAAAGAGATATTGCTATTTAATTTTAATATTAATAATTTCTTATTTAATTTGAAATTTTTATATTTATTATTAATGTTAATATCGATATATATTATTATATTATTAATATTAATATCAATCAATATTAATTTTAATAATTAATATTAATCATGAAAATATTTATAATCGTAATAATATTTATATTAATATTAATACTTTATATGTTAGTTTTAAACATTTATGTCTATTAATCTTTATTAATATTAATAAAAACCCTAAATATTGAAAAAATTAAAGTTAATAATAAGGAAACTTAGTAGTATCCACTAATATCCATTATGTGTTTTATATGAATGACCCTTTTTGTATATGAATGAATCTCACTCATACGTCAATATTAATTCTATAAATTTTTATATAATGTGTTATTTAGTAGTTGAAAATATAATTTCATAATTATAATAAATATATATTAGTTTGATCTAATTTAATTAAATGATAAAAAATAATATAAATGTAAAAATATGAAATAATAAAAAATTGAAATTTCATTCATATAGTTTGCAATGATAATATAAATTGTATTAATTGTATTATATTAATGTATCAATATATTTCTAGTACTATATATTAATAATAATTATATTAATTAAATTAATTATATTATATTAAGAGTTAACAATAATAATAAATAATAAATACTTATAAATAAATAATAATAAAACTTCTTTACTGAAGGGTAATGAAAAGAAAAATTATTTTGTATCTAAGAAAAAATATTTTGTATCTAGTAACATATATTATTTGTATTATATGATTGGCTAGTGAATCTCACTCATGCATCAATATTAATTCTATAAATTTTTATATAATAATATAACATAATGTTACATGGACCAATGATATAAAAATACCAATTTTTAAAATTATAATATCAATGAATCTAAAAAAACATAAAGTTAACTTCTAACATCATAGAACCTAAGTAACCCTAAATTTATCAATCTTTTTTTTTTAATGAAATATCTATATTTTTGTTTAATGTCAATGTTAACATTATTGTATAAATGTGAAATTTACTTTTATATAAATTTCTAAGTTTAACATTAATAGATGTATTTATTAATAGTATTAATATTAATTAATAGTAAAAAAATATATTGATATTTAATGTTAATATTAATCATTTGTTATTTAATTTGAAATTTATATATTTACTATTAATGTTAATATGAATGTATATTATTAAATTATTAATATTAATATCAATCAATATTAATTTTAGTAATTAATATTAATCATGAATATATTTATAATAGTAATAATATTAATATTAATATTAATACTTTATATGTTAATTTTAAACATTTATGCTTATCAATGTTTATTAATCTTAATAAAAAGCTTATGAACCAAAAAATTGTACTAACCTAGTTGAAACTTGTGGAGAAACAATAAACCTACACAACAGATCATGTTTATGAAATATGAAATGAAACTTGCATCATGTCTGAATTTGTTCGATTTATTTTTAAATAAACTTCATTTCTTTTTGTATTGAATTTGTTTTATGTAATTTGAATGAGAGTCATTTCAATTTAAAGAAGTGTATTAATTAAATAATATGGAAGATGAGGCACGCACACGAAGTTGAATGAAAGTCGTTTCATTTTAAAGAAGTGCATTATGTAAAGAATATGGAAGATGACGCACACACGCGGTGCTCCATTGCATGCCGTAATTTTAATTGTAACCTACATAATAAATTTTGATTGTAACCTACCTAATAAATTGTAAGTTACATTATGTAAAATACATTTTAACAGTACAATTATATTTTGAATTTAGAGTATTAAATTTATATAAAATTACTTAATAATTTCTTTATTAATGATTATTTTTTAAGAAATACAAAAGAGCACTTTAAAATAAATCTTCCGAGAAATCACATGAGAAATTTTTTGGATGACGCATTTCGAACTACTAAATGTAGTTCATCGTGATGATGAACTACATTCAATAGTTTGAAACGCCTCGTTCAAAAAATTTCTCATGTGATTTCCGAGAAGAATTATTTTAATATGTTATGGATCACAGAAGTTTACACTCACCAAAAAGCACTATTAATAAAAATGCAAAAGAAAATTGTTGGCCTTCACGTAGACTATTTCTACTATATGAATTATTTAGATATAAATTTTGCATTCTATTTTAAGTAGATTTCAAAAAATTAAATATAATTATGGTAATAATAATGTATTAATAAAAATAATTATTAAATATAATAGTTATTATGAATCATAGTTTACATAATTATAATAATGTACATTTTCAAATAATTAATATATATTATTTTAGGTTTAAAAAAATAAAAATGTATTTATGTTATTTTTGCTTATTTTATATGATATTACTTTATTTTTATCTTTATATAAACACAATTATTTATACTACTGTGAAACAAGCTAAACAATTATGGCATTATAAAGATGGTCACTACAATGATTGATGGAAATCCATTTGGCATGAGCAGAGCCAAAATTTTATATTATAAATTAAAAAAAAACAAATTAAAATTGAATATTAGCACTACTATTATCATTGTCTTTATGTTTATATAAATATAAATGTTTCTGTCTTACTTTATATATGTAACATACTTGAATATACCATAAAATTTTCTTTTACCACTCTACCTTATAAACACATTATATCCTTCAAAATATAAATGTATATTTATAAATTTCAATGTTTAAAATTTATATCAACCGACCTTACTACCGAGTTGAGTAATCTTTCCTCAACTTAACTACATTACCCATCGATTGAATTATGTAACTATATTTACAATGCAAAACTTAATGAACTTGCCAAAACTCTAACTTAATGTTTCCAGCTGGACTCCTCTATACATGAGGCATTAACAAGTCAATATAAATTTCTCATTTAATTCATTCGTACTAGTCTTTATGAAAATCCAACTGTTAGTTTTTGGAGTTATCTAGTCATGCAGCACGGTATTCATACTTGGCGATAAGGTGTAATAACTGTTTTTGTCAAAACCTAGTCTCTCCTGCTGGCTTACACTTATGGTGGACCATTGTACAACCTCTCCACTGTAGATATGTCTCTCCCACATTTGACGGTGATCATGCGTTACGGTTTCTGGGTGTAATGACTACCTCGATAACTGTCTATTCACCATTCTTGTGGGTATTCTGCCTCCGCACTCTGCGGATGAGTTATGCCTCTGCAGACAACCTTTGCAGTGTTTTTACCATGGCCATTTAGGTTCATTACAGTTATTAGCATAGAAACATGAATTCCACCACAGTCAATTCTTCGGTTCCTCGGGAGATTACATTCGCCTTGTGTTTTTCTTTTGGTAAGCACCCTATGTTATTCTTTCTTTGTTATTTCTGGAAGATTGTTTTCTTGATAATTTTAAAGTTCAAACATTGCTAATACAAGAATTTTCTTCCTTTGGTATATTACTGCTAGCTATATTCACAAAGAATCTCCCTCAAGCTCTCTCTTTGGAGCAGGTCTCCTTTGTTTACACTGCACCAAAGTTAGAAAAGGGGAGACCCTTCTTCATGATAGCATTAATGTTCAGGTTGTTTAATTTTTTTCTTTTGCTTCCATTTTATACTAATTTTTAACCAACAATTTTATGTATAGGTTGCGGTGTCAAGTTCTCGGCGAGAACATACTCATAGGTAACGATGAAAAGCCTCTTATCTATATATTATTTCTTTTATATTCTTTGCAGAATTTTTCACTTACGATATCATGAGCTTAATCCCTATCTGTCCCTCCTTTCAGGTAACTCGTTGGATGAGCTCTGAAATAGTTGAAGGTTATATCTGAAGTATCTTTTTCTCTAATCCTTGGCTAAACCCTTGTCTTTTCATTCCAAAAGATACCCTTTTGTTTACCTGGTTTGGGACTCAAACCTTCGGCTTGAGTTATTAGACCTCCTAATGAGTTATCTGATCTCTATCATATGGAATTCGGCTTGCATGCCATACAGATGTGGCATGTTGCATTTACTACTAGGTTCTGTTGTAATAATTTTACCCAGTGAATTCAAGAGTATCCTGTAGCGCAATCTTGTATTTTACATTTGAGTAAAACATTGGTTCTAGTTTGATATATACGATACTATAAATAATAAATATAACATTTTTTCCTTGGCAATTCCTATTTATCAGTTTTCTCCTTTTCTTACTCTTGATTTTTTTTGTTCAAAGATCACTAGCAAATTCGTTATCCTTTATCTTGAAATACTAACGGAATTATTGCATTTGTAATATTATTGGTTCTATAACCGACCTCCTTGAAAATACATTTAGGAGCTATTTTTCTTCTATTATAAAAAAGTTCATTTTGGGTATGAATGTGGATTCAATCTGAGCTATGGGATTTTCTTGAAATAGTATAATATCACTACTACATATATAGATAAGAAACAAAATAGAAATTCTTACAGAGCTTCCTTGTTCAAGTTTGCATGGTATAATACTATTGTACTTACTTCTTTCTTTCCATAGCATTTCTCATTTCGTCTTCTTTAAACTTGAACATTAGAAAAATAGTTTTTCTCAGTTCAATAGAAGGATTTACCTTATACATATATCTAGATCTCTGTTGATAATATTGTAATTTACAGTTCTTTCAAACAGAGTTCACCTTATACAGTCTTGTTTTTTTCTTTCAACAATACTTAACTAAATAGCTTTGGTCCGTATCTATGGTGAATCTTGTCTTTATAATTACTCACAGTATGATATTTCTTTAATTTAAGGCTTTAACATTCTTTTTCTTTCTATAACTGATTAGCCCAATGTCCGGACCATTTTGTCTATGTAATTATCATAGGAAGCAGGGAGCAACCAACACAGAACCTCTCTTCGAGGGTTCTGTGTTAACAGCTCTTAGCGCTATTAATTTTAACATTCCTTGATTTACCTGTTTGTCTTATCTTTAACAGAAAAATAAATATGTACATATTTCTACTTCATTAAACCTAAATGTAACTCTCTTCATTATCCATAATTTCTAATAATAGAAAGATAGAATACTTATTTGTCCTTTGTTTTTCTGACTGAGGTTGTTCCACCATAGCACGAGTGAGGCTATCATGTCCTCCAACTCTCCCCTGTGCTCCAATTCTGAGCTTTGTAGTTAACAGAAAATTTTGGAAGAGACCTCACGACAATCCAGTCCAGTCTTCAATTCCAACAATATCAGAAATTTGGAGTATTCCACTCGTTAGCACCAGTCTAGGAATTCCTCTCTAGAATTTTCCTTCTCCAGTTACTGAACAGAACCCCCCTTCCTCACTAATATAACCCTTTATCCTCAGAGATTGGGGTAACTATTTGAACTGATTTTATTTAATCAACTCTCAGTTATTGAGTTACTTTTACCATCGATTTTTTACTCTCCTTTTATGAAATTCACTTCGATAATTCTTTTTATTAAATCAAAATTAATTTTTGTTCAAAATGTATTTTCCAATTAAAAATATTAATAAATGTCTTCACAATAAAATTAATCAACAATTAGCGTTAAACCAGCTGTTACAACTTCCCTCCTGGAAGTGAACACCATTCTCAGTGTTCTCATTCTTCTCCAACAAATAATTTAGGGTATGCTTCCCGAAAAAATCCTTCATTTTCCCAAGTAGCTTCATCCGGGCCAAAGTGCTTCCACTTCACTTTAACCTGCGTGATGGCTCGTTTCCAAAGCATGATTTCTCTCTGATCTATTATACATGAAGGCTCAACCAGAAACTCGTCTTCTGGTTTTACTTGCAATAAATGAACTTGAATTAGTTTCCTCATAAATTTTTAGCATTTTAATCAAGTTCGATATTCATATCCTACCTGAATACTCTACCAATGGATTATGTGCTTTGGATCATGAATGTATCATTTCAATAACGATATGTGAAAGGCGTTGTGGACTTGGATATGACTGGGAAAGGCCAATCGGTAAGCCATAGGTCCTACCCTTTCCAATATTTGGAAAGGGCCACAAAACCTGGGAGCCAAATTGGCAAATGAGGCCCATCTGAAGGTGCTTTTATTTGGCTTAATCATTACGTACACCTGGTCCCCCACCTCAAACTCATGATAATTCCTTTTCTTATCTGCATACACTTTTTTCCTATTCTGAGCTGCCTTCAAATTTTGTCGGATCTTCTTTACTTATGTTTCCATTTCATCTAGCATGTCTAGTCCAAGAATCAACTTGGTTTCTGGGCTACTCCAACTAATAGGAGTTCTACACTGTCACCAGTATAAGTCTTCGAACATGCTCATATTAAGGGATTCCTGATATCTGTTATTGTATGCAAACTCCACTAGGTGTAAATACTCTTCCCACCTAGTTGGTTATTGCATTACATACATACGTAACATATCTTACAGGATTTGAATTACTCGCTCTGTTTTTCCATCCATCTGCAGATGGTAGGTAGTGCTAAAATTAATTTGAGTCCCCAATCTTGTGAACAATGTTTTCCAGAATGTTGAGGTAAACTTCACATCCCTGTCAGATATTTGGGATACCATTCAGTCTAAATATCTCGTGCATAAATATGTCTTATATCTACACCATCTTTTAAGTGGACTACACTGTTATAAAGTGTTCTTATTTTCTTAATCGGTCCACCACTACAATTATAGAGTCATTATACTTCTTTGACCTTGGTAATGCATTGATAAAGTCTAAAGATATCACCTCCCACTTCCACTCAGGTACCGGTATAGGCTCCATCATCCCAGTTGGGTGCCGGTGCTTCGCTTTCACTTGCTGGAATTCTAAACACTTGTTTAGATATTCTGAAATATCTGGCCAAAAATAATTCTTCCTTATTGTTGTTAGCATTTTTTGATACCTGGGATGTCCAGAGTAGTTACTTCAGTGATACTCATTTAGAATCAGTTCCTTTAATTCCATTCGATTTGGAAAAAGGATCCTTTCTTTAAAAATTAGCAACCCATCTTTATTAATTTCGTAATCAAAAAAATTTCCTTTTTTTTTTAACTCCTCTTCTTACTGCCACATAAACTAGTACTCAGGATCTTTCTCAGCTTCTACATTTATTTGCTCCAAAAATCTCCACTCCACCTGATTATAGTACAGCTCATAAACACCATGCAATTTCCTACTTAACACATCAGCTAATATATTCTCCTTACCCTTTACATGTTTCATATGAATGTCAAACTCGCTCAGGAAGGCATTCCACCTTGCTTGGAAAGAATTGAGATCAGATTGTTTAAAATAGCTGGTTAAGCTGCTATGATTAGTTTTGAGTACAAATCTTTTTCCAAGAAAGTAGTGCCTCCATACCTGGAGTGCATGCACTACTGTTGTCGGCTCCAAATCATAAGCTAAGTACCACTGCTCATGCTCCTTTAATTTTCGTGATTCATAGGAAACTACTTTACCCTCTTGTGACAGAATCGATCCAAATCCTTCTTTGCACGCATCTTTGCAGACTTCAAAATATTTATTAGGATCAGTTACCCTTAATACCAGAGCTGTAGTCAATAACTACTTTAGTTTTTCAAAACTTTCCTGACATTTCTTTGTCCATTTAAATATTTTTCCTTTTCTTTGTAAGGAAGTAATTGGGAAAGAGATTTTTGAAAAACCTTCAATAAACCGCTGATAATAACCAGCCAGCCCCATAAAATATGGGATGTATACCATGTTTTTGGGTACTTTCCATTCTGTAATGGTTCTTATTTTCTCTAGGTCAACTGCAATACCCTCAGCAGAAATTACGTGACTAAGGTACTGTATTTCTTCCTTGAAGAAATCACACTTGCTGAACTTAGGGCACAACTGATGCTTCCTTAGCATTTCCAACACTATCTGTAAGTGTTCTTTATGTTCTTCCACATTCTTGGAATAAAATAAAATGTTGTCAATAAATATTAATACAAAATTATTCCGAAAGCGGTGGAATATACCATGCATCAGCCTCATAAATGTTGTTGGTGCATTCATGAGTCCAAAAGGTAGAACTAGAAACTCGTAATGTCCATACCTTGTACGAAAAACATTTTTATGTATGTCTTCGTCCTTTATTCGGATCTGATGGTATTCCGACCTTAGATCTATCTTTGAAAATATTGTTGCTCCCTTCACTTGATCAAACAACTCATTAATATGCAGTAGAGGATATCTGTTTTTATCAGTCAATTTATTAAGTTGGCAGTAATCCATGCACATTTGCATGCTTTCGTCTTTCTTCTTCACAAATAGCATAGGTGCTCCCAAAGGGGATACACTTGGTCGAATGTACCCTTTATCCAATAATTCCTGTAACTGCATCTTCAATTTTGTTAATTCTGGTACACTCATTTGGTATGGTGTCCTAGAAATAGGTGATGCTCCAGGTATCAACTCTATGGTAAAATCAATGTCCCTTCTGGGTGGAAAAACTGGTATTTCCTCTGGAAATATGTCCATAAACTCTTGTACTATCGGAATATTTTCTATCATTGGAGCCTTTTCTTTGGAATTAGTAAAGCCCCCTTGAATGGCATACAAATGGAATCCTTTCCTCATGCACTTACCCATTTGAGATAAGCTTCTTTATACCTTGAATTTCTTTGTGGTTCCATCTTTCATTCTATAGTATATATCTTTTTCTTTAAAATCTACCAACATCAAATGCTTCTCCAACTAGTCCATGCCAAGAAGCAGATCATAAGAACTTAGAGGTAATATATTCAGTTCCACAGTTAACTATTGTTCACTAATTTCTAGTGCACAGTTCAGAATTTTGGCACTAACTTTCATTTGTGCTCCCATGGCTAACTATACCAGCCATGGGTTTCTAAATTTCTGACTTTGAAATTTACAAATTCATACTACTTTGGGGCTTAGATAGCTTAAATTTTCACCTGTGTCTACCAAAATAAAAACAAGTTGAGGTAGCAATTTACCTTCTAATTCTATCATTGTTGGTTGGTAGTCTGCATGCTGATCTTCCAGAGCTGCATTAATTCTAGGTATATTTCTGACTACATCTCCCACTGTTGAGGCCTTATGTAAATTAGTAACCACTTTGCTTCTTCCTCGTTGTGGAAAATTTTTGTAATAGTGTGCCTCACCACAGCCCGAGCACTGTAAAGGTGGCTTCTGAATTTGTGATGGTTCTAGTTTGCTAGAAGATTTCGTGGGTTTATCTTATAGAGGCCATCTTATTCTTTGATGATTCCTTCAAAACTGTTTCCTAAATGAACTTTTGGAAGCACTCTTGAAAATACTGGTTCTATTTTTCTTCAATCCAGAGCTACCCTTATGTTAATTTTTCGTTTGCCAGCTTTTACCTTGTTCTCCTTTTACTTTAGCTTGCTGGTAACACATTCTTGCCTTCTGGATTGCGTCATCCATAGTTTTGAAATTTACAAACTCAATTCATTCCTTCATATAAAGTTGGAAAACTACTCAAGAACCGATGTACTTTTTCCTTCTGATCCTTTAAATAAGGAACGTAATGGAGTAAGGAATTAAACTTAGTGATGTACTCATCCATCGTATTTTTCCCAGCTTTAAGTCATGGAACTCTCTAGATTTTTCATCATAGAAGAATTCAGTTAAGTATTTATCTTTAAAATACTGTTGCAACGAGTCCTAAGTCACATCCTGATCATTTATACTGCGGACACTTTTCACTTCCTCTCACCAAAGTGTGGCCTTCTCCCTCAACTGATAAATAGCCAATCTGGCTTTAAGATTAGTGTTGTATTTGTATACTTGAAAATACTTATTCATGTTTATCAACCCTGCCTCAACTACTTCCTCCTCTACTCCATCAAACGTAGGAGGTTTTATTTTTTGAAATTCACCCTGTAGTTCCACTTTATGTCTCTTAACTTCTTTCTGTTTGGACACATTATCTAACTCAGCCTCATGGTAATTTTTATTTCTATTACTCAGCTGAGATTGAATTCTTTTCATTCTGTCAGTGGCATGGTCTCTTGCTTGTTGCTCATTTATTTCTTGCAGCAAACTTCTATCAGTGTTGGGCTGCTCAATCCCTTGATTTTGTTTTTCTGAGAGGATTTTTAAGATTCTCTCCTGTTCTTGCATCAACCGCGCATTATCACTACACACTCTTTCCATTTTATCTTGTAAGTTTTGTACTATATTTATTAGAATGCTGGTTTGGTGTTGCTACTCTTCCAACAGTGTACAGGTTTGCTAGTGTTGATCCACACTCAGTTGCACCCACATTTCTGGGTTCATTTTTGGTCAAGGTTAGGTTTCCCCTGTGTTCTGAGGTGGTTGTTCCGTTTGCCCCCTCCTCATGTTGTCTCCTATTATATTTATTTTCTTTCTATATGCATCAGTATACACACAGCTTTAAAACATTAGTTGACCCATAGGGTCCCAGCATACAAACGTTGTTCTGATACCACTTGTAACATACATGAATATATCATAAAAAACAAATTTACCACTCTACCTTATAAACACATTATATCCTTCAAAATATAGATGTATATTTATAAATTTCAATGTTTACAATTTATATCAACTCACCTTACTACCTATTATAAGTGGTATATTACTGCTAGCTATATTTACAACAAATATCCCTTAAGTTCTCTCTTTGGATTAGGTCTCCTTGGTTTACACTCCACTAACGTTAGAAAAGGTGAGACCCTTCTTAATGATAGCATTAATGTTCAGGTTGTTTAAGCTTTTTCTTTCCTTCCACTTTATACTAATTTTTAACCAACAATTGTATGTACAGGTTGCGATGTCAAGTTATCGGTGAGAACATCCTCATAGGTAACGATGGCAAGCCTTCTATCTGTATATTCTTTCTTTTATATTATTTGCAGCATTTTTCACCTACGATATCATGATTTTAATCCATATCCGTCTCTCCTTGCAGGTAACTCATTGGATGAGATTTGCAATAGTTGAAGGTTATATGTGAAGTTTCATTTTCTCCAATCCTCGGCTAAACCCTTATCTTTTCATTCCAACAGGTACCCTTATGTTTACTTGGTTTGGGACTCAAACCCTTGGCTTGAGTTATCAGACCTCCTAATGAGTTCTCTGATCTCTATCATATGGAATTTGGCTTGCATGGCATACATATGTGGCATACCACTTTTACTATGAGGTTCTGTTGTAATAATTTTACCAAGTTAATTCAAGGCTATCCTGTAGCGCAATCTTGTATTCTACATTTGAGTAAAACAGTGGTTCTTATTTGATATATATGATACTGTAAATAATGAATATAATTTTTTTTCCTTTGCAATGTCTATTTATCAGTTTTCTCCTTTCGTTACACTTGTTTTTTTTTTTTCAAATATAACTGGCAGATCCATTATCTTTTGTCTTGAAATACTAATGGAATTATTTCATTTTTAATATTATTGGTTCTATAACCGAACTCCTTGAGCTATGGGATTTTCTCGAAATAGTATAATATCACTACTACATATATAGATAAGAAACAAAATAGAAATTCTTATAGAGCTTCCTTATTCAAGTTTGCATGATATAATACTACTATACTTAATTATTTCTTTCCATAGCATTTCTCATTTCCTCTTCTTTAAAGTTGAACATTAGCAATATAGTTTTTTTTTTCAGTTCGGTAGAAAGATTTAGCTTATACATAAATCCAAATCTATAATATTGTAATTTATAGTTATTTCAAATAGATTTCACCATATACAATCTTGTTTTTTTCTTTCAACAGTACTTAACTAAATAGCTTTGGTCTGTATCTATGGTGAATCTTGTCTTTACAATTACTCACAGTATGATATTTCTTTAATTGAAGGCTTTAATACTCTTTTTCTTTTTGTAACTGATTAGCCCATTGTCCGGACCATTTTGTACATGTAATTACCATAGGAAGTAGGGAGCAACCAACGTAGAGCCTCTCTTCGAGGGTTCTGTGTTAACATCTCTGAGTGCTACTAATTTTAACATTGCTTGATTTACTTGTTTGTCTTATATTTAACAGAAAAAGAAACATGTACATATTTCTACTTCATTAAACCTACATGTAACTCTTTGCATTATCCATAATTTTTAATAACAGAAAGGTAAAATACTTATATGTCCTTTGTTTTCCTGACTGTTCCTCCCTACCATGCTATCACATCCTCCAAATCTCCCCCATGCTCCAAGTTTGAGCTTTGTAGTTAATAGAAATTTCTGGAAGAGACCTCGGGACAATCCGACTCAGCCTTCAATTTCAGCAATATCAGAAATTTGGGGTATTCCACTGGATAGCACCAGTCTAGGAATTCCTCTCCAGAATTTTCCTGCTCCAGTTACCGAACAGAACCCCCCTTCCTCACTGGGATAACCCTTTATCCTCAGAGGTTCGAGTAACTGTTTGAACTGATTCTATTTAACTAACTCCCAGTTCTTGAGTTACTTTTACCATCAGTATTTTACTCTATTTTTATGGAATTCACTTCCATAATTAATTTTATTAAATCAAAATTAATTTTTGTTCAAAATGTATTTTCGAATTACAAATATTAATAAATTTCTTAACAATAAACTTAATCATGAGTTAGCATTAAACCATATGTTACAATATAATTATATAAATAAAGCTATTTATGTCATGATGATAGTAACACTTCATGTTAAACCTAAAACTTTATAAAAACAAATTAAAAATTAAAAATTAAACTCTATAACTCATAGAGAGCCATTCAAGTAATCATTACACACTTGGAAAATGGATGACCACGCACAGTTTTGATAATGTGAGATGGTATAAGGGGAATTAGTAATCCATCCTAGTTACCTTAAAACATTTGGAAAATAGTTGATTACGCATATAAAACTTGGAAAATATTTGATTACTTATGTGTTTCAAAATGAAATAAATGTTACATAAAACACTTGGAAAATAGTTGACACTTGTCAAATAGTTGATTAGGCATATATTTCACAATGTACGTTTCAAAATAAATGCACATTCTATTTTTTAAATTAGATTTCATTAATGATAATAAGTGGTTAACAACAACAAGCACAGTAAATTTTTAATCATGCTTTGTAAAAAGTTAATTTAATTATGGTTTAAACATGTGATTTAAACATGCCAGGAAGTTATAACTTTTAATTTCATTCATTGAAATATTTTTGAAAAATATAATATTTAAACATTTTACTCACACATTTTTTTAACTTTTAATTACTCTCTCTCTCTCTCTCTCTCTCTCTCTATATATATATATATATATATATATATATATATATATATATATGCCACATTGCTTTTTTATTTGGAACATAGTCTTTTTTTTTTTTAAAGGGGCAAGTGTCAATTGAACATAAAGACCATAATGCACATTTTCTTAATTACATTAATATTGTAGTCCTTTAGTATAGATATATTATATGACTAATGATATTATTTGATGAGAATAACATGGCTACACATGTTTTAAATGATTTTTTAGTAGCTAACAAATATAGAAATAAAATTCCCTCCACTAGGGGAATTATGTCTAATAATAGCTTACATAACCAATATAAAAAATACATGATATCTATTTACATCATTCTCATAATTTTTACATATCACTATCAAAGTAAGGTGACTTGGGCTCAAGGATAACTTGGCAGATCTTAGTTATAACTTTAGCCTCAAACAAACTTTAAAATAGGAATGAATCTTGGAAAATCAAATTAAAAATAAGAGATTTTTTCATTCCAATATACCCACTTCATAGAAAATAAAATAGACAAAAAGGAATCTAAAATTATTAGTATTAGATTGGTGAAAAAAATGAATGTAGACTATCCTCAATAGTGCTTCAAATCAAGCTAAAAAATCACAGACTCATAAGTGAGATCATGTTAGTCCCACTCAAAAAGTACGAATTATGAGTCTCACAACTAAGACTAAGTCATGTATCCACAAAAGGGAAGTTGAAAAGAGAATCACACATTTCTACTATTTTTCCATATCTGATTTAGAGAAGAGAACAAGCATTCCTATCATTTTTTTTTCTTTTCGTCTTTCACACTTTGCTTTCATTTAATCTCCCCAGCTTAACCATTTTCATTTCAAATTTAAATACTTGGCCTCATAGACTCATTATAACATCTGTGGGAACTTGCTACACTCTAATGCCACTATACCTCTCAATGAGAAATGAGGTCAAAATATACAACTCTAGGATGTATTAAAATATACGTGGTTACTTTCTATAGGTCTAATATATGAAGGTGTATCATTGTCGTAAAATTCAACCATCTCACATAAGTGGTTCGCTATGTCATATGCCACATGATTATAGCTTGCATAGTCATAATCCTACATAGAATAAAAGAGATATGTAAGTACCTTGGAAACTGCGGTAAAATGAAAATGGTATATTTTTCCATGGCCAAGACAATGTTTCAAATTCAACATGATTTCTAGAGTTGGGCATTATTTCTAATCCAATCCAACCCATAATTTTGATATCCAACTATGTATTTCCATCTCTCACAATCCATCAATGACATTTATTCTGTGTTTGCAATGTGACTATATTGGTTTTTTATTATCATTCTCAACCTAATATAACATATAATATTTGGGAATTTCCACTGAAAACATCAGTGGAAAAAGCTCCATCAACAAAACCTGCACTGAAAATGGTCATCAAGGAAGAGGTACAGTGAGAAACATTGGAGAAGAATGGAGCAATTTCCCATCCCCTTTACCAACCTCAAGGAGTCAAGATTCCCCACAATGGAAAGCGAGTTGTTCTTACTCCTAGAGAAGATGATATTGGAACTATGTTTGCAGTTATGAAGGACACACAATATGGCACAAAGCCAAAATTTATAGATAATTTTTGGCATGATTAGAAGACAGTTATTGGAAATAACAATGTCATTCAAAATTTTCAGCTCTATGATTTTACCCAAATTTACGAATGACAACTTGGAGAGAAGAAAAGAAGAAACATTGTGAAAGCATAGAAAATATTAAGAAATTTTTTTGTGTGATGCATAAGTAAAATACAAAGAAAAACTAAGAAATGCAAAAAATCAGTAAATTGAAATGAAAATACAAATATGCTAGTAATATTTGAATTCGCATAATGTCATCCTACAGTTGAAATCTGAGTATTTTGCATGATTTTTTTTCCATCCTCAATTGATAGCAGAGGCAGCATTAGAAAATTCCATTTCCTCTAACCCAAATTATAATTGTTATGTCTGAATATGGGCATCTTATCTCTTCTAATAGTAATAATATTTTCAATATAAGCATACATAAGAGAATATGAAGAGTTAATAGCTTCAACCATTCTGAAAAATGAATATTTTTTATTCTTAATGATTCCAACACTGACATGTTAGTAACTAACAAGAGTATTTGTAGAATGTTCTGTCACTGCATAGAATTTGTTCATATGACACTTCTAATTGAGCTGATATAAGATAGACTTCAAGATTCAAAACAAGTTGAGACGTAAATTTCACTGGAATAAAAATCAAGATGAATGGCATCTCCTAACTTACAAAATATCAATGATAACACTAGAAAGATATGAAAATTTCTGATATGAATGAACTTGATGTTGGGAATATGATTCAATATTAGAGTATGAGTGAATCCAAAGATTTCTTAGATGAAACAAAATATTTCAAATTGATCCAGAAACAATCTTGGCAAACATACCACAATCCATATTCCTCATCTGTATTAATTTCTCATTATTGGGTTTGATAATAATTTTGAAGCACCAATCATTTAAAGTGTGGAATATTTATGGGACTTAGGCCAATGGTGTATTGCCTAAGTGCAATCATGCATTGTGTTTGAGTTGCTATGAGGAATGTAGTTTGTAATTCTTGTTCTGCATTATAATAGACAGACTATGTTCTATATGAACTTTCAAAAATAACTAATGAAACACTCCAAAAATAGCCATCTATACAATTATTGCACAAACTCTAGGCAGAGACTTAAACTACATTGTCGTTTAGTCAATGTTTTTGCAATGACAATCTGGGGCACACTTTGGGGACAGACAAAAATTCAATTTTAATTCAATTGATGTTGCAATTATTTCTCTCCATTGTAATAAGTTTATATTCTATATGCACTTTTCAAAATAATAGCCTTCTGTAATTGAGGCATATTCTACTCACAAAGTACTTTTCTCAATGTTTACAATCATTGTTTTTCAATTCATAACTTCACTTTTCGAAACAATTAATGAAAAATTTCAAAAATTCCCTCTATCCTATATATATATGAATGGCAATGTTTCTCATTTTATTCAGATCATAAATGATATATAGGTCATACTTCACTCGCCTTCTAACGTACCTTATCATTGACCACATACTTGAAGACTATCATTTGCCACAGTAAGTGTTTTTTTGAGTAAAATTTAACTTTTTTATCAAGCGATCCTGTTACGGTTACCAGTACTAATACCACCAAATTCAACTTCTTAGGGATCTATTTGAGGACAAATAATATCAAATTTTAATTTCTATCATATTTTGAAACATCCATCATAATCAAATTTGGCTATAGTATTTTGTAGGATAATAAAATTGTACATTAAAAACAAGGATTAGATAGGAAAAATGTCAAATTGATTCAAAACATATCATTAAATGGCTATATATAAAAGGAAAATCTTGTAATATTCTATCAATTCCATCATGATGGCATCTCGAAATATGGTACAAGATAAAGCAAGAACCTTAGATTCTTGAAATCTCCCAATAATTTTATCTTAGAATATAAGCAGGGAAATCATTTTAATTCACACATAATACATACTTTTATAAGTTATAAATAAATATCGCAAAACACTGACAAATATTGACAATGTTAGATCATTTCTCCCATCATCCACAACTCATTCAATCAAAATATAAATATTTATGAAACCCGGGATGGGTAAATTGATACCAAGTTATTTTCATTTTTGAATATGAGACAATAAGGAATTAATGCATGGAAAAAAATCCCAAAAATAGTTTTAGAATGCAGATATTGTATCCGGTTTAGAATTAAAGCTTGGGATCGGTACTTTGAAACATCTTCTCCAAAGGTTTATCGTTGCTGCAACATTTATAACTCTGAAGTTTTAATGTCTTTATTTGAAGACAACTGAAAAGATTGAAAAGTCCACTTTCATATATGGTAGCATTGACAAAATAAAAATTAGATATTAGATACAATATTTTACTCATCTTCAAAATCCAATTACGCATCCGCAGGAGATAGAAAATACAGACATATAAATTCACGATATTTGTTATTTATTTCAAAAGTTTAAGTTGTCAGATTTTAGGTTTTAAAGAATTCTACTAGAATCGTATGTGAGTTAGCTTCATCATTAGCTACATTAATTAAAACTCATGTCCTTACAAATTATTAATGGTGGGGAAACTCGGGGAATTGTTTTATTCTCAAAAATGGTTATTTCCAAATTGTCCAAACTGTCCCAGAAAAAATTGCAATTCGTATTCCAACCAAAAAGAATATATGTTGGAATGGGGTCTCCTAACAAGCTGCGAAACTTGTCCATTTTGGATATTTTTTTTATTAGATTTAATCTAACGGAGGGGTTTTAGGGTGGGTGAAAGCCCTGAAAATGTTGTATTGGGTAAAGGGGTAAACTAGGGGTTCGAAAACCATGGTTTGCGGACCATAGGAAAGATTAGGATAGCTTGTTATAAATAGAGGACAATTTTTGTATTGTAAGGTAGGATATGGTGAGTTATTGATGCGAATTGTGATTTAAGCAATCTATTTGGGTTTTGGGGAATGGAATCCTACTGGTTGTGTGCATGGAGATCCAAGTCCAGCTGTGTGTGGACCCTGCTGCTGTGTGCGCAAGTTGGGAAGGGAATCGTAAGGAAGGATTGATGAATGAAAGAATAAGAAGGATTAATAGATAAATGAATTTGTGAGTAATCTGGTGTGAATTGTTGGTAATTGCTCTATTGTGTATTTTATGTCTTTAAAGCTCTGAAGATATGCGTACGTGTGCTTCTGGATCTAGATCTATTTTTTTCTATTTATATATTGCTGTGTTATTTTCATAAAAACATATAACTATAGATTGTTGGGTATGTGTTATATTCTTTCCACGACTAGCCCCACGTGCTGTACGTTGAGCCGGGAGCAGCAGGGGGGTCACAAGGGGCAAAGAAGCCCCCACTGTTGGGGTTTGGGGCAACACCCCGGCGAAATTTTTTTTGGTGTGCTCACCCACCCATGTTTTGTGCATGATTTTGCACATGGTTTTGGGGTACGATGGTTTTCGGCCCCTAGTATTTTGTAGATCCGGTTAAGGGAACTATGATTATGTTCTAATCCAGGGTTAATGGATTGGGGTTTATGTATGCTTCCTCATGTATATATATGTGTTGTAAAAAGGAATATAATGAAAAATCAAGCTGGTCGTCCTGATTTGGGATCCAGGGGAAAATCTCTTTGTTTATCTGTTTTTTTTTTATGCTCTCGCTATTGTTTATTTTCTATTATAAGATTCATGTGTAGATAATTTTTGTTCAGGGTTAAAACCTACATTTGGTATTGGAGCTGTTTCGGCTTCAACGGGACGCCTTTGTTGTTGATGGTTTTTTGCTCGGGCCTGAGGTAGACCCTGTTCAGGGGGAGATCTGCGGGATCGATTCTTGCGGTGAAAGAAGATGGCGAGCTGCGGAAAGATAGAGATCGAGAAATTTAATGGTCAGATTTTTGAGTTGTGGAAGCTCAAGATGGAGGATATGCTGGTGGATAAAGATCACTAGATCCCGGTAGATCCAGGTACTAAACCAACGCCAATGTCAGATGAAGACTAGAAGAAACTAGATTGGAATGCTAAGAGCACAATACGGTTGTGTGTCTCAGATTCAGTATTGTGGAATGTATCTAGGGAAGCTACGACGAAGAATTTGTGGGAAAAACTTGGGACTTTGTACCAATCTAAGTCTCTGGTGAATAATTTGTTCCTATGGAAAAAGCTGTATAACCTGAGGATGAAGGATGGAGACTTGGTGACAGAGAATCTGAGCACCTTCAATATTGTGGTAAGTCAGCTTTCATATGTTGATATTAAAATATTAGATGAAGATAAGTGCATCAGTTTCTTGTGTTCTCTACCAGATTCGTGGGAAAATTTGGTTATTGCAATAGGTAGCAATACAACTACCTTGAATTTTGATGGCATTGTCTCAGCCTTGTTGTCGGAGGAAATGAGACGGAGAAATATGGAGGGCCAGAATGGTGATGCCTTATCTATAATAGGAAGGTCCCAAAACAGAAACGAGAATAAGGTTTCAAGTGGGAGATCCAAATCTAGAGGGAGATCTAAATCTCCTCGAAAGTTTGTAAAGGTATGCTGGAAATGTGGAAAGGAAGGGCACTACATAAAGGAGTGCAGATCTAAAGCTCCTAAGAAAGGAAAGGGATCTGATGATGCTCCTTTTGCAGAGGCAAAAACCACCTCGGATGAAGGTGGGGATGTGTATTAGGATTCTTCTTCAAATACACATGTAGATCATGAGTCATGGTTGATTGACTCAGGTGCATCCTTTCACTTCACTCCCCATCGGGAGTGGTTCTGCGAATATGAGAAATATGATGGTGGTGATGTCTTCCTAGGGGATGATAGGAAGGCCAGAATCGTCAAAAGTGGAAAGGTCAAGCTGAAGCTGCAAGGTGGAAGGATTAGAACACTTCCTGGTGTTCTGCATATTCCTGCATAGGCCAAAAATCTGATTTCTGTAAGCAAGATGGATGATGCAAGTGTAAAAACAGTGTTCAAGAAAGATGCCTGCAAGATAGTTCGAGGAGAACTGGTATTAATGCGGGGAGTTCGGACTGGAACTCTGTACAAGCTACAAGGTAGCATTGTTATTGATGGGTGTAATAGTTATGTGGTTCCTGAAAGTGGAGCGGAAAGCCTAGCTGTCTTTGGAGAAAAGACCATGTTATGGCATAAAAGGCTTGGACATATTGGAGAGAAGGGCCTTCGGATACTACATAGAAATGGTATGGTAGAAGGTATGTCTAATTGCTCTCTGGATTTCGATTTCTGTGAACATTGTGTATATGGGAAGCAGAATCGGGTGAGTTTTCCTTCTGGTGCTAAGAGGGCGAACAAGATATTAGAACTTGTGCACAGTGATGTGTTTGGACCCGTGTCAGTTCCATCACTGGGAAAGTCTGTGTACTATGTTTCATTCATAGATGACTTCTCAAGGAATACATGGATATATTTCTTGAGGAAGAAATCTGAAGTCTTTGACAAATTTAAAGAATTTAAGGCTCTGGTGGAAAACCAGACAGAGAAGAAGATAAAGGCGCCGAGGACAGATAATGGTGGGGAGTTCTGCAAGAAGGAATTTGAAGAGTTATGTAAGAAGTGTGGTATAGCACGACAAAAGACTACTCCATACACACCTCAGAAAAATGGAGTTGCAGAAAGAATGAATAGAACACTGATGGAAAAGGCAAGAAGCATGCTCAGTGGTACCGGGTTAGGACAAGAATTCTACGCAGAGGCAGTGGATACTGCATGCTATCTGGTTAACAAATCACCTTCATCAGTGTTGGAGGATAAGACTCCACATGAGGTATGGACTGGTAAGAAACCCTCTCTTTCACATCTAAGGGTATTTGGATGTGATGCATATGTACATGTTCCAAAGGAGAAAATGACCAAGTTGGATAATAAATCTGAAATGTGCATCTTTATTGGGTATAAGGATGGTTTAAAGGGTTACAAGCTTTGGAACCCAGAAACAAGGAAGGTTGTGTACAACCGAGATGTGGTGTTTAGAGAGGTGAAAGATGTTGTTACACATGAAGTCCTACCAAAGGAACCTGAGAAAATAGAGTTTGAGCTAAAGGAGGATGAATCAGACTCTACAACAGAAGAAGACTCAGAAGAGGAAGAGCCACAAACTCCAGCTGTGAGAAGATCAACTCGGGAAAGAAGGCAACCAGAAAGGTATAGTCCATCCACCTTTTGTTCAGGTTTTTCCTTAACTATAACTAATGATGATCCCAGAACTATCAGGGAGGCAGTAGATTCAGAGGATGGAAAACTCTGGAAGGAGTACATGGTTGATGAAATGACATCCTTGCACAAAAATGAGGCATGGGATCTGGTGGAGTTGTCAGCTGGAAGGAAGCCCATCGAGAGAAAATGGGTGTTTAAAAAGAAGATGAATGTAGAAGGCAAGGTGGAGAAATACAAAGTTCGGTTGGTATCAAAAGGTTATTCCCAGCTCGGTTGGTAGCAAAAGGTTATTCCCAGGTGTTGGGAATTGATTTTGGTGATATTTTTTCTCCTGTTGCCAAGGTTACTTCTATTAGATTACTTTTATCTGTTACTGCTACATTTGATTTTGAGATAGAACAGATGGATGTGAAGACAACATTTCTTCACGGGGATCTAGAAGAGGAGATCTACATGAAGCAACCTGAAGGCTTTATGGTGAAGGGTAAGAAAGAACTGGTATGTAGGTTGAAGAAGTCTCTGTATGGGTTAAAATAGTCACCAAGGATGTCGTATCAGAAATTTGATACCTATATACGTGGACTTGGCTTCACCAGAAGCAAGGAGTATCACTGTGTTTTTTTTAAATTAATTGGTGACCGTGTAATTTATTTGGTCTTGTATGTGGATGATATGCTGTTGATTGGAAATGACAAAGAGATTATCGAATATTTGAAGACCTAGCTGTTCTCCAAATTCGACATGAATGATCTTGGTGCTGCAAACTATATTTTGGGCATGGAAATTAAGAGAGATCGGGAAAAGAGGAAGCTCTGGTTAAACCATAGGAAGTATGTTGAGACTATATTGCAGAGGTTCAATATGCAGGATAGTAAACCGGTGAATTTTCCTATTCCTGTAGGTGTAGATCTATCAGTTAAATAGTGTCCGAAGACACAAGAAGAAGAGGAGGATATGTCCCATGCTCCATATGCAAGTGCAGTGGGTAGCATGATGTATGCAATGGTCTGTACTAGACCAGACATTTCACATGAAGTGGGAGTATTGAGCAGGTTTATGTCAAACCCAGGGAAGGAGCATTGGACAGCAGTGAAGCGGGTTTTCAGATATTTACGTGGCACTAGTGATTATGGCTTGTGCTACCAGGGAAAACCAGGATTGGAAAGAATGTTGGACATTCATGGTTTTGTTGATGCAGACTGGGCTAGAGATCTGGACCAAAGAAGATCTACAAGTGGGTATGTGTTTAGCCTATTTGGAGGCGCAGTTAGTTGGATGAATAAAAGACAGTCAGTAGTGGCTCTTTCAACTACAGAGGTAGAATACATAGCAGCCACTCATGCAAGCAAGGAAGCAGTTTGGTTGCAGAGATTGTGTTCAAGTATGGAATTGGTACAACAAGCTATAAGGATAGACTGTGATAGCCAAAGTGCAATTTTCTTGGCTAAGAATCCTGATTACCATTCAAAGACAAAGCACATTGATGTTCAATATCACTTTGTTAGAGATATGGTTGAGGCTAAAAGGGTGTTGCTGGTAAAGGTGGACACTATGAAGAATGTTGCAAATGCATTGACAAAGTCTGTGAGCACTCAGAAGTTCTCTTGGTGTAGAGAAACAATGGGTGTTGAAGAGTTGGCCCAATGACTAAGCTCTCCTGTGGCACCCTGTGGAAAGAAAGAAACAAGTGGGAGAATGTTGGGTATGTGTTATATTCTTTCCACGACTAGCCCCACGCGTTGTACATTGCGCCGGGCAAGCAGGGGGATCACAAGGGGGGAAGCAGGCCCCACTATTGGGGTCGAGGATAGCGCCCGGGAAAAAAATTGTTTGGTGTGCGGACCCACTCATAGGTGGACCCACCCATGTTTTGTGCATGATTTTTCACATGGTTTTGGGGTACGATGGTTTTCAACCCCTGGTATTTTGTAGATCCGGTCAAGGGAACTACGATTATGTTCTAATTCAAGGTTAATGGATTAGGGTTTATGTATGCTTCGGCATGTATATATATGTGTTGTAACAATAAAAGGAATATAATGAAAAATCAAGCTGTTCGTCCCGATTTGGGATCCATGGGAAAATCTCTGTGTTTATCTGTTTTATGTTTTATGCTCTCGCTAATGTTTATTTTCTGTTATAAGATTCATGTGCAGACAATTTTTGTTCAGTGTTAAAACCTACATAGATCTAGCGCATGTGGATGCGAACAGAGACCTAATTAACCCTACGCAGAATAAGGTAATTGGGGATTATAAGACCTAGTGCAACTCTGCTTGCTTTACCCATCCTTTCTCAGGGTGCAGAAACCTGGTTCTAGCACCCACCCATACTACTTCGTGTGATACTTTGACCTACGCAATTAGGTCGCTGCCGAAAGGGCTAGTAGTATAGGGGTTTGTTGGAAAACCTTGCATACGGAACCTAGGTCAGGACCCGTCAAGCCAATAAATGGTTCCGTTGCTGGGACCGGAAGACGTCTGAGAGAGGAATCGGGTAATGACAAGAAAATACTGGAAACCTGAAAGAAAAGAGATCGAAGAATAGCTCGAAAGACAGATCCAGGAGTTTGCAGTAAAAGAAAATCGCAATGAGAAGTTAACAGTGGAAAGGTGGAAAAATAGGTACATCCTTACTGAAAGCTATGAGATATTCTTTGGAACCTTTGCAGTTTAACTGCGGAGTGGTTGGCCAAACTTGTGGAAATCCAGAGGTGCTGGAAGGACGAGCGGGTCACTCAGTGGACCCCAGAGCTGCTTGAGTAGCTAGAAGAAACTGATAATACTATCACACGCACGGTGGATCACTGGGTGGATAGTGTGCTGGGAGGATTTGTGACAGAATTTTCCATTGATCAGTTTGTATCATTATCTGAGGCCGAACGATGATTCTTCAAAGGGTTTTGAGGCAAATTTCTGAGGACGTTACCATTGCTAATCAAGAAATTACTATGTGAAAAGAGCATTTTGTGTAGTCATACTAACTGAATGACCTAGGTTCTAGACAGGAGAGTGACACACAGTGGTAAATACTATCGGACCAACCTTGATGGAGGGAGATCCACTTACAATTTTTTGCAGGAACCAGCTGTGCAAGATCCCCCAGCTACATCGCCATCTAGGCCGCGTAAGGGTAATAATTTTCCTATACCACCACCCCCCCTAGACAGTGATATGGCTGCGCATATGAAACTAACTACCTTCAAGGGGGTAGGAGATGAGGATATGGACCAGTTTCGGTTCATTGCAGAGTCTATATGGACTGCGCAGAATGTGGCGAGTGATACTGTAAAAAGCGCGTAGCTGTCGTTGGCATTCGACGACAGGGCCCTGGACTAGTATATGTGGTATATTGCCCAGAATGGGAGCGTGTATATTCAAGATATCAAGGATGCTTTGAAACACCAGTTTAGGAAGCCAAAATCCTGTTCCCAGCTGGTAGTAGAAGTGAAGGACTTCAAACAATGTGTGTCTGAATCAGTATGGGAGGCTGATCATGTATTGAAGAAAGAAATCAGGGAAGGAGGATTCGAATATGATGATAGACAGCATACGGAATGGTTCATCACTATGTTATTACCTCACCTGAACACGCCAATGAGTCATCAGACCTTTGAGTCACAGGAGAAGGCTGTGGAAGTCGCTATGAAACTGGAGGCTGCCCCCAAAGAGGATACGTCAGCAGGGGTACAACAAATCTGGGAACAACTTGGGCCTATCCATATGGAGATACAGAACCTGCGAAAAGAGTGAGTAAAGGACGGTTGCACAGATATCTGGTGCATACGATACTGGGTGTCTAGCCATATGAAGGATCAGTGCCCTCTGCTGATTGATTACCTCTAAGCAGAAGGACCTAGTTCAGTACGCCCAGGGGAAAGTAGGGAACCCATCCTGTTACGACCAGGTTCAAACGTACCTGCGCTATGGTACGATGACTTTCGGGTAGCAGGACTACATGATACAAACCATTGCCATCGGTTAGGTGCGTATGTCCCAAAAATAGACCAAAAATGATGTTGATTCTGCCGATCAGTGGGACATCATGAGCGGAACTGTCGTACTTATGACTTAATGTTGGATCGTGGGAAATTATATAGGGTAAAATCGGACCCTACATCGCCAAGACTTTCTGCACACTTTGGAAGATTTTCAGCCCAAGGTAGAGGAGGTCGGGGAGGAAGCACAGGGCGAGGACATGGGCAGATAATCTGTTATAACTGTGGAGAAATAGGGCACTTTTCCAGATAATTCCCAAATCTCACCAGGCCATCGTGAAAATATTGTAGGAAGCTAGACCATGAGGTAGAGGACTACCCAATTTTAATAGCCAAGATGCAGGTAAAGCAGCCCACCCCTACGCAGAACATAAAAAGAGTTAAAACTGAGCTAAGAAAGGCAGATTCCTGTGTAAAATTCATGACATGCAGCGGGATGGTCACCTAGGGAGAAAAAGAGGAGCTTGCCTCCCGGGAAGGAGTGCCTTTCAAAGAACAAACACCACTGGCAGCCCCCGTGCAGCTGCCGATGCAACGTCAGATATAGGAAGGAGTTGAGCCCTTTTTAAAGGAATGTCTGAAGCTGCTACGAAATCAGTAGGCTGTAGGAAATCTCCAAGCACTACTGAATACCTACACAACTTAGTCCAATTTGATCCCTTAGACCAAGGATGCACACAAACTATAAAACTATAAGAACTGCACCGAAAGAGAGATTCGATTGACTGTGCAGATTGGTGACTACGAGATGGATTAGGTTATCTTATATCTAGGTTCAGATGCGAATGTATTACCAAAATAAACATGGAAATGTATGGGAGAGCCTAGTTAGAATGGTCCACCATCCAGCTACGAATGGCCAATCAAAAAAAAAATCATCCCTCTAGGGAGGTTACCAAAAGTTATGGTTAACATCACAGGGGTAAGGGTCCTAGCTGACTTTGAAGTAATAGAAATTGTGGAAGATGCGGATCCCTACCCTGCACTCCTTGGAATGGACTGGGAAATTGACATGGGGGGTGTCATCAATCTCAAGAAGCACAGCATGGTGTTTGAAAGCAAATGTACATGTGTCATAGTACCACTAGATCCAGTAGAAGGTGTGTGGTATATAGAGCCATCTATGAGGAGGAGGAATTAAATCACATTTATAAATTAACTGTGCAGGATGAAGATCAGGTTAACCCCACAAATGAAGGAATTCTCTGCTGGGAAAAGGACAATGAATGTTTTTCTGACTATGATCAGGAGCTGGAAAATTGGCAAGGTCGATTGCACAAGGTTTCAATGCTTCGATGTCTTTAGACTGTCAAGAATTTTCGTCACATCTCTACCAAGGAAAGAAACCTACCCTACCAAGAGGACACAAATGATAGTTAGAAGACTGTTGAACTTCAGATTCCCATGGAATGCAGGTTACGAGCACTGCCATTAACACTGCATGGAGCACCTACGCAAGGACCGGTATTCTTCACTCAGGAGAAGTATTGGAGATGGGTGATCCTGTGCATAAGGACCCTTGTTTCCAGATGGAATCCAAGGTCAGTCAACCTATGCAGATACTTCCTTACATACAACACTCGAGGGTGTGATCAAACCTTGCCCTGACAGGCTTGCCAGGGTACCACTGACCTAGGCATGCATTGGGTTACGAACCTGACTGAACCCATGTGTAATTGGGAGAATTTGCGGATGCCTCAAGTAATAGATGGAAGGAGGATGTGTGTCACAGCCCTATAGTACATGGACATCCAGACCAAGGGTGAAGCACATGGCTTGAAAAGTTTGATGGCCAAATTGCAGACACACCTTGCATCGACCTTCATTCATGGTACGCGAACGATACACAGGCGTCATTCGTGGTCTAACTTTCAATGGAAACAACCTTAGGCACAAAGGATGACCATCAGCAGATCCCGATTTGATAAAAAAGGAATCTTACAAGTACGCAAAATAGGTGGAAGATCATCAATGCAGCCATTTATGGTAAGATTGATCCACCTAATCGATGGTCAGTCTCACGAATGGGCTATTCCACCATTAAATAGCTCTGGACAGTGTGTGGTTGTTTGGATAACTTCACACTAGGCTACTTATTTACCCTACAACATGCTCCTGCTATTTTCGTACTAGTTTTTTGTGCTCATTAGCATTCTCTGGGATGCCCGTTTTCTTGTTGCTCGGATGGACCCTAACCTGCTGAATGATCTGGTCCCAGGCTGCTCAGTAAATACAGATATCATCTTAAGAGAACCTAAGAATGCTGAGTGCAGCAAAGGAATGAGTACTGGCTTCCTGCAGAAAGAATTGTCTGTGAGCCACAAACAGAGAGGCACCAGTACTGCGCAACCAACCTTCTCACACCGGGGAGAGCCACGGGACCGAGCCGGCTGACCTTAGAAGATATAGCAGAAGAAGGTCCGCTAGTACCACAGTCCCCCGCCCGCAGCATCAAAGTTAGGTCCCAACTGGTTTTGTGCCAAGAAGGAATGCTGAGATATAGGGAGATGCTGCGACGTCTCTGTAACTCCATAATACCACCTAGTAAAAGCAATGTGTGTTCACTCCCTCACATTTCCCTAGTCAACTCTCCTAATCCAACTACTAGGGAAATCCAAATAGATTTAGCATATCTATCTCTCACAGAGCTACAAGGACTATACACCAGGGTGTTGCATGAAGTTCGTCACCATGATCGGGCTACGCAGCAGTAGTATGACATACCTCTAAAAGTACGAGACCAGTGGATTGCAGTGGTCACAGATGCAATGCATATTATTCAGGAGTAGCTGATGCGGGGCACACAATTGGTCGAAACAACTACCCAACTATGGATGGCCCTCCAGAACCATTCTACGCTTCAGCATATCCAGAAGGAATTACAGCAGGCGGAAGCTACTCTGGATCAAGTTAGAGCCTCCACCACCTCCACGCAGCGTCTAGCCGTCTTGGACAAGCTTGAGAACCTTTTCCAAAACAAGCATGTTATCTGAAAACGGTTGAAACCATGGGTCGACATCGCACTCCAGCTCACCAACGATGCTCAGCCTACCATTGCGCGCCTCCACTGGCTATTAGAAAGGGTTACCACAGCTCCAGATGGCCCTACCTCACTGACGCTTGTCAGCATTGTGCATCGAGTTGTGGCCCAGATTCAGGAATTTCTCCCTCTACTAGTATGCACTCTGGCTACCTTGCGCGTTCAAATAGAGGTTGTGCCACTGCAGTGACTTGGGACGAGTGACAAGATTGTGTTGGGGGACTGTTGGAATGAGGTCTCCTAACAAGCTGCGAAACTAGTCCATTTTGGATATTTTTTATTAGATTTAATCTAGTAGAGGGGTTTTGGGGTGGGTCAAAGCCCCAAAAGCATTGTATTGGGAAAAGGGGTAAACCAGTGGTTCGAAAACCATGGTCTACGAACCATAGGAAATATTAGGGCAGATTGTTATAAATAGAGGACTATTTTTGTATTGTAAGGTGGGATATGATGAGCTATTGATGCGAATTGTGATTTAAGCTATCTGTTTGGGTTTTGGGGAAAAAACTCCTGCTGGCTGTGTGCATGAAGATCCAAGTATAGTTGTGTGCGGACCCTGCTGCTGTGTGCGCAGGTTGGGAAGGGAATCGTAAGGAAGGATTTATGAATGAATGAATAAGAAAGATTAATAGAGAACTGAAACTGTGAGTAATTTGGTGCGAATTGTTGGTAATTGTTGTGTTATGTATTTTCTGTCTTTAAAGCTGTGAAGATTTCTGTAAGTGTGTTTCTGGATCTGGATCTATTCTGTTCTGTTTATATATTGTTGTGTTATTGTAATAAAACCGTATAACTATAGATCTAGCACACGTGGATATGAACAGAGACCTAATTAACCCTACGCAGAACAAGGTAATTGGGGATTACAGGACCTAGCACAGCTTTGCTTTCTTTACCCATCCTTTCTCAGGGTGCAGAAAACTGGTTCCAGCACCCACCCATACTACTTCAGGTGAGACTTTGACCTCCACAAGCAGGTCACTGCTGAAAGGCCCAGTAGTATAGGGGTTTGTTGGCAAACCTTGCACACTGAACCTCGGTTAGGACCCCTCAAGCCAACAATATAGATTCATTTGAAATACTCCAACTTTTAGGTGGAAGGACCGAGCTAAAGTTTTATCATATAAATCCAAATTTCAAACTTGTA
The DNA here is from genome assembly GCA_034641835.2 of Pinus albicaulis. NCBI lineage: Eukaryota > Viridiplantae > Streptophyta > Pinopsida > Pinales > Pinaceae > Pinus > Pinus albicaulis. Next base: position 1,178,058,511 of record CM076581.1, read on the forward strand.
AATCTAAGATTTTCTAAGCATGTGACTATATTTCATAAATTCCAAAAATGGGTTACTTGTATTGTGTAATGAGACGATCTTCATCTAAGCTTCCTATTATCCCTCAAAATCCTTTCTCTTAGAAATAATTTCATAGGAAACCCTTGGGAATTTCTCCCCATTCCAAGGATGGTACCCAATGTAAGTCAAGAAGCATCATAAGATCCTGTGGGAATCAAAATGAGGACCTGCGTACTACACCAGATTTATGACAGTTCCCTCACAACAATGACATTAATTGATTTTACTAACCCTTGCACCTATTTACAACTCATTCTTGTTCTTATGTAGCCCTCCAATTTTTACTGATCTCTTAAAATAATCCTTCAGCTGTCATTCTTAAGAATTTATTTCATCATATTTCAGATTTCTTATAACCTCAAAAATAAAACACAACACAATTGATTGTGTATTTTTGTATGGATGATATTTTTAAACCATGAAATTAAAAGGAAATTGGGATACCTTACCGAAGAAATTATTCATTTAGAAATAACCCGCCAAGAATTTAATAATTATAGTCAACAATGTATATGGAAATACAGTTGTGAAAACATGTTCAACAGTTTTATGCACATCAAATAATATCATTAGGAATATAATATATTTAGATTAAAGAACTACGATATCAATGTAATTACTAAAAGGTGAATTATCATTAGTCATACTCATTTGAAGTAAGTACATGAGATCTATTTACATCATTCTCATAATTTTTACATATCACTATCAAAGTCATGTGACTTGGGATCAGGAATAACTTGGTAGTGTTGAGATTTTATTTCTTATTTTTAATTAAATCTGGAGAAAATCTCATGTAGATGACAACAATAGGATTTGTTGCTACATTGACTCCATCAGTTTCTGATGAGGAGTTAATGCATCCTATATTTGTTGTGAGAGAATTTATGAGTTTGTTGCCATTTCTGCTTATAAAATGTAAGCCCGTAGAGGCAAGTGTGAATAATGAGGAATGTGCTGTGAGGAAGAGCTGAGCAGATGAGAAACTCTGCTATTGTATTTCTGTTGTTGATGAATGAGATTTCCGATGCCCTGTTAGGTGGACGTAGCCCAGATTGGTTGGGTGAACCACGTTAAAAATCTGATGTCTTTATGTGTGTTTGAATGCTATGTGTTCTGTATGTTTTATTTTGTTATTCTGCTACTGAGCTCAACAATTGGTATCAGAGCTTGAAGTTGGAGACAGAGCGACGTTGTTGGTAGCAAGCGTAAGAACGCTGGAGGAACCGTGGGTCTGGTTCTGCGCTTCATTTGTTCTGCAGAGCCGTTGCTGTATTTTCGTGAGCCTACAGTGTTAGGTGTGGACAGAAAGCGGCTGCCGGCAGTCGCAGCGTTGAATGGCGTCGGAAGAATAAGAGATGTTGGACGTTGCATTGAACGCACGTGTTTTCAGTGCAAGAAAATTTTGACGCTGAAACGCTGCCGTATCTCTAACACTTGGTTGAGAGCAGCAGTCCTTTGAACGCAGAAACTTCTTGGACCGAGAAATTATGCCGTGAGTATTGGTTCAATTTTTCTGTTCTTTGAAAATCGATATTTTATTTGGAACGATTTCAAATGGGTCTAAATCGTATGCCGTTTGAAAGGAAAAAGAAAAGTTGATTTATTTAAGTGCAGAAACGCTACCATAACAGACACTGTGAGTTAATTCGATTTGAAGTTTTCCGATGATGCGAACAAAAGGTCGATTTGCAGTTTTTTATAAAGCCGGTTTGATACGTTTTGGACAAAACGTCAATGTGTAGTTTTTATGAAGCTGGTGTGATATGCTTTTAAAAGAAAAAAAAAACAAAGTTGATTTGTTGGAAGTCGATTGGTATATATAAAATGCCATTTTATATTGTAATATTTAAAATTCCATTTTATATTGTAATGTTTAAAATCGATATGCCATTTAAAATCGATTTTTTTGCAAATTGAAAATCAATATGGCATCATGTCAAGGTTAAGGGCATTTAGAAATACTTTTGAATATTAAATTGCCATTTGCATATGGTATGAAAGGAAAGGCATTTTATAAAGGTGAAGGGTAAAAAATTTTTTAAGGGCATTTTTTATTAAAAAGGGCATTCTTTATTAAAAATTTGCAATTGGAGGTTGTGTTTTGTGACACGAGCTAATAAAAATGGCAAAAACACAAAGTGCCCGGTTTGAGATCGAGAAGTTCAATGGAAAAAACAACTTCGAGATCTGGAAGGTGAAGATGTATGATCTACTTGTGCAACAAGGCGTGGCGAAGGCGCTGTTGGGAAAATCCAAACAGCCCTACACCATGACAGATGATGAATGGAGTGATCTGGATGAAAGAGCACTGAGTGGTATTCGAATGTGTTTGGCGGATGATGTTTTGTTTAACATTGTGTCAGAGAAAACTGCTGCTGGTTTGTGGTCAAAGCTTGAAAAGTTGTACATGACAAAATCCTTAACCAATAAGATTCTTCTGAAGTGAAAATTGTACAGTTTGCGCATGAAAGAAGGTACGATGATAACTGATCATCTGAATACCTTTAATACTCTCCTGGTGCAGTTAGAAAGTATAGAAGTAAAATTTGAATTAGAAGATAAAGCTGTAACTTTATTATGCTCATTGCCCGAGTCATGGGATCATTTTGTTACTTCTATAAGTCTTAGTTCATCAGAAACCCTTGAATTTGATGATGTTGTTGGAGCTTTGTTATCCGAAGAAACAAGGAAGAGGTCAAATTCAGAAACCTCTACATCAGAAGAAATGTTGGTCAGAGGTCGTTCCAAAGAAATACGCTTCAGTAAGCACAGCAACTCGCGTTCAAAATCGAAAGGGAAGAAGAGTAAGGTAAAGTGTTGGTTTTGTGGCAAATCAGGACATTTGAAGAAGGACTGTTGGAAGAGACAGCAAACATCCAAAGGAGAATCTTCGACAGAGAAGAAAGAAGCAAACACGACAGATACAGGTTCGACATCGATTTCAGGTATGAGTGATGAAGTGTTATCAGTTAGTTTGTCTAATCATGATCAACATTGGCTGTTAGATTCTGGTGCGTCAAATCACATGTGCATTCATAGAGAGTGGTTTAAAACTTATAAATCAATCAATGATGGAGTGGTTTATATGGGAAATGATGCCTCATGTAATGTTGTGGGAATTGGAAGCATCCAGATTAAAATGTTTGATGGGACAAATAAAATTCTAACTGATGTAAGACATGTACCTGAACTAAGAAAAAACCTCATTTCACTAGGAGTACTAGAAACTAATGGATATAAAACCTTTATTCAAGGTGGAGTAATGAAAGTTTATAAAGGAATTTTACTAGTAATGAAAGCAAAGAAGGTTGGAAATCTTTTTCAGTTAGAAGGAAGAACAGAGTCAGATCATGCTTCTATAGTATCTAAAAACGACAGTAATTCTATTCGTTTATGGCATCAAAGGTTGGGCCATATGAGCGAAAGAGGATTAAAATTTTTATCTGATCGTAAGTTACTTCCTAGTTTAAGATCTTCTAAGTTAGATTTCTGCAAACATTGTCTGTTTGGGAAACAAAGCAAGCAGAAGTTTAAAACTGGAAAACATACTAGTAAGGGAGTCCTTGATTATATCCATTCTGATGTTTGGGGTCCATCTCCTACAACCTCATATGGAGGATCATCATATTTTGTATCTTTTATTGATGATTTCCCTAGAAAAGTGTGGGTCTATATGTTAAAGAAGAAGTCTGATGTGTTCACAGTTTTCAAACAGTTTAGAGCATTAGTTGAAAACATCACTGGAAGAACCATTAAATGTTTAAGAACTAACAATGGTGGTGAGTTCACTTCAAAGGAATTTGATAATTATTGCAAGGATGCTGGGATCAAAAGACATAAAACCACTGTATATACTCGTCAGCAAAACGGAGTTGCTGAACGCATGAACATGACTCTTTTAGAGAGAGCAAGAAGTATGCTTAGTAACACCAACTTGCAGAAGGAATTGTGGACAGAAGCGGTTTCTACAGCTTGTTACTTGGTAAATCGATCACCATCAACTGCGATAGGATGCAAAATTCCTCAGGAGGTATGGAAAGGTTATCCATGTGATTATTCTAAACTGAAAGTTTTTGGTTGTGATGCATATGCTCTAGTTCCAAAACATCAGCGTTCTAAATTAGATCCTAAATCAAAAAGATATATCTTTGTTGGATATGGTGATGGAACTAAGGGATACAGGTTGTGGGATCCTACTACTCACAAGATCATCATTAACAAAGATGTTAAATTTAATGAATCCTCACTTGAAAATCCAAAAGTAAATGATGAATTGAAACAGGATAATGAGCCTAAGCTTCAACACATTCAGTTTGAAACCAGTTCAAAAACTGATGATAGTCCAGATGAACAAGTTTCAGATTCAGATCATGAACAAGTTTCAGATGCAGATCATGAACATGTTTCAGATGCTGATCATGAAGAAGTTCCTACAGATAATAATCAGCAAATTGTAGAAGTACCAGAAACATCTTTAAGGAGGTCTACGAGAATCAGACGACTTCCTAAAAGGTATGATGATTATGTTACTTCAGTTGCTTTAACTGCTAACGATGATGAACCTTTGTGCTATCAGGAAGCTATAGAAGGTTCAAACAATGGTAAGTGGAAAGAGGCTATGAAGGACGAGATGAAGGCGTTAGCGAAGAATGCCACATGGGATCTGGTAGAACTTCCTAAAGACAGAAAAACTGTGGGATGTAAGTGGGTTTACAAATTGAAGAAGGGTGTTGATGATACAGAAGACAGGTACAAAGCGAGGTTGGTCGCAAAAGGTTTTTCTCAGAAAGCAGGCGTTGAATTTCATGAGATTTTTTCACCAGTTGTAAAAATTGTTTCAATTCGGATTGTGTTAGCATTAGTTGCTTTACTTGATTTAGAATTACAGAAACTAGATGTTAAAACTACTTTTTTACATGGAGATTTAGATGAGGAGATTTACATGGAACAACCAGAAGGGTTTGTTCAAAATCGCAACAGGAAATTTGTCTACAGGCTCAAGAAATCATTGTATGGTCTGAAGCAGTCGCCTCGACAGTGGTACAAGAAATTTGATTCTTTCATGATGAGTCAAAATTATATAAGAAGTGAATATGATCATTGTGTTTACTTTAAGAAATTAAGTAATGGCATGTTCATTATCTTAGTGTTGTATGTTGACGATATGCTTTTAGCAAGCAAAAGCATAACAAAGATCAACAGGTTAAAGGCTCAGATGGCTAGGACGTTTGACATGAAAGATCTAGGAGCAGCAAGACAGATTTTGGGCATGGAGATTTTCAGAGACAGGAGCAATGGTAAGTTGTGGCTATCACAACAGAAGTATGTTGAGAAGATGCTCTTGAGGTTTGGTATGAACAATGTGAAGCCTGTTTCAGTCCCTTTTGCTTCCCATTTTAAGCTTTCTTCAAGTTTATGTCCTAACACTAATGAAGAAAAGGAATATATGTCTCGAATTCCATATGCCAATGTAGTAGGTTGTTTGATGTATGCGATGGTTTGTACTCAAACATATATTTCACATGCAGTTGGGGTTGTCAGTAGGTATATGGAAAATCCAGGGAAAGAGCATTGGTCAGCATTGAAATGGGTGCTTCGGTATCTGAGAGGCACAAGTGATTATTGTATCACTTATAAAAGAAGCAGTGAATATATTTATGGATATGTTGATTCTGATTTTGCAGGTGATTTGGATAAGAGAAGGTCAACTTCAGGGTATGTCTTTACTCTTGCAGGTGGAGCTATTAGCTGGATTTCAAAGCTACAAAACATTGTTGCTTTATCCACTACAGAAGCAGAATACATAGCTGCTTCGCATGCTTGAAAAGAAGCAGTTTGGTTGAAAGGTTTGTTTGGTGAGTTTGGTAGGTTGCAGGACAGCATCAAGTTATTTTGTGATAGTCAAAGTGCAATTCACTTGGCTAAAAATCCCGCCTATCATAGTAAATCAAAGCACATACCTATCAAATACCATTTTGTAAGACAGGTTATCACTGAAAGGGGAGTGTCTCTTGAAAAGATGCATACAAAGGAAAACTGTGCAGACATGTTCACGAAACCAATTTTGTTAGAGAAGCTACGATGGTGTTTGGCTTCTCTTGGCTTGCAGAAAAGATAAAAAAAAAAAATTAATGAAACAGGGTATCAGGCTAATTGTTGTCAAGGTGGAGATTGTTGAAATTTTATTTCTTATTTTTAATTAAATCTGGAGAAAATATCATGTAGATGACAACAATAGGATTTGTTGCTACATTGACTCCATTAGTTTCTGATGAAGAGTTAATGCATCCTATATTTGTCGTGAGAGAATTTATGAGTTTGTTGCCATTTCCAGCTATAAAATGTAAGCCCGTAGAGGCAAGTGTGAATAATGAGGAATGTGCTGTGAGGAAGAGCTGAGAAGATGAGAAACTCTGCTATTGTATTTCTGTTGTTGATGAATGAGATTGCTGATGCCCTGTTAGGTGGATGTAGCCCAGATTGGTTGGGTGAACCACGTTAAAAATATATTGTCTTTATGTGTTTTTGAATGCTGTGTGTTCTGTATGTTTTATTTTGTTATTCCGTTGCTGAGCTCAACAGGTAGAGCTTAGTTATAACTGAAGCCTAAAATAAAATTGAAAATAGGAATAAATCTTGGAAAATAAAATTAAAAATAAGAGAGTTTTTCATTCCAAGGTATACCAAGTTCATATAAAATAAATAGAAAAAAAGGAATCTAAAATAATTAGTATTAGATTGGGAAAAAATGAGTGTAGACTATCCTCAAGAGTGCTTCAAATGAAGCTGAAAAATCATAGGCGCGCAAGTCAGATCATGATAGTCCCACTCAAAAAGTATGAATTATGAGTCTCACAACTTAGACTAAGTCATTTATCCACAAAAGAGAAGAGGAAAAGAGAATCACACCTTTCTCCTATTTTTCCATCTCAGATTTAGAAAAAACAACGAGGCCTATAATTTTTTTTTCTTTTTGTCCTTCGCACTTTGATTTCATTTAATTTCCCCAACTTTACCATTTTTCATTTATACTTTCAATACTTGGCCTCATACACTCATTATAACATCTCTGGCAACTTGCTACAGTCTAATGCCACTATACCTCTCACTGAGTAATCAGTTCAAAATATATAACTCTAGGATGTAGTAAAATATACTTGGTTACTTGTTATAGGTCTAATATATGAAAGTGTATCATTGTGGTAATTTTCAGCCATCTCACATAAGTGGTTGGCTATGTCATATGTCACATGATTATAGCTTGCATATTCATAATCCTGCAATAAAAAAGAGATATGTAAGTACCTTGGAAACTGCAGTAAAATGAGAATTGTAGATTTGTCCATGGCCAACACAATGTTTCTAATTCAAGATGATTTCTAGAGTTGGGCATTATTTCTAATCCAATCCATTCCATAATTGTGATATCCAACTATGCATTTCCATCCCTCATGATCCATTAATGACGTTTATTCTTTGTCCACAATGCAACTATATTGGCTTTATTATTATCATTCAAGACCTAATACAAAAAATAATATTTGGTCATTTCCACCAAAATCATTAGTGCAAAAATCTCCATCAGAAAAAACTGCACTGAATATGGTCGTCAAGGAAGAGGTAAAGTAGGAAACATTGGAGCATAATGGAGTAGTTTTCCCTCCCCCTTACCAACCTCATGGATTCAAGATGCTCCATAATGGCAAGCCATTTTCTCTCACAACTGGAGAACAGGAGATTGGAACTATGTTTGCAGTCATGAAGGACACAAACTATGCCACAAAGCCAAAATTTATAGATAATTTTTGGCATGATTGGAAGAAATTTCTTGGGACTGACCATGTCATTCAAAATTTTGAGCTTTGTGATTTTACCCAAATTTATGAATGACATGTTGGAGAAAAAGAGAAGAAACATATGAGCATAGAGGAAAGGAAGCTATGAAAGGAAAGAAACAACAATAGGAGGAGAAGTACATGTGGAAATTGTTGATGGAGTGAAAGAGAAGGCTTGGAATTTTAGAGTTGAGTGACCATAGCTCTTTCATGGCTTTGGATAGCATTCCAAATTGGGTAAATGGAAGAAGAGAATTTATCTAGAAGATATTAAAATCAATATAGGGAAATATTCTTCCATCTAAGAGTGTATAATGTCGGCCATAGGTGGAAGGAGAATAAGCATGAAAGGAATGTAATATGGTTGGATTATTGGAATGACCCAATCAATCCCAAATAATTAAAATATATATTATTGGCTCCTAGTAGTTCTTGGAAATTCCAAAGTGATGGAGCAAAGTATGAGAAGGGAATAATTCTCAAGGATTTCATAGATAACATTCGAGAAACATATACAAGATGGTTTAAGTTAAAGGATGAGACTAGTAGATTTATTATAGTTGCAACATATGTGATTGATAGGATTTCTCTAAGAGCTCTGTTAGACTCCTATACCAATAGGTGTCATTTTTCATGATTGACTTGATGAACTATGCAATATGTTCAAACCTTTTTCTTGTTGCAAAGATGTTCCATACTTTCAAAAAAAAATCAAAAAATCAAAAAATCAAAAAATTTAAAAATTTTAAAGAGAGAGCCCTCTCTGGATACAGATTGACTAGATTTTGTATCTGAAGGTTGGTTTGTGGTTACCTCAGATTTACTTTCCTTTTCCACAACTTCAAGGAAAATCTGAGTGATAACATATTGGCGACTCTACTGGAGGAATGAACCTGGAAGAACAATATGGAAAGATCAGGCTTTCAACTTGGATTGTTATCCAAGACATTATGTTCTTTCTAAATTGATAGATTTTTCCAATGTATATTGTATTTTAGAGAAGATCTTAGAGTAGTTTTTAATTTATCTCTTTTGAAAATTGTAAATATAAAATCTCCATGCACATTTGAGCATCATTCTTCTGACTCTTTTGATATCATTTTCCAATCAAGACAATGTTGATCAGAGATCCAGAGCTTCAAGTTTCAGAGAAATTCCACAACCAAATAATCCATATTCCAAAGCATTAATAGTGATACTGGATGACAGGGTTTGTGGAAAATCTTTCATTTGATGAAATTTTAAAGGAATTCAGGGATGATTTATCAAAACTTCAGTTTGATGAGGATTTTCTAAGAGCTTTCTTTCTTCTTTTTAAATCAAGAAAATTTTCTCCTCAAGTTAAAAAATGGCTTCTTGATATAATTTACGAAAATTATGAAAATGAAATCAAACTTTTGCATTCTCAAATTCAGTCATACAATTTCCGAAATTCTAAAGAATTCTTTGAAAATCTTCCTTCTCCAAAGAAAGAGGAAATTGTACTATCTTTTGACAAGCATATTGAGGATGATTATTCTTTCAAACACAAGACTGAGGAAATAGTTTCAAGGATTAATATTCAGAATACAACTGAGAAACTAGTCATTGAAGGCTTAGAAACACAAATCATACATTATGCTTTTAATGATCCTATAGTAAATTATATGGAGAATATTTTTACCTCAAATCTGCAAACATGTTTTATCTATGAGGATCAAATATATCAACAAAAGTAGCCTTTACACATCATATCATTTATTATAAAGGCACATGATCATAATATACTTCCAATTTTGATCACAAGCAATCAAGTTATTCATTTATTGTTACAGCTACTTGATTGGCTTCATTGGCATTTTTGTATTACCTGATTCAATAATATTTCTAGTAGATTGAGTAGGTAGATGAGTGCCAATAAGCTCATAATTTTGAGCATTTTTTTTTTAATTTTCAATTTTCAGTTAGTTTTTCATTAAGTTGGTTTGAAAATTTTTGTGTGTTGTTTCAGTTTCAGATCAAATTTCAGGTTGTAGAAAAAGGACTATATTCAATTCAAGATTTTCAACCACAACAAATGCATGTTTGGGATTGGAACAAGGCAGAAGATTTCCAACTGGGAAACAAAGTTTTAAGTTCTGAATGGATAGTGACTTGTTCGAGTTGAAGCCCGAGGAGAAGGCCCTAAGCTTCAGAAGTATTACTATCATACATATAATAAGGCAACAAGAAGAAGAATATTTCATGGTTCAGTTAAAGGCATTTTGAGGCATCTGACCTGTTGTTCTTGACTTTTCACAAGGAAAAGCCATCCCCAAGTGGAGCCAGTGTTAGACTCCTATACCAATAGGTGTCATTTTTCATGATTGACTTGTTGAAATATGCAATATGTCAAACCTTTTTCTTGTTGCAAAGGTGTTCCATAAAATCAAAAATTCAAAGAATTTAAAAATTGTAAAGAGGGCATACCCTACAAGAAAAATCAAAGGGTGAAAAAATAAAAATGGCCAAAAAAGTGAAAGAAAATGAACCCCAAACAAGAAAAGGCCAAGGAAAGTGTGCAAGTCTAAATGCCACTGCTTATTGCTCTGATGTAATAAAAAAATTGTGTGCAACTTGTATTTTATGCCACAATTCATGAATAGTCAAACTGTTTAAGCTTGGCTAGTTCATTTTTCAATTTCATGTTGTAGAATAGAGAATAAATATCTGGCCAAACAGTTTAATCTTGGCAGATAAGTAGGTAGGTAGAGTTAATAAAAGGAGCTCAACAGTTTAATCTGAGCCCTTGGATGTAATAATTGTAGACTTAGGTAGGCTTACCATGTAAAAGAAAAAGAAAAGTGTGATAAGGGTTTGCCAGTCTAAGTGCACCCTAATAAAGGAGAAAAAATGGTAGAGTAAAGTAGATAGGGTAGGTAGATGATGTTGCAAATTTTCATTTGATGAATGATGGTGTTAAAATGTGTTAAGAATTTACTTTCATCGCAAGTGAAATGGCAGAAGACTACATTGGCAGAATTTCAAAGCAAAGCAAGGTCAAAATCATTAATTTCCCCTCTCATTTTCCCCAAAGATTTTACTAATTTCCCTAAGCACTAAGGTATTTTAAAATTAAAGGGGCTCAAGACATTTCCTTGAATTTTGGAGGGACCAGACCCTTGGCCCAATAATTGAAAATACCTAAGTACTTGAAATCATCCATTATCACATTCATTCATCTTTCAAAAATCTTTTCCTAAGTAAAATCTCATTTTACTTAGGAAAATCCTTCAATATTTCATGAAAAGCCCTCAAAATCACTTTTATTCTAAGTCTAAGTGATGAAAGTATTATAATGCCATTTACTTTTCAATTCTCACTTTCTTGGTTATATTTAAGTATTTTGAGTTGACATTGTCCCTTTGTCATATTAATTCTAATTTATATATTAACTCCCTATGAAAATCACCTTTTCCTATGTATATAATTTCTTTCATATAATATTCCCAAAACCCATGTATTATAACTATTTTAGCCACAAGTATTTTATTCCCACTTATTCAAGACAAAAACCCACAATATACCTCCTTTTGGCTAAAATATAACATTAATTCTATTCCCGCCCCCTATGGTAAGAAAATCACATTGATTTAATTACCATATATTAAAAATATACGAAAAAGGTTTAAATATATGTATATATGTTTAAAACAGAAAAATAAATCCAAATTTTAATTAAAACTAAACTTTGAAATAAATCATCCCTGCGCATTTCACATTTCCGGACCATTTTTCCATATGGGATTAATTAATCCTTAAGATTAATTAATAACTGAACCCTCCAATCAAATGCCCCTCGAAATGATTAATTCATATTAAATCATGTCGGTCCCTCCCATTAAATATCTGTCAACTCCATATCTCATCAACCGTTGGATCGATCTGCCCAAGATCAACGGCTCGCATCGATTCCGCTGGCCATCCCCCATCCGAAAGATAACGCGCGAAATAAAAGTGGTTTGTGAATAGTTCCATTGCTGCGTGTGAAGCGCTGTATCGCTTCGCTGCCCATCCGCCCGAAACTGCCTTCGCTCATAAGTGGTGCGGAAAAAATCGCTTACGATTTTCTCCCCCGTGACTCACCTCCCGTATAGAATGACATCATCCGTTAAATTAATAAAAAATCCTCCACCCATTGACTTTGCGAATAAAACAAAAGAAGCCCGTGTTTTTCATTATTTCATGCGCAGTAAACAACTACACCCGCGTGCAAAGAAATTCAAAAACCAACTGCTGAAGCCTTTGTTAACCAATTCGAGCATGGTTTACCTCCCAAAAATCATTTTAGATTCACTCCACAGACCTCTCAAAATCGAATGAAACCTTTTCGACCTCCCCTGCAAACCGATGCTTTCTTAACAATTTTTTTGTTTTACAGGTGATCAGAAGACCACATCCTTGGATAAACAGTCTTAATACTAGTCATAAGACTTGTTTACTCCAAGAGTGTTATCAAATCTATTCAAACAGAGATGGAAGATAAAACATACAGTTGAAAGACAAGCAAAGGAAATAGGATATTAAACGATTTACTGTTGAAACAGACAGTAAAAACCTAAACTACACATTGAAGGTAAAAGGACACAGTAAAGAACAGTTAAAGAGTATCAGTGGTTAAAGTGTATCAGGTAAAAGTCAGAGTGAAAGTTAAAATGAAGTTATAGAGCGGTCAAAGGTAAACAGTAAAAGTAATTACAGAGGCAGTAAAATGGTAAAAATAAATGAAAATACTTTCACCAACATTGAATTTTGTTTAAAAGTGAAAGTAAAATAGTCAAAAGAACAAAAAAGTGAAAAGATGGAAAAACATAACAAGAAGGAACATTTTTGCAGAAATTGCATGTTTTAGTCATTGTTTTTCAGAAACTATTGTGATCAATCCAAGACAAATTTTTTAAAACTGAAGGATTTTTATGTTCTTAAAAGGACCATCTACAAAAACCTCTCTCACATTTCTAACAGCTATTATGGTTTTGGAAATATTAAACAATGTTGGAAAGCACTTTTCACAAAAAATTCTAGTTAAGTCATAATTTTGCAGAGAACATTGTGGCCAATCAAAAATACATCATACAAAACTTGATGAGGTTTTTGTTTATAAGAGAACCCTCTACAAAAACCTATCTCAATTTTTTCACAGTGATTTCAGAATGAGAGATACATGAACATCTTTACAGCCTATTTTTCAGACTCTGTAAAACTCGATTTTACAGATATTTTTGCAGAGCCTTTTGTGCACAACTGGAGAGGAATTTGGAGAAACTGAAAGAGATTTATCTCACCAACATATAAATCTACAATAACCTCTTTCACTTTTTACATATATATTACGGATTGAGAAATACAAATGTCTCATTGGACCCCAAGTTTGCAGAATTGTTGGAGCAGAATGCACAAAGAAAGGAAGCAGTTAGTGACTTGGATGCCTCATCATCAACTAATAGTTGGATCAAATTCGAATTATCCTCTTTGTCATCACCTATCCATACAAAATAGTGCCAAATAGATGCATTAGTTTGAGTGTCATTTACTTAAGTTCTATTTATGTAAAATAGTTGGAGAGATTTGTGAACCAATTTTGATATTTTTTTCAACATATTTTAGTTTAGAATTTGTATAAATACTCCCTCAATTGGAGTATTGAGGGTGGATTCTTCTACTTTGCTATAACATTGATTTTTTGGAATAAAGTTCTTTGGAGAAATTTCTTTATGGCTTGCTGGATGACGAATTGAATCTCAAGACTTTTTGCAGGATTCATGTGTCTAACTACAGATCAATAAGTCTTCTCTATCTCATGTTTTAAAAGTTTTATATCTGTTTATAATATCATTGCATTCCATTTCTGAATAATTGACAAAAAAGAATAAATCAGAACTTGCTTAAGTGTACTCTGATTTCAATTGGGATTATTCTAAATGTTTTCTTCTAAACTGGTTATAAACAATGAATTCTTAATTGCTCTTGTTTCGCTGGTTTAAAAATTTTGATTACTATAGTAAAGAATTCTTAACTGCTCTTTATTTGTAATCATTCACTTTCTTTCTTTGAACATGTTGAAAGATTCTTGATTGCCTATCATCCCTTCAAAATCCATTCCATTCACTTTAATATCTAAAATTGTTCTCTGTTTGGCTATCTTTCCCTGCAAAGCCATCTTTGGTGTAAAAACTTAATCCAGTAAAGCCATCCTTTCGAATCCATAGCCCAATGGCCTGAAATACTCAATCGTGCCCTTAGTTAGCGGATTCCACCATTTAAATTCAAACAAAATTCTTGGACTTATAACTAGCCTAATATTTTCTAAGAACAAAGCTAAATTTTAAAGAGAGAGCCCTCTCTGGATACAGATTAGCTAGATTCTGTATCTGAAGGTTTGTTTGTGGTTACCTCGGATCCCTTTCCTTTTCCACAACTTCAAGGAAAATCTGAGTGATAACAGGCTCCAAATTAGAAGGATGATGATGAGGCTGATACAGTGGGCTTCTATAGATTGAAAGTAGAAAATGTAACATAAATATCTCCAAAGTCTATGCAATTTGATTTCCTAGGAAAGGATTCCATTTGCTACTTCAACCAATTTTAGGTAGATGAATGACTCTTCACAAACATTTCTGAATTCAATAAGGGAAGAAGCGAAGGGGATGACTTGTTTGAATTATCAACACACATTTGTAGCTTCTTGATAGTCCAATGTATATTCTATGTATAGCCTAGTTTTGAACAAGGCTCTTTGTCAACCCAAAATGAGATAAAGGACACATTCACAACCAACAATATCTCTAGTAAAGAAAGAAAATGGAAATAATTGTGAACTAAAAAGTATTTTTTGAGCTATAAAAGTGCCAAAACATACTACAACATTAGTTGTATTACCATTATCAGTGTCTAATTCTTGGAATTGCAGTAGGCTATGTTAATACATCTCTTTGATTGTTTTCGAAAATAGATGAGCCTCTGTTAATAAACTAACTTCATCGCTTTGCAAAATGATGGAATATCCCAGGATAAATATACAAAATGATCGTTATGAAATAGTTTTAGTATCTTATATATTGTAGATTGTGGTAAACAACATGCCCCATTATATACAACTCCCATCTCTTTCACTACATAGATTGGTTTGTAAGCACATGTTAAGGTCACATTTACCTTGTTCTCAAAATCCTTTGCTATATACTTCATAACGAATGCTTTAATATTTTTTTTTTGGATTATCATGAATATTGTTTATGGAATTAGAAATATTTTATATTTTTTTCTCCAAACTTATATGTTTCTAAAACAAGAAGGGATAATTAATATTTTCTCTAAAATAGGGTGTAATACTACTTCCACTTTATATGTTAAGATAAAGTATTTCACATAAACTCACGATGTCGACTACCTCACGTGATTCTCATGTTTTGTCAACATAACCTCACAACCTCCACCTCTCTACACAACTTGTTATAACCCTTGGTTGGTTTAATTTTTTTTTTCCTTTCCTTTGTCTATCATCACTGACTTATTGGAGTGAACAACCCATTCAAGACTTCCAAACTTTTTTTTTTCTCTTAATTGGTGAAATTAGCAACTACAGTTCTTGATTCCCATGGATAGCGAAGAATGATATCTAGTCTTTGAAAATTGCTAGAGGATAGTACTATTGTGTGAAAATGGATTGCACCATGAGCACGAACTCATGTATGCCATTCTTTCCCATGGCTATCACAGAATCGTCTTACGGAAACTATAACATTCGAACATATTTTCTTTCCTTTGGGCGATAGCGCATGTGACCAGAAACACATAGATCAAAATATCTGCAATTTGCAAAACATATAAATGTGCGAGGAAATCCAGTATAGCAACCCCATAAATTGTATATGTATCCACCAAATTATATTCAATAAAAATGGATAAGAAGTGAAGGATCTTGATGTTGAAATCATCCCAATTTGTGAGAGGGACACTTCTTAGACAATAGATACGTTTAGCGCAAAAACTAGTTCCTTCGCTCCCGTAGAATGCCATCTTCACTTATAATTGGAGAAGCCCTGATACAACGTCTCTTTTCATACAAAAACAATCGTTCTTTTTTTTCTTGTTGTGGGGAGCTAAACTTTTTTGTTATGTATGTAGAATTGGTGAAATACAGAGAATAAATGTCTAAAAAAGGGGATATGAAAAGAGAATCACACATTTTATTTTATTTTCCATCTATGATATAGAAAAGACAACAAGGAGGCCTATCAACTTTTTTTCTATCCCTCATTCACATTTTTCTTTTATTTAATTTCCCTAACTTTACCATTTCCATTTCAAATTGCAATGGTTACCCTCTCGATTCATTCTAACATTCATGGCCACTTTCTACCAAGGATAATTTTAAGGATAAAAAATTATCTTGAAGTTTAAAAAATTGGGAATCTCACTAGTCCCTAATATGTAAATGATAAAATGTTTATTGATGTATTTATGAAATTATTCAAATTTATAATGATTTCATATATACTCTCTATATAATGTTGGCGATTTTTAACATAATATAATTTTATATTGTAAAAATTGGGCGAATCATTTTATAAAAAAATGGAAATTTGCGAATAATTTTTTTGGAAAAACATGGAAAATTAGCCCACTTACAAATATTAGCGCCTAAAATTTTCCATGCTTTCTATAGTCTAATGTCACTATAAGTCTCACTGGGTAATGACTTTAAAATATATAACTCTAGAACGTATTAAAATACACATGGATACTTGATATAGTCTAATATATGAGGGCATGTAGTTGTGGTAATTTGTATTTATCTCTTATAAGTGGTTGACTATGTCATATGCCAAAGGATTATAGCTTGCATAATCATAATCTCCCATAAAATGATATAGATATTTAAGTACCTTGGAGTTTGCAGTAAAATGAGAATTTTATATTTTTCCTTGGAAAACACAATGTTTCGAATTCAACACAATTTCCAGATTTGGGTGTTATTACTAATCCAATCCATTCCAGAATTTTGAAATCCTACTATGCAATTCCATCTCTCACGATCCATCAATGAAATTTCCTCTCTCTGTACAATGTGACTATATTAGTTTTTCTATTACCATTCTCGATGAGATATAATAACTAATATTGGAGAATTTCCACGAAAAGCATCACTGCCAAAATATCCATCGACAAAACATACAGTGAAAATGGTTTTCAAGGAAGAGATAAAGAACATTGGAGGAGAATGGAGTAAATTTTCCTTCCCCTTACCAACTTGATGGAGTCAAGATGCTTCCCAATGGAAAGCTAGTTATTCTTACTTTTGGAGAAGAGGATATTGGCACTATGTTTGCAGTCATGAAGGATGCAAACTATGCCACAAAGCAAAAAATTATCGAAAATTTCTGGCATGATTCGACGCAAGTTCTTAGGACTAACCACACCATTCAAAAGTTTGAGATCTGTGATTTTACCCCAATTTGTAATGACATCTTGGAGAAAAAGAGAAGAATAAATGGATTAACACAAAGGAAAATAAGCTATGAAAGAAAATAAGAAACAATATGACAAAAAGTACATGTTGGAAATTGTTAATGGAGTGATAGAGAAGGTTGGGAACTTCAGAGTTGAGCCATCGGGGCTCTTTCGTGGTTGTGGAGAGCATTCCAAAATGGGTAAATAGAAGAAGATAATTTATCTAGAAGATATTAGAATCAATATAGGGAAATATTTTTCCATCCTAGAGTATACAATGATGACCACAGCCAAAATATCCATCGACAAAACATACAGTGAAAATGGTTTTCAAGGAAGAGATAAAGAACATTGGAGCAGAATGGAGTAAATTTTCCTTCCCCTTACCAACTTGATGGAGTCAAGATGCTTCCCAATGGAAAGCTAGTTATTCTTACTTTTGGAGAAGAGGATATTGGCACTATGTTTGCAGTCATGAAGGATGCAAACTATGCCACAAAGCAAAAAATTATCGAAAATTTCTGGCATGATTCGACGCAAGTTCTTAGGACTAACCACACCATTCAAAAGTTTGAGATCTGTGATTTTACCCCAATTTGTAATGACATTTTGGAGAAAAAGAGAAGAATAAATGGATTAACACAAAGGAAAATAAGCTATGAAAGAAAATAAGAAACAATATGACAAAAAGTACATGTTGGAAATTGTTAATGGAGTGATAGAGAAGGTTGGGAAGTTCAGAGTTGAGCCATCGGGGCTCTTTCGTGGTTGTGGAGAGCATTCCAAAATGGGTAAATAGAAGAAGATAATTTATCTAGAAGATATTAGAATCAATATAGGGAAATATTTTTCCATCGTAGAGTATACAATGATGACCACAGGTGGAAGGCGATCACGCATGACAAGACTATAACATGGTTGGCTTATTGGAATGAACCAATCATTCCAGAAGAATTCAAATATGTATTCTTGGCTCCTAGTAGTTATTGGAAATGCCAAAGCAAAGAGGAAAATTATGAGAAGGAAACAATGTTCAAGGATTACATAGATAACATTAGAGAAAAATCAAAGGGGATGACCTGTTTGATAGGCTTGACACCATTAATTTGAATTCCCATTTCGAGGAACTTATGCGAGGACTTACAAAAAAATTCTTTAAAACATACCATACATCCATTGCATTGGAAATACTTATTCAGGAAAAAATTGGTATTATTTTCTCTCAGAAAATTTTTGAATCTAAATATGGAAACAAGGAGGTTGAAATTTTGTGTAACCATCAATAATCTATTTCAAAGGCACATGCTACCCAAATGGAAAGACTTGAAGGAAAAACTACAGGGTTAGAGAGAACGCTTAGAGAGATGGAAATTGATCTTGATAGGGATAAAAATGGGAATCCTCCACACTCCAGTTATGGAGAGGGAAGCCTTCAAAGTGAAACGAGAGTCCGGAAACGTTAGAGAAACAATTGCAGATACCAAGTTGAAGATCGATAAAATGAGGAAAACATGGAAATAAGAGATTATTTGAAGACTATGGTGTTGCAAAAATAATAAATCAATTGTCTGAACCCAAGAATTTTAGTTTCCTGGTGTAAGCGCCACGATGTTCCCATTGAGAAGATACTTGATAAGTACTTTCTGGCCAAATTTTCCTGAGAAATTAATATAGGAAAATAATACAAATTTTGAAGCCTAGGCAATGAATGTAGATCAAGAATGCATATCCATAAACCTTCATGACCTTTTTTTCCTTTCATGGCATTATAGTCACTCTGTTGCATATTTATGGATTGGGATTGGGCTTGTAAATGGAGAAATTAGATCTATAATATCACTTTAGACAATACCTTATGTTTATATCCGTTGGACGATGCCGAATTATCCTATAGGTATGTACATAACATGAAATAAACTCATTTCACTTCACAAGACAAATTTTATACAGGTGTGCACTAGAATGTTCGGATCTAATCTTCCGTGTTAAACAAGTCCACACCCTCTCCATAGATTCGAACCAGGGCATTCCTTAGCTTATTTCCCTTGTCTACCAATTACAGTGAAAGACCTAGTTCTTCATGTTTCCCTTGAGAGGCGTGATTTCATTATGCTTTGTGTCCACAACTTCTGCTTAATTCAGCGCCAAGGAGTGCAAAAAAATATAGAATTATTTAGGAAGGTTTCCCTCTATGTACGTGGGATCGTCCATTGATGTACAACATTCATGCATTCCACAAAGACCATGTGACTCAAATGCGAAAAAGGAAACATCTAGTCTAGATAATTAGATAATAGATTCCAGAAGCAAAAAAATATGAAAATTGTATACAAATATTATGAAACATGATGAATGTTGCCCAGTTCGAAAGAGCTTCCCTGTTATTTAATGAGGAGGATGTAGGAAGGAGAGAGAGTAAAATACCTACTCAATTCTTGTAGGACCCCACTATTTGCAGTTGGAAATGAAAGGCAATATTGTTCTGCCGAGGAAAAATGCCACGAAAGAAATGAAGATTAGGGAGGAAGGGAGGAAGGGTAGGAAGGGAGGAAGGGTTGTATACCATTTTTTCCTAGCTATACATTTTCTTGTCCAAACTATTATTATTTTTAAGCCCTTTAACTATTAGTTTTTCTCTTAACTACAAACTATTAATACCATGATGTCCAAATTTCCAATCATCCAATGTTAGATCAGATGGTGCACACATGTACACAATGTGCTAGGGAGTTGTTTTCAAAGGGGAACACCTTATAGCGTAAATATTTTAATGTGAATTATGTATATATTATATATCATTTTAATATATATATATGTATATATACCATGAAAAAAATTATTTTGTATGGTTAAAAAGTATATTTGGTCCTATATATATATAGCATTCAAAACTACAATTTAAACAATGAAAAATAACACATTATATTTGAGACTTTAAAGGAGTTTGTAGATGAAGAAATTCGATCCCTCTAGACTCATATTAGATATGTACTTAAATGGATCTATGCTGGTTATTTTTTTTTTAAACATGCATCAACTAGATGGATGGATGGACTAACCAACAAACAAACTTACACATCCTCTCATACTGGGTTGTAGAATGAGCTTCTGGACTCAATACTCAAATTAGCCTAGATCCATATTAAATCAGGATCCACTAAGTGCCAAGAGAGATCAAATCTGTTCACATTAAAAAAAAGGTTTCAATTTCAAGAAAATCTGTTTTCACATTAAAAAACAGTTTCAATTTCAAGAAATTTGATCTCTCTAGAAGTTTAGTAGAGCTAGAGTTAAGATAAATATAAGTTAAACTAAATACAACCATCTTAACTCTATACCCATCATAAGTATAAAAACACCAAATCCACTTTATATTATTATATATTAAATAGAATAATCATTTACCCATTGATGTTGAATGATGTTATTAGAATTATGTTAGATTAAACACCGTATAATATAGGTTTTATCTTTACAATTAACTTCCAGCACAATCCCTTCTTATAAAAGTTTAACCTTAAAAAACCATAATAATTGATTTACCATATTGCTACCATAAAAATGAATCCCATAATATATCAAAATGCAGGATCCCATAGTTTCAAGATCCGGAACCTGTGATCCCATAGCTTTTTTGTAAATGTGCCCATAACATATTGCTACCATCAATGTCTGCCTCTTCTACGAATTATAATGAACTCATGATTTCAACTTACAGCGATCAAAACTGAAATCCCTTGCATACTCGTTTACAAGGAACGTGGACCCTTGGACCTCAACTCAACAGTCAACTCCACACCTTCCCTAAAAAGGCTCCAAAAAGAGAAGTCGGAAAATAGTTCTATTGATTGGATGCGCACTTGGAAGCGATCATAAAGAAACGCAGCTTCTCTCCGTGACAAGAAATCAAAGATGACTGAACCCCAGTTTGGCCAGACATGAGTAGGGATTTTCAGTGGCACAGCTTCGAGAGCAGAAGGTGGTGGCAGATTAGGTATAACGTGAAATGAGATTGACGCGGAGTTGTTCCGAGTTGGAAATGCAATATAATTGCTGGTATGTGGCGATCGGGAGATAAGAGACATGAACGATGCCAATGGCCCCACTCGCCCACGCGAACACTGTCACCAATGTCAAACACTAATCTCAGAAAAAATTTCAAGAAAACAGTCTTTAATAAATACAGCCTTTTCAGATACCGCTTATAAAATCCCGTGTTTTTGTGTGCCCAACACTGCCGTAGCCTTCTCGGTTTTGTTGCTGAAAGATTGAGACCAGAGGACGAATGCCATTTGGATCGTTCGAAGATTACGCTTTTTGAGAATCGTGGAAACCGATGAAAGGATAGGAAGGCAGTCGAGGGTTAAACATATTAAAATTTAAATAATTCTAATATGTTGTGTCCACATTTATAACAATACAGTATTAGAAGAGACACTCTGGTTTCTAATTAATCATATAAGAAAGTGCATTATGGCAAGGAGAGTCCGAGTCCCTTAGTAGGGCCCTAAATAGGTCAATATAAAATATGTATTCTAGTAAGTGTCTAATTCAAATTAGGGTTATCAAACTAATTCCCAACAAATTAGTGACAACCATTGGAGCTAAACTCTTTAATGGGTAATTCGGGCATTTATTGTAGTAAAAATACTATTAATATCATTATTAGGGTTACAATTGAACTATTTTAGTTATTAGAATAGATTCCTACTTAATGTATTGAGGGTCAACTCTAGTCGCTAAGGTCCCATGAGTTAGTAGAGTGTGAAACTAATAAATGTCACTCATTATATTAAATAAATCACAGGTTTCATTTTAAATCCATGAGGTGGTTATAGTTTTGGTGAATTAGAAACTATAAATTATGATAGAAGCCAAGTAGTTAGTTATGAAGTGCATATTGTTTTATTATATTTGGAGCTTTTCTAATCTTTGAGGTTGCTTCCTCAAAGACAGAAGTGAACATTGCATTTGGTTGTCAACATCATAAAATGTTTTCTCATGTTAATTCCAGTTTACTTATTTTCTTTTCTTACCTGTATTTCTTTTTCTATTGTTATATTTATTCATTTTTTGGAATTAATATTCTATCTATATTTCTCTAAATAATATATTTGAGCTAACAAGGAACATAAGATATGGTAATAGAGTATTTTATTATGTCAAATCCAATTTTATTTTATTTTAAAGCTAGATACATGTTACATCCTTAAATAACACATTTAAAAAGTAAACCTATGATTAAGAAATAATACATACATAAATTATAAGAGAAAATACCTCGATTGACACACTTGTAATCTTTGTTCACACCCCTTTTAGTACTATTACATTAACAACACCTATATATGAAACTCTTTTCTACATACCTCTAGTTATATTAGAAGACCCATAGGAACACCTAAAACTAGTGTTGGATAAGTCTATTAGTTGTCCTATTAATATAGTACACCAAGCAAAACACTTGGGGAAATCACTCCCACATACCAACAAATAAAATAGTATAACTAAACCTATGACTTTTCATCCTTAGTTGGTGTTGTAAATGATTTTCCCAAATACTGTTGTTAAAAATCCTCCACTATGTTACAGAGATATAAGACATGGTAGTTTTTTTTCCTTATGACACTTTAAGCTCTAGTCTCTTTGTGTAAACCCTAGTTTCCAAAAGACAAGAAGAAAAATTCCTACCTAAGTTACAATATTAGGAACTTCAAAATTTCATTTGTGCTTTAATACTCAACATAGAGTAATAATTGGTCTAAATTTAAAAGGAAAATGATTTGGCACCTTCCAAACCATTATAGGAGACCTAGCTCAAAATAATATTCACGTGATGATGATGGACATGGAGTCACATTACAATTAAAATAATAAATATTGTGTGTGGCCACTTAGGATTTTACTTGTGACCCCTCTCCATGGATTCTTCTTAATAAATTGATTATGTTTGGATAACCCAATGATACCACAACATGTTATGCATGGAGTATGTACAAAAAATGGTTTAGTCTCCCACTTAGTTATTAGAAAGGAAACCAATATGTCTTCCCTCGCAATAGAAGTTAGTATTTTCTTTTATCAAATTATTAATCTAGACTGTAAACCTCAGAAGGGTCACAATAGCTTCAACGAAGAATCCCTTAAATTTAAGGACAGTGAGGGTAAATAATATCCTACCAATCACTTATTATTTTCAAACAATTCCGGCAAGTGAAGCCTCACATCACTAAATTTATCTAAATAACTTTTGATTGATTATATTTGTCTATTTGGGTTAACCCAATGCAACTCTACTTTCCTTTCGTGTCATAATAGATCAAATAATTGAGACAATAGTTAGGGTCCTCTACTTGGATAGGAAATATTGGTAGTGGTGGAAATGTATTGAGAATACATCTATATGAGTTTATACATGGAGGTAGTTTGAGGAAGACTTGGTTTCTATTTTGTTGGCTTTACTCATGGGGATTTAAACATTAAATCTTATATTTTACATAGTACCTTATAACAAGGTGATGGCCGATTGAGCTATCCCCCATGTGATTTGAGAAACACTTTTTTATTTTCCTTTGTTAAAGATACAATTTTTTCGGTCAACCTATCTAATTAATCCAAGGAGGCTTACTGCAAAACTATAATGATTATTTTGATCATTTGGATGTCGAAACATTTTTTTTTTTTTTTTTAAACAATTCATTGTTAATAGTCCTATGTAGGAAATAAAAGTCCATTTAGCTCATTTTCAGGAGGTCAATTAGACCTCTTGTCATGTCCAAGTTATATTCTATGCTCCTCAACATCCCCATCCAATATGGTAGCTCCTCACTATCCTACATTAACACTCAATGTCACAAATTGACATGAGATAAAGTGGTGAGATGAAAACTAAAGTATCATTGCTAAAATTTTCATGGAAGCTAATCTTTGGGATATAAATGTTTAAAAGAGTAGAAATTATCCATGTCCATTATTAGGACATTTTTTTATGAGGAGGTCCATGATGGAACTTAGGAATAAGCCACTCCCATCAGGAAGGAACCTCTTCTTTCATACTGATAGAGTGAAGAACCCCAAGTATTCCTACATGCTCTTATTAGCATTTCTTATCCTCATATATTATATTTGTTAAAGGTTGTATCAAGTCTTGGAAGGTCGTTAGCTTAATATATAGTGGCAACACCAACAATTTCATTCATAATTATTTTCTCAACAAACAGATTGTTATATTCATTCTCTTAACAAATTTCAAATTATGGTTGTGACTCACAGATCCATGAAATGTTGTGCTCGATGTGAAGATAAGAAACCTCAAATGGGTTCAAGTATTCCTTAAAATTTCACATGTTTTCGAATGAAATCGGTCATTGTGATATTGTTTTGGGTGATGAATTTCTACAAACATCAAGACCCATTTGCATTGAACTCTTTCTATTATACATATATTTTAATAAGGGTGAAAATTCATACATGCTCAAAATTCTCAAAGCAATCTCTCCATAAATTATAATCACTTAAAATATGGGAAACATGATAAAAAGGGTTCACTTTAGAATTATTCCACAATTCCATTTTATTCAAGCCTTTGAGGATGCTTATCTTCCATTTCTTTAATATTCTTTTATTAATATTAGATGCACATGAACATTTATTTGATCATCCCCTATGAGTACCACCTTCACTTCAAGAGCTAGACCATAAACTTCCACTACTTCCAAGAAGGCTAGCATCAAATGTGTGGCCATGTCATCATCCGTCTACCCAAAAGAGTGAAATTTATAAGACCATAGAAGTATTATTAGCTAACAATATCATTTTTCCTATTAATAGACCCTATTTTTATCCATTTCCAATGGTGCCTAAGAAATAATGCACATAGATAGTATGTCATGATTTTCAAACCCTTAAGAACCTTATAGTTTTGATAAGTTTCCATTCTATTCATTGATTGATGTGGTGGTTAAGCTATCTAGAGCATAATTATTTACCAAGCTTGATCTTCCTTGTGGTTATTGTCAAGTTTTTCTTAGAGGAAATCAATATTTTGAAGTACTCCTTTTTGCTCACATGATTGTCATTATGAGTTTTTAGTGACACCTTTGGTCTTTGCAATGTACCTTCCATATTTCAAATCCTCATGAACCACATATTTAATATTCCTTTCTAATGTTTTTTCTTACTCTTCTTTATGATAACTTGGTCTATATAAAAAATTAGGTAGCTCATTTACCATATGTCTATCATGTATTACAACTCCACCATCATTGCAACTATTCCTCAATCATTCTAAATGTTCTTTAAGTGATCTTAAATTTTATTATCTATTACTCGTTGTTAGTGGGGAAAGCATGCATATGGATCATAATAAAATTGATGTAATGAAATATTGGGCTTCTCCCAAGACTGCTAAAATATGCATGGTTTTGTTGGTCTCACAAGTTACTATCAGAAGTTTCTCCAAAACTATGGTAAACTCGTTATTCCTTTCATTGAATTGCTATAAAAGAATGCTTTCAATTGGAATGGGGCACACAAAAAGGTGTTCTATAATTTAAAAGGTGTTATGTGTGCAACACCAATTATTTCACTACCTAACAAGAATAAGACTTTCTTTTTGGAAAGAGATGGATTTAAAAAAAGGATTTGGGGTTGTGTTAATACAAGAGGGATTTTTGCTTGCCTTCACTAGTAAGAAATAATGTGATAGAAACTTGGGAAAATCCACCTATGAGATAGAAATATCATATTTGTAAAGTTTATATGTGTCATCATTACTTGATGGGTGTCATTTATAAATTAAAACAATCCATCATAGATTAAAATATTACTTGTGATAGAGGCTATACTCCCTATAATATAAAAGGTGTGTCACCAAATTTTTAGGTTATGATTATGAAATTTTCTACTAGAAGTGTAAGGAAAATTATATAGCTAATTCTCTATTTAAGAAGTATGATGAGAAAGGTTTCATATTCTGTATGTATTGTAATGTTTGATTATCCATATGGGGTACATAAGGAATGTTTAGAATATGCCAAGAACATATACATGATATACTAGCGACAAATAGACCCATAGACACACACCTAGGTTTCACATGGAAAGTAGATGAGCTCAGCTATAAGGCCATATTTCTTTCATTCGAGATTCCTCATTCAAATCAAATGTATTATTTGACTTACAGTGTTTTGCCACATTGTTTCATTCTATTTTAAAAGGCAATGATTGGATTTAGAGTTCATTGTTATGGGAAGGTATAAAAAAGGAAATTCACACCATTGTGGTAGAATGTGATACAACCAATCCCACACACATGAAATAGTAAATCCTCTAGGATTCTTAAAAACATTACCGAAATTTCCTACAATTATGTCAGATGACATTTTTATGGATTTCATTGTGGGGTTACTAAAATTAGGGAAAAAATTCCTCCATGAGCCCTACAACCGTTACCCATTGTGGTAACTTTATGGGATGACACTTATATGGATTTCATAACTAGGTTTCCAAAAATAGGAAACAATTTTGTGACAATGGTAGTAATTTTCACCTTTCCAAATATGCTCAAATTTATGTTTTACAACATTCATTATTAAAGGGCTCCATAATATGGCAAATCTTCATGGAAAATATTTAAATTGCATGGAATGCATGCATTCATTGTGATTGATTATGATCCATATTTTGCAAGCAATTTTGGCAATGGTTGTTTCAACTTCAAGGCACCTAATTAAATCTAAGTACCACATATCACCCGAGTCACTTGCAAACTATCCATGGATGTCTCAAATATTATATAAATTATGTTGCTTTAAAATGGAAAAGTAAATAGTTTTAGTTTTTAACTATGGAAGAATGGATATATAATACGACCTATCACGGGGATACTAAAATAACAACCTTTGAGATCATTTATGGAAAAATAGCTTTACTAATGATCTCATACTTACTAGGTCTTTCAGAGGTAGACCTCATACACATATATAAACATTCTTTATACACTGAATGATAATTTGGGGTTGGACTAAAATAACATGAAAGGACAATGATAATTTGGTGTTGGCTCAAAATAACATGAAGGGGCAAGCTAATCATCATTAGCTTAACATGCCATGTGAATATTCTTTACCTCCCAAATAATTCCGGGCTAAATCAAAATAACAAAAGATAAACTACAAAATAGACTACATTATTTTGATAGAGAAGATCAAAAGTTCACGCATATGTAATGATATAAAGTACTAAGAAAAAAGAAGCCACCAAATATTTTCCAAGTTAATATGAAGCCACCAAATATTTTCCAAGTTAATATGAAGCTTACGCTATATTCAAACAAAGGGATGTAATAACATATAAATGGACGGTACCTAACCATTCTAAACTTCACCGAAAGTCCACTTAATTTTTCATGTATCCTGCTTGTGAAAAAGTGCTCGACTCCAATTATATAGCTCAAATCATCTTTTAAGGCCGGATTAAGATGATTTCATTTTATATGACTTCTCGTTCATTCCAGTGCATGAAAATATAATACTAATATTCTAAGAATCATGACTTCTGGTTCGTTCACCAATTATCAAATTTAATTATGATAATTTTGACACTAAAATAATTCGTTTGAATTTGAAATAAAGGTATCGCTCGAGTGAGATTATACATGAAATTCTGTATAAGGATAATCCACCTATACATTCGTACAAGGTGAGAAAATGTGGTTTATACACTACTGAATGAAATGAATCGACAAGGAAGTGTTTCTTCACGTGGGCTCTCGAATTATAAAATCCATATTTGTGGACTCTTAGTTGGTCACCACTCATTCAGTTTCTGAATCTTTATATTCATCCATCAATTCACGGCTTAAACAATACAAGACCATACCTGTTTTGATTATAGGCTCCCTCATTCCACTAGTTATTTTTCATGAAAAATGGGAAATGGGATACGTAGATTTTGCTGAGGAACTCTTTCAATTACTCGTATTTGTTGATCAGGGATGGAGAAGGCAAAATATTAGGCATTCTAAATGTAGGTATTATATGTGGTTGATTTGTTACACTTTTAAAAAGGGTGCTATATGGTAATGATTATAAATATGATTATCAAGAGCAATTAGTCTATGTTTCTCAACACAATGAAATTTACCTCTGCACAACTTCCTTTAGACATGCTTCATCCGCTCTCCACACATCCCCCACAACTAAAGACACCTCACAACTTGCTTAGCCTCTGCACAAATTCCTCTTTGTTGTGTTCTAGATACTGTAGATAATAGTCTCGGAGATTTTTGCACAATGAAATCTCAACACAATCAAGTTCTTCAAATTAAAACATAGATATTCTTCCTCCCACAATGAAAGTTTTCATTTTAGGCTCATCGCAACTTGAATTTGATAGTATTTTATATATGCAGAGGGAATATGTATTTGATAGTATTTTATATATGTGTAGAGGGAATATGTATATACATAGTGTAACATGAGCTTTTTAAATTCTTATTTTATTTAAGAATAGAAAATGTAGTATTGACTCTTGCAAAATGGAATATGGAGTTTTTTACAATGCTTTGATAAATAAAACTCATTGTTTAATTCATTATAATATTTCTTTTAACTTCAGAAAAATAATTTATTTGATCATAAGTGCTTCTTATTTTCAGAAATTGATAAAATTTATTATTAAATAAATTTGATTTTTTCATAGTCAATGTTTCATTGTAATCTCCACACAATGGAAATTTGCACAAGGAAACTTCACACAATGAAAATGAAGTTGAAATTGCTTTAGTAATAACATTAATTGTTTTTAGAAATTATTAAATTTTTTTATTAAATAAATTTAATTTACATTTAAGATTTATAGTTTTTTAATGGACTATTTTTTTATGTGAAGGAAGCTTCCTCCACACAATGAAAACTATGGACAATGAACTTTTTCAAATTAATATGGAGATAAGATTCCTTCCCACAATGAAAATTTTCATTCTAAGCTCCACATAATGAAACAAGCTCTGACAATTATGGTTCTCAGTTTGCACCATAAAATAAAAATAAAAATGTGTATTCTCCACGTGCACTTTGACAAGTTAAATATTTCATTATCAAATAAATATTTAAAACTTTGATAACATTTTATATATGTGAAAAGAGAATATGTATTTATTTAAATTCTGATTTTCTTTAAGAAAAAAAAATATACTTGTATAAAATGATAAAAATTATTGTCAAATAAAATTGATTTAGTCATACTGAATGATTAATTGTGGGGACTTTTCTTTGTGGGTAGCTTTCACTTTGTGAAGAAAAAATCCTCTAGGTAATGAAAGCTTTTATTGTAAGCTCCACAAAATGAAAGCTCCACACAATGAAACAGTGATCCCTGCCACTTGACCTTCTCTACATTTATTATTAAATAAATTTGATTTAGTGATAAAATTAATTAATTTAATTTATATTTATCATTTCTATATTTATAGTTTTTTATTGAAATTTTTCATAGTGTGATAGAAGCTTCTTCTACACAATAAAATCTTTTAAAAAAAAATCTAGACAATGAACTTCTTCAAGCTAAAACAAAGATAAATATCCTAAGTTCAAATTAAAAAAGAGATAAATGTCCTCAGTACAATGGAAATTGTTAACGTAAGCTCCCCCAACACAGAGATCCATACAATGAAAGAAGCTCCTGTAATTATGTTTCTCCATGAGTATTCTCCATGTGCAATTTGATGAGTAAAATATTTAATTATTAATACCACCACTTCTTAAAATTGAGATTTTTATAATTAAATTAATTATAAAGGCTAATTAATTGAGATGTCTATAACTAAATTAATTATAAAGGCTAATTTATCGTTATTATTGCAAAATGAAATATTGAGTTTCTCACAATGATTTGAAAAATGATACCTATAGTTTAATCTATTACTAGATCTTACTTTCAACTTCAGCAAAGTAATTTATTGTATCATAAGTTCCCCTATTTTTAGAAATTAATAAAATTTATTATTAAATGATTTGATCATAGTGAATGTTTCATTTTGTGAACTTTCCTTGTGTTGAGGTTTCACTATGGGGATGGAGTTTACTCCGCACAATTATGACTAATTTTCCTCTGCACAATGAAAGCTTTTATTTTAAGATCCACATAATGAAAAGGCCGCACAAGTAAGTTGTACACAATGAAAAATTGATCCCTCTAAGTGTGCATTTTGTATATACATTCATAAATGACACTAAATTTACTTTCATAATAATATTGTTTTTTTTATGAATTGAAAAAAAATATTATTAAATATATTTAATTTGGTTATAAAATTAATTTAATTTAGATTTATGATTTTTAGATTTATAGTTTTTTAATGAAAGCTTTCATTATGTGAATAAGATTCCTCTGCACAACAAAAACTCTACACAATGCAATAGTCTATTGCAATTATGCAATTATGGTTCTTAGTTTTCTAGGTGAAATCTTCTTCTTTCTCGACACCTGTGCACTCTACACAATGTGTCAAATTTATGAATATTAACATAAATGTGTCAATGTCTAATTTATGGAGATTAGCATAAATGTGTCAATGTGAGTGTGACTGTCAAAGCACTCATGGACAAAATGGTCACTCACAAATTAGTCTTTTTTTTGTTTTAAAATGAATTTTCAGAACTAGAAAATATCCAAAATAAAATGCCATCCACTAAAAGAATTATGTCTCAAAAAAATTAGCTTAGCTAATCAAAAATTAAATATAAATTTTTAGAAAAATAAAAATTAATTTTGAATTTACAAAAAAAAAAAAAATATTCAACATTTTCCTTCAATTTTAATTAAAATTGTAAAAAGACATCCAAATAATAAAAATTCAACCCAGTTTGACCGCAAGGCAAATTCTAATGTCTCACGAAGCACGGAATAATAAGATGTCCTCGTCCATTTATTGAAGAATAAATTGAATGCAGGTATGGTTTTCTTCATTTATGGCACATCAACATTCAACACATGCTTCGAAAAACCCAACCAACTACTATGATTTTTGATGAATCAAATTTAAAGGGATGCTATTTCACTCGGTCACATGCCAATGTGATTTGACCCTTTGTAATGTAGGGAATATTAAAAGGAAAAGGTTATTCTAGATGATTTTAAGGTTGGGTGTCTTTTACAAGTATAAAGAATTTATCTATATATATATTCTTTGTTTTGTTGTTGTATATATTTATATATAAGTATAAAATACAATTTATATTTATATAAGTATAGGTTTTCATTTATTTTATAATTTTATATTTTTATTTAATGTTAATAAACCATGTTTTTAATATTTGTTGTAGGAAACTTTTATAATAGATATGTGTTTTATCATTGTTCAATCAGATTTCATATGTTTGGGTAAAAATACTTTTGATTTTATAAGCTGGTTATATATATATATATGAACTTAAGGTTGGTTATATATATATATATATATATATATATATATATATATATATATATTTTGAGTTTTTGGATGTTAATTTATAATTGTTAGGATGTTAGAATAGTGGGTAATTTAAAAGTGTTTTATTTACTTATTCCATTTGAACTCAAACAATGTTTATTTTCAATTTCTTGTTTTCTTCATATTTCAACAATTTCTGATTTTTGATAGTTTTTCGACTCTTAAACTTCCATTGTGGTTTTGAGGCCCTAAATGGTGTATTTTGGACAAATGGGAAATCATAATCCCAAGAGTCATATCATTTATAATCAAAAGTTGTTTTCTTAGGACAAATATTTCTAGTGAGGTATCATGTGCATCAAACAAAGATCGTATGCAAAATTTAGAACCCTAGGAAGTTGACATTCCAACTAACCTCAACGGGGCCCACAAGCTTTTGGCATTTCGTCTCCTAGGGTTATTTTTTTTTATGCTTAGGGTTTTCCATTAGTTTTTGATGATAAAAATGACTCTGAACCTCATTGTAACACAAGTCATAAGGCATGTAGCCATCACATCTCCTCTTAAAGATACGTTACATGTTGGACATGTTTTATATTCTTTCTAAGATTAGTTCCATGCATTGTTCCGTTCAGTCAGTGCAACAAGGTGGACGTATCCCCCCTTGTCGGGGGTTGGCAGGGGGTCCGAGGAAGCACCCTATTTTTTTTAGGTGAATCCAATAACAGATGGTGGGCAGACTTACCCATAGTTTTGTGCAAGGTTTTTGCAAATGAATTTTGGCATGATGGTCTTATTCCCATGGTATCTTGTAAATTTGGTCAAGGGAAGTACATTAATGTTCTAATACATGGTTATGGATTGTAATACAAGCGTACGAAAAAAAAACTCACTTTAGTTGTGCATAAAAAACAAGCCTAACATCAAATATGGCTGCCAATTTCTTTAGATCTGCAGTTAGTTGACCAACGAAATAATACAAAAATCTAGATCTATGCAGTTATATATATTAAACATCAAATAATAATAGTTGCACCATGCATCCAATGAACAAGATAAGAATATTTTTAAGGAAATTTTTTATTTATGACACCTAGGAAGGGAACATAGAAAGATGTTATGAGTCCCCCTCAACGGGATGGGTTCTTGAATGTCCTTAGCACTTCAGATATAAGATCTATCTCTCTTAATGGTGTAGAAAACCCAGAAGAAAATGGAACTCAAAGGGAGCTTACAAGCAAAATGGTAGCAAAATATGACAATGATGGAGGATCAAAGTCAGACCAAAAGTATAGCTCTAGAGTGATCTTTAGGCAACAAACGGTAGTGAGTGAATGGGAAAACCCTTCTATTTATAACAAAATATTGAGTTAGTCTAGATATTGGTGCATAATTAAAATATTATTAACCAAATCTAGATCCAACTTGTATGGAATATTTTATTGTATTTGTTGGAGGGAAAAAGAATTTGAATTTGGTCAAATCACTTTATTTGTAAATAATAAATAAGTAAACAATTTATTAATTATTTTAAGAATGTGGCTGAGTAATAATTAAATAAATGGTGATTTATTCAATTATTTATAAATGATTTAGTCAAATTTAACAAGGAATATTATTTAAATAATGTTTTTAATAATTATTCCTAGAAAATAATAAGATAAATAATGATTTGTCTAATTAATTTCTTAGTTTGGCTTAAATATGACTAGGAATATTAATTAAATTGTTGTTTAACTAATTATCCTTTGAGGAAAAAAAAAATAAGGATTTATTCAATTATTCCTCACGGGGTTTCCTTTTTAGACCATAAACAATTTAATAAATTATGGATTACTAAGTTATTTTTCATAGTAAAAGCAATTTTACTTAGGGTAAAATTGGTCTTACATGGTGTACTTTGTTCCATCTAATATTAACAGGTTAGATGACCAAGAATTGGTGTAACATATTGCCTCGAGCGTGTGAGTGTTAGGAGCTAATCGTATGATCGAAGTACATTGTAAGAACTCAATCACCAGACACCGAAGGGAGAGTCAGAGAGAGAGAAATATAAGGTAGAATAAAGTGCTAGACGACAAGACCCTAAGGAGGCAAGACTTACAAGTGCGACAAGTCTCTTTTATGAGTGAGTACCTGTTCTAGAAGAGGTGGGGGGAGGCATACCTATGCCTGCCGAGATAAAAAACTACAAAGAATAATGTGTCCAATAAACAAGGGACTAAAATATATAATACATGTCGTCATAAAAATGGGCTAGATAAAAACATGATAGTGGATCCCACATACATATTGTTCCTAGGATAACAGCTAGGACTTATACAATAATATCTTAGTACATGAGATATAAGTACAACCAAAGAGGCCTTGTAAAATAGGATAGGGCTCTGAAAATCTGACTGGTACATGCAAATTGAAAAGGCGTTGTAAGGAGTTGAGGCTGGAACCATCAAATATATGGAGCTGCATCTAAGTTTGTAAGAGAGAGGTCATCCAGACATGTGGGGGGATACCTGAAGGACCACCCCCTCATGAGGTCTGAAAAATCTCACACACACCCAGGAAATCACTGGTACAACCTGCTGCATCATTGAACCATTGATTATAAGGATATAGATCATGCTATGAGGAGCTGGAGCTGAGAAACAATCCAGTCAAAGGGTGATAGAGGGTCCCTTTGCCTGATCCGATGCACTGAACGAGAGTGAAAGGTGGAACCAAGCTACACCTCCCTTTAGACCTATATCCTAGAATAAATAAGTTGATGTTGACATAAGGTGGTCCGCCACAGGTGAGGCAATAAGGGGTCCTCAACTAAGGCACGAGAGATAATAGTAAAGTGATTGATATACTGACACCAGTGATGATGGTGCAATGGGGGTTATTGAGTAGCGGGTGGATGAATTCCCTTGTTAGAGCATAGATGATCTGGCAGCACTGACTCAACACGTCAGGGGATAGGGGACAATATGACCAAAGGCTAAAATGGGTGACACGAGAGAGGGACAAAGAAATGAAGGATTGAGGAATATGGCGAGATACAAAGGGATCCAGGATAGACTCCATGAAAGCGATGATGACTCAAATCGGATGCTCTAAACAAGGGAAACTCGATGATGCTGCCACACAGAATAGGCCCAATGGGGACCATAAAAACATGAGTATAATGTGGGTACTCATGATGAAAATCGACACCAATGTGGAAAAGTGTGAAGGAAAACTGGTGCCCCAAGTACAAGTGTTACAAGTGAAGAAATTCGATTTTTAGGAGTGGGGAAGTGACCCTTCTTGGAAAAAAATTGTCTAGGTGAAGTATCAAATCAAAAAAAACTAATAGATACCCATTTGAGAGCTCAGTGAGGGCTTTCAAATGGTGCTGACGGTTTGTCAAGCTGAGCTATGGTTTGGCTGCAACTGGCGAACGAAAAATCTGGGGTTTCTCTTTTAATAAGGCATTTTCCCTCCAAATTCACTTATTTTCAAGTGTAGCTATTTTGAATGTAGAGAGGATAAAAGGCCCTAAACCTTTAGGCAATCGTAGCAGGAAAACCAACCGTTGGACTCGAGATCCGTTAGTTGCAGGTAAGAGGCCTAACCATACTGTTTCATTTCAGTGGATTGGAAGTTCAATTTAGGCACCCAGAGCTCAGGAATAGGCCAAGTCGCACTTTTTGGGGTCTGTTATGCAACCTGGGTAGCAGGTATTGGGCAGAAAATTTTGACCTGTCACAGGAAATGACCGGAAAAGTGCGACGTGTCAGAGAAAGAAGTTTCAGTGCTATTTTTTGGCTGAGAGTTGGGTATTTTATGGTTGAGGGATAGAGGTGCTGCCAAGAATGTTATGGTCATGCAAAAATGTATTTAGAAAAGGGGAATCCCATTTGGATGTGTCCTCTAGTTCTACTGAAGCAAAACACGCAAATATGGGAGCAGTGGACTCATTGCGTTGGGCCTCGAATTGGCGAACCGCTTCAAAAGAGGAGCAGCAATCTTCTAGGCAAGGATAGAGGTAAGTGTAGTGCATAGAAAATTTTAGGGGCTAATATTCGTGGGTGGGCTAATTTTTCATGATTTTTACAAAAAACGATTCGCCAATTTCCATTTTTAATAAAAATAATTCGCCCAAATTTTACAATATAAAATTATTTTACGTTAAAAATTTCCAACATTATATAGAGAGTATATATAAAATGATTATAAATTTTAATACTTTTACAAATACATCAATAAAAATTTTATACTTTGCATATTAAGGATTAGTGAGATTCGACAATATTTCAAACTTCAAGATAATTTTCCATCCTTAAAATTTTCCCTGGTATAGTGGCCATGGAAATCACACAAAGCACAAGGATGATTTGACCGCAAAGACATGAGTTTCAGGAATAAATCGGGTATAGTGACATAAAATTCGACGATATCAGACTTTGGAAATGCTTCGTTCACCATGGGCTTGAGGTGAGGTAGTTCTGGACAATGATGGGTTGCATGACCGACACCATCACACAAAGCACATGGGGGGGTATGCTTTGGAGGTTGAGGAGGAGCAGGGTTCGTCGAGGTGGCCTTGTCTCTAAGTGCCTACTTGTAAGCTTTTCCCCCCTCACCCGAAGATTTCGCAACAGGAGTAGGTTCCTATTGAGGTGGTTGAGGCATGGAAGAAAAGGGAGGGGTCACGGGGACCGGTTGAATCAGGGTTACAGCAAGACTAGGTTTGGGCTGACCAGACGAGATAGTAGTTGGGAGATCAATATACCAGACTCAGATCCCTAGGCTCATGTTAAGAAGAGATAAGGTATTCATAATAGGTACTAAAAAAAATCCAGGAGGGGGGGAGCTAGAAACGGTATCTGAACGAAGGGGTAATGGCCAAGCGGGAAAACTCGGAGATGGTTAAGATTAGGAGGAACAGTTCCAAGAGGGTAGATAGGCTCATGGATACAAGCTGTAGATGAGGGGCCTTGAGGAGAGGGTCCTAAAGGCTGATTCGAGGTGCTAGGAGCAGGTTTCCGAGGGCAGGGCTATTGACTAGTCGAAGCAGGCCGCTTGAGGTTGGACCAGCATGATTGCATTATGTAAACGTTTGACGAGCTAGGATCAGAGACATGAGGAGAAAGAACAAAGAATGAACCAAGGATAGAGGAGTCTTTGTAGACTCCTGGTGAGACACTCATCAAAAGTTTGACCATTTATTTATTGGCCACGGAAGATATGATGGACTCAGGGGAGCTTTTAGACTTCAGTTCGTAATATGTCAACTGGTCGATGGTGACAATATTTCCATTGTGAGGAAAGCACATATTACGGTGAACCGCAGATGGGACAGAAGACATCGCATAAGTATAGCTAAGATTGAATATAATGTTGTAATCTAAGGGGGCATCTATTACTTCTACATCAACACAAACCCTCTTGACCGCAAGAGTAATAGGACAGTTGCAGAATAAGCTGATGGGCGGGGAAGAGTGGCCATCCCACGCATGGAGGGTGATAGCGGAGCGAGACAACTCATGATATCTGAGTTTCTTCCAAACCAAAGCAGACATCACTGTTAGTATGAATCTTGATTCGAGGTGTACGAAAAAATACCACTTTAGCTACACATAACAAAAAGCCCTAACAATAGAAATGACTGCTAATATCTTTAGATCTGCAGTTAGATTATCAAGACAAATGCT
Source organism: Pinus albicaulis (assembly GCA_034641835.2). NCBI lineage: Eukaryota > Viridiplantae > Streptophyta > Pinopsida > Pinales > Pinaceae > Pinus > Pinus albicaulis. The sequence continues at coordinate 1,178,095,992 of CM076581.1, forward strand.
GCAAAAATCTAGATCTATGCATAGAAGAAATTAAACAGTAGAAAAATAATATTTACTCCATAGATCCAATAGACATGACAAGAATATATCCAATTAAATTTTTACTAATGGCGCCAGGGAGGAAAACACAAGAGGGTGTTCCCTGTTCTCCTCAATGGGATGGGTTCTTGTAAGTCCTCAGCACTTCAGATTTAGAATTCCTCTCTCTTGATGGTGTAGAAACCAAAACCCGTACAAAAATGGAAATATGGCTAAGATAATGGATCAACAGCCGTACCAAGAGTCGAGATCCAGAGTGATCTTTAGGCACAAAAAGAGACAAATGAATGGGAAAACCCTTCTATTTATAACAAAATATTGAGTTAGTCTAGATATTGGTGCATAGTTAAAATATTATTAACCAAATCAAGATCCAAATTTTATGGAATATTTTATTATATTTGTTGGAGGGAAAAGAAATTTGACTTGAGTCAAATCCCCTTATTTGTAAATTAGAAATAAATAAATAAATGATTTATTTATCATTTTAATAATGTGATTAAATAATAATAAATAAATAAATGATTTATTTATTATTTTAAGGATATGGTTGAGTAGTAATCAAATAAATAATGATTTATTTAATTATTTAAGGGAGATTTAGTCATATTTAACAAAGAATATTATTTAAGTAATGTTTATATAGTTATTCTTAGAAAATAATAAGATAAATAATGATTTATCTAATTAATTTCCTTATTTTGGGTTAAATATAGCCAGGAATATTAATTAAATTGTTGTTTAACTAATTATTCTTTGAGGAAAAATAAAACAAATATGGATTTATTTAATGTTTCCCCATGGGGTTTCCTATTTAGACTATAAATAACTTAATAAAGGTGATTTACTAAGTTATTTTCATAGCGAAAGAAATTTTACTTGGAGTAAAATTGGTCTTACATGGTGTACTTGGGTTCATCTAATGATAGTAGGTTAGATGACCAAAAAATGGTGTAACATATTGCCCCCCAGCGTGTGAGCATTAGGAGCTAATCGTATGACCAAAGTACGTTGTAAGAACTCAATCACTAGACGTCGAAGGGGAAGTCAAAGAGAGAGGATTGTAAGGTAGACCAAAGTGCTGAAAGAACTAGACCACGAGGAGGTGACTTGCAGGTGTGACAAGTCTTTTTGATAAGTGAGTACCTGCTATAGGTGGCAGGAGAGGCATACCTATGTCTGCCGAGGAAATATTACAAACAATAAGGCGTCCGAAAAACCATGGAATGAAATAATAATGCATATGCTGGCATAAACATGAGGTAGATGAATGACATAATAACGAATCCCACATACATATTGTGCCCGGCATAATAGCCAGGACTTTCTACAATAATATCTGAGTACATGAGATATAAATACAACCTAGATGCCCCTGAAAACTGGAAAGGGCTCTGAAAATCTGACTGATACATGCAAACAAAAAGGCGTTGCAAGCAGCTGAGGCCGACATCATCAAATGTATGGAGATGCATCAAAGGTTGTAATGAAGGGGTCATCCGAGTGTGTGGGGGGCTACCTGCAGGGCCACCCCCTCATGAGGGCTGAGACATCTCACACACACCCGGGAATCATCGATGTCAGCTGCTGCATCACTGGACCATCAAGTATACGGATCTCGATCATGCTGAAAAGGAGCTGGAGCTGAGAAACAATCAAGTCAAAGGGCCATGAGGAGTCCCTTTGCCTGATCTAAGGCACTGAACAAGAGTGGAAGCCGGAACCAAGGTACATCACCCTCTACACCTGTCTTCTGGAATGAATGAGCTGATGTCGATAGAAGGAGGTTTGCCATAGGTGAGGCAATAAGGGATCCTAAACTAAGGCATGAGAGAAGATATTAGTGTGACTGGCAGACTGACACCAATGATGATGATGAAATGGGGGGTAATGAGTAGAGAATGGACGACTTCCCTTGTTAGAGCATAAATAGCATGGATGACCTGGCAGCAACTGACACAGTATCATGAGGGATAGGGGACAGCGGGACTGAAGGCCATATTGTGTGACACGAGAGAGGGGCCAAGAAGTGAATGATGGAGGACTATGGTGGGATGCAAAGGGAATTGGGATAGACTCCATGAAAGAAATGATGACTCAACTCAGATGCTCTAAGAAAGGGTGACTCGATGGTGCTGCCACACAAAAAAAAAGGTCCAATGGGGACCGTAAAAGCATGAGTACAAGATGGTAACTCACAAAGATAGTCGAAACGAGTGTGGAAAAGTATGGAGGCAACATGGTGCCCCTAATACGAGTGTTTCAAGTGAAGAAATTCGATTTTGAGGAAGGGTGAAGTGTTGCTTCTTGGACAAAATGTGTCCTGGTGAGGTATCAAAGCACAAAAAGCTAATAGATACCCATTTGATGGCTTGGTGGGATCTTTCCAACGGTATATAAGGTTCATCAAACGGAGCTACGGTTTGGTCGCAGTAAGAGAAATAAAAAGCAGGGTTTTTATTTTAATAAGGCATTTTCCTTCTAGATTCACTTATGTGCCGGCGGAGCTGTGGTGAATGTTGTGAGGAGAGGAGGCCTTAAATCTTGTGGCGGTTGTAGCGGATAAACCGATTGCTAGAATTTGAGATCAAACAATTGTAGGTAAGATGCCTCATCCTACTCTTCATTTTATTGATTTTAAAAGTTCATCTTAGGTAACTAGAGCTCATGAACAGGCGAGGTCGTACTTTCTCGAGGTCTGTTATGCGACCTAGGTAGTAGGTACTGGGCATAAAATTGCTACCTATCCCAAGGAATGACCTGGAAAGTGTGACATGTCAGAGAAAGGGGGTTTCAGTTCTGTTATGGGTCGAGATCCGCGATTCTATGGTTGAGGGGGATGGGTGCCCCCAGGCATGTTATGGACATGCCAAAATGTATTTATAAAAATGAAAATGTAAACACATTTTAATGATGCAGTGTGCCACTTGATTTCAGTATGGTTATGCAGTTTGAGAAAGGAAATATATGATTACCAATCTCTTTTGGTACTGCATATATGAATCATATGGACTTTAAGTTTCTAGGTTGACATACATGGTGTTGCTATCCCAAAGGTAGGACTTGGGAATAACGAACTGATGTTCTCCTAGAAAGCTCATAGTTTGGTCAACCATAATGTCTATGAGACTCGGTTGTTGATAAAATATGAAGGACTGATGAGGGGTATCATCCCTATAGAGATCTTGAAGTGATATGGGACTCTAGAGGTTCTTCTAAATGTGGAAGAATAATGGGACTAGAGTAGACACAACTATATTCACTAGGAGAGTGGTGGAGAATTGCTTCTCCTATTCTCTCAAATATGGGTGCCCCCTTACCCAAACATTGGGTGTCAATGTAATGGCCACAAGGTGCATGTGGTTCGAATGCATGAATTCGATGTAAGGGGGGAGAGATAAAGTCATGAGAAGTCGTTGCTTCCATAATTTTGTCATCGTAATAGAAGATGGGGTGACTGATGGAAGAAAGACCACTTGATGCGGTGAAGCAACCTTAATCCTCATCATGAGAGGAGAGGTTCGCATGCACATCGTCACAAGGGGTGACATAAGAGTGAGTAGACAGAGGATCTACCGATGTTGAGAGTAGGGAGGGTGTTGAAGGGAGGTCAGATGAAACATCAGGTGAGGTATCATCATGGACTTCTGACCAAGGCCCTGTTATCTTAACATCATAAGGGGAAAATTTAATGGGAGCATCTATGTCCTCGAGTTTTGCTGAAGAAAGATGCAAAAATAAGGGAGCGGGTGACTCATTGCGCTCGGCCTCCAATTGGTGTAAGGCTTCTAAAGAGGAACGATACTCTTTGAGGCAAGGACAAAAGTGAGTGTAGTGACCATGGAAATCACACAAAGCGCAAGGGTGATTTGTGCACAATGGTTTGAGTTTTAGGATTGAATCAGGTATAGTGACATATACCTCTGGGACATCAGATCCGGTTCATTGACTATGGACTTGAGGTGAGGCAATTCTGGACAAGTATGGGTGCCATGTCTGACAACATCACACAAAGCACATTGGATGGTACATTTTGGAGGCCGAGAAGGGGTAGGTTTTGTCAGGGTAGCCTTGTCCTTTGATGCCCCCTTGCGAGCTTTTCCCTTCTTACCCGAAGCGGTCACAATGGGACGTGGTTCTTGTTGAGGTGAATGAGGCATTGCTACAGCGGGAGAAGTCATAGGGACCGACTGAACCAAGGTCAAAGAGAGATAAGGTTTAGGTTGACCAGGTGGGGTAGTGGCTGGAGGATCGAGGTACTATATGGGAATCCCAAGTGTCAGGTTAGGAAGAGAGAGGGTGGCCATAACAGGTACTGTGTACATTCCTGTTGGGCGGGCTAGGAGTGCTATCTGACCAGAGGGTTAATGACTAGGTGGGACGGTGCCAAGATGGTTGAGGCTGGGAGGGACCATTCCAAGAGGGTAAAGTGGGTCATGAGTACCAAATGAAGGTGAAGGGCCAGGAGAAGAAGGTTCAAAAGGCTGATCAGAGGACATCATGAAAATCTGGTAATTGGGGGAACCAGATGGAAGAGATTGGGTGGCCACCTGTCCTTCAGGTGGTTGGGTAGCCACAAATCCCTATTAAGGGAAAGGATCAGTAAGCATAGCCAGCTGACTAGGTGCAGGACTAGGAGGAGTGGAAGGGATGGCTTGTTGTCCTCTCAATGTTTCTTGAGACTCCCATAGTTGTCACATTTGTGGCAGAAGAGGACAATCATGCGTATAATGACCATAAACACCATAACAAGAACATGGCTTGTTCGTACGAAGAGGCCTATCCTGCTTGGGCTGAGTATTGTTAAGAGCATTACCTTGATTAGGTCCAGGATTATAAGAGGCAGCCTGATTTTGATTTCCTTTCCTCTTCCTTTTTGAGGGAGGAGGATTAGTCATGCCGTGCTGTGCGTACACTTGCCCAGGAGGGGGTGGTGGTTGTTTTTGTGAGGGTTGAGAAGGCAATGGAGGAGGAGGTGCTAATGTTGTAGGAGCTGGAGCACCAGGCTATGGATACGGATAATAAGGAGGTCGGGTAGCAGTGTGGTAAATAGGAGGTTGGGAAAAATGAGGAGGCATGTTGTATCCTAGATACATGCTACTGGGTGGGGGAAAAGTGTTGGAGGAGTTGGACCCTCCTTGAGAGAAACCATAGCCCATGGGAGGTTGAGCATATGGATTAAAGAAAGCTCCAACCATACCGTCGGCGGTGTGAGATGCCCCCGGTGCATTGGCACCACCAGTTCAGGGAAGATCAGGTAGGATGGTATAAACATAACCCGACTGAGCATAGATCAGGTCATATTTTAGCACAATTTGGAGAGCGGATTCTTCGGTTTGAGAAAAGTGTGATGCGCTGTCTTTCCCGATAGGCAGTAAAAGAGTCCTAAGGAACCAGTCCATGTAGACACGGTCTTTGAAGGTAGGGGCTCGACATAGGCTCCTTCTTCTCCGTCATTCCTGAACATGGTCGGATAGGTGGGTCGCAGATGATTTATGGAAGGAGGTCAAGAGCTCGGTACCAGTGTCGTAATGAAGGGCAAGCTAGAAATAAGACAAAATGGTCTGGGCAAGAGTTGCAAAGGTGGTATGAGAGGAAGGGGCCTGATCAACATACCACCTAGAAGCTTCATAAGTAAGCGTTTGTTGGAACAACTAAAGATGGAAAAAATCATCGGTAATGGAATTAGACCAATACCACATGTGGAAAGATCTAACATGATTTGAGGGATCTTGTCCAGCAAGACCTCCAAACTTTGGGATGTCTGAAGGGAGCTTTGTTGGCATAGCGGGCCAACTAGTGTCATGGTGTATAGGGTCCTTTATCAACTTCTTGAAGTCGGGGAAGCTAAGGCCTGCCATGGAAGGAAGCAAGGGTGTAGCCGGGGTACTGTTCGTTGCGGTCCCACTAGTGGTATTCCCGGCTAGAAGGCCAGGGTTACCACTAGTATTATGTCCTGTACTAGACATGGTGAAGGTGACAGGGGGAGAACCGAAGGCAGAACGAGAAGGAGAACCCAAAGGACCTAAAGAAGAGTTGGAGTGCAGAATCGGTTGAGGAGTAACTCGAATCCTATGTTAAGGAGTAATTCTCCCTAACGGAAACTGAGGATGAAGGCCAAGAAGTCTCTAAGATGAACACCTTGGTGGCACAATGGTGACAACACAAACATGGCACAAAGGAAAAAGAGACCGACAAGGTCAAGGAGGTGCAGGATCAGGTGATTACAATGTCGAAACAAGGGAAGAGAGGTGCAGGATCTATTGATTTCGATGTTTTAGAGTCTTTTCTTGGAGGTGTTAACCAAGCCATTTTTCGCATAGGGTGTGTGTGTGAACTGTGTAAATTTTAATTTTTAAACCCAGAAATTTGTAGAGAAAAAGAAAAGAGTGTGTTGTATAGCTGTAAGTAACCTGCAAACGACAGTATATAAGCCTGCAAAATAGAAAATAAATAGCTAATAATGCAATAATCTAAACCCAAGGAGGTGGGTCTCTCAATAACTAGTCTATAGGTGTGTGAAAATCTAATCAAAATGCACTAAAAAAACCAATATATTTAAGGTCAGAAGGGACAGGGATCTAAATGACAAATCTACTGGAAAGTGGTGCAGAAACAACAACAAATCAAAGGAAGAATTGTTGTAAAAAGAGGTGGCGAATGGCTATCTCTAGGAGGGAAGCAGAGTGCACCCTAAAGGAAAACCCAAACAAAGCTAAATGAGGAGATTTGGATGGATAAAAAGCCAATTTGAAGTGGATCTGAAGGTAAGGTATCAGATCTGAAGAAATGGCCAAGGACTTTGAAATTTTAGACAACTTGCAACAGCAAAAACTCTTCCACAAAAATTGGAGGGTACTGAAGCCTTAGTGGGCTAGGTTCCCACTTAGTTGAGTGAAACAGAAAAAGTACAGGTCCAAAACGAGCGGAGACGGAGGTGAGACAACTCTGAATAGAGGTTCAGACAAACCCAGAAAACTTTCAGAAAATCCCTGCAAAATGTCCGGGTCGCAGTTTCTGACCTGTTTTCAGCAAAGGTCGCACTTTTTGGGCAGTAAAGTGTGCCTTAGAGGTCCAGGTCGAAGGTTTTTGGCTAAAAAGTGAGAACTGCCCTTCCGGCACTCTCGGCGGCAGATTTAAAAAAAAATTTCGTCTCAGCTACAGCTGATGTCTGTCACCTACGCAATAGGTCCGAAAACATACGGAAGTCAGAACTTTTATTGTTTTAGGGTGTTATGGGTTAAAAAAGACATTAAGAAAAGCAAAAACAAGGGGCTAAAGAGAAATCCTAGGGTTTTAAGCAGCTAGATATGCAACGATCAGGAAAACGACAGCGGTCGTAATCGTAAACCTGTGTGGAGTCGCCAATTGTTAGTATGAATCTTGATTCGAGGTGTATAAAAAAGGTGCACTTTAGCTGCCCATAACAAACAACCCTAACAACATAAATGACTACTAATATATTTAGATCTGTAGTTAGATGATCAAGATAAATGCTGCAAAAATATAGATCTATGCACTAGAAGACATTAAACAGTAGAAAAATAAGATTTACTCCATAGATCCAATAGACAAGACAAGAACATATCCAATGAAATTTTTATTAATGGCACCTGGGAGGAAAACACAAGAGGGTGTTTCCTATTCTCCTCAATGGAATCGGTTCTTGTAAGTCCTCAACACTTTAGATTTAGAATTCTCCTCTCTTGATGGTGTAGCAAACCCAAACAAAAAGGGAAAAATATGGCTATGATAATGGACCAATAGCCAGACCAAGAGTTGAGATCTAGAGTGATCTTTAGGAAACAAAAGGTGACAAATGAATGAGAAAACCCTTCTATTTATAACAAAATATTGAGTTAGTCTAGATATTGATGCATAATTAAAATATTGTTTACCAAATCAAGATCCAACTTTTATGGAATATTTTATTATATTTGTTGGAGGGAAAAGGAATTCGACTTCAGTCAAATCCCCTTATTTGTAAATAATAAATAAATAAATGATTTATTTATCATTTTAAGGATGTGATTAAATAATAATAAATAAATAAATGATTTATTTATTATTTTGAGGATATGGTTGAGTAGTAATCAAATAAATAATGATTTATTTAATTATTTAAGGGAGATGTAGTCATATTTAACAAAGAATATCATTTAAGTAATATTTAAATAATTATTCTTTAGAAAATAATAAGATAAATAATGATTTATTTAATTAATTTCCTTATTTTAGGGTAAATATAACCAAGAATATTAATTAAATTGTTGTTTAACTAATTATTTCTTGAGGAAGAATCAAACAAATATGGATTTATTTAATGTTTCCCCATCGGTTTTCCTGTTTAGACCATAAATAACTTAATAAAGGTGATTTACTAAGTTATTTTCATAGTGAAAGCAATTTTACTTGGAGTAAAATTAGTCTTACATGGTGTACTTGGGTTCATCTAATGATAATAGGTTATTTATAAATTTCCACGAAATCATTCATAATTTTTGCACATTTCGCACATTTGATCTGATTTTATAAAGGTCTTGGTTTGGGTTTAAAGACTTTTCTTGGAGGTTTGGGTTTAAGGGCATTTCTTGGAGGCGGACCAATTTTGCAAAGATTTTTTTTGGGTTTAAGGACTTTTCTTGGAGGACATTTCTTTGAGACGATTTGATTATTCAAAAAATTGTTTTGGGTTTAAAATCCAAAGGACATTTCTTGGAGGTATGTGATACATTTTTTTGGATGTTTTTTGTTCATTTTTTTAAAGTATGGATTTGTGCTTAATTTCGAATTCCTGGAGACGGTCTGATTTTGTAAAGAATTTTTTTGGGTTTAAAGACTTTTCTTTGAGGCGGCCTGATTTTGCAAAGAATTGTTTTGTATTTAAGGAATTTTCTTGGACGTACATTCAAATGACATTTCTTGGAGGTATGTAATACATTTTTTTGGATTTTTTTTGTACTTCATTTTTCTTGAAAGTATGGAGTTGGGCTTAATTTCAAAAAGACATTTTCTGGAAATATTTTTTGAAGTATTTTTTAAAGTGACGTTTTTTTTTTTAAGTTGGAGGCATTTTTTGAAGTGACATTTTTTTAGAGTACGTGTTTTGAGTTGAAGTAAATATTTTGAGCTTCGTTTCATTTTTATAAGACATTTTTTTCTCAAATTTTTTAAAGTAAGTGTTTTGGATTGGAGTATGTATTTTTTGCAAAAAATTTAAACTAAATTTTTTTTTAAATTAAATATTTTGTGATGCTTTTTCTAATTGAGTTATTGTCTAATTTTTTGAAGGAAAATTTTTGAACTTCATACTCTATTGTCATGGGAAATCGAAGGACTTGTGCGAGAAAATATGTTCGAAAAAGAAAGATAGAAGCCCTCTCAAATATTGAAGGGGAAAATCAACTTCAAGCAGAAATTGAAGCATGTATGTAAATGTAAATATTATGATCTATTGATATATTTAAAATTTTCCTAGTGTAAAATGTGAAGCTTAATTTTATTTGATGAACTAATTTGAATTCAAATATTTTGTTTAATGTAAATAGACAGAGATATTCCTCAAAACATTGATGATGAGATACAAAATTTTGAAAGAGAAAGTGAAAGAGGTATTGAACCAATGATTCAAGATGGTGAAAATTTTGAAAGAAATTCAAATGAATAAATTAAATCACAAGGTATATATATATTGAATACATGCATGTATTATTGAAATTATACATATAAGGTCTCCTATCATTAAAAAAATTAAAAGAAGCTACGACACTACTGGGTATTCGAAAATCAACCAAAGATAAAAAAAATGAAGGAAGATGTGATACAAAATATAAGTAGTACTATAAATTCAATTAAGAGATCTAGAGAGAAAAATGTTTCAATTGTACGTAGAGGAATACATATGGCAATGGTTTCATCAAGTACTAAAGAGAATCATTTGGTAACATCTATGGCACGAGCATTAGGAACCTCGCGAAAAACTTTGCACAAACATCAGAAATTTCGGCTGCAAGTAGATGTAAATGATGAACTCGCTTGTTGGAGAGCTATTTGTAGGCAACCATACAAAGATAGACTTGGAGAAAATGTTAAAAAAATAATATATGAATATTGGAAGAACAATTCGCGTGTTTCACCAACTGCAAGACATGTGATGCGAAGAAGAATAACACGAAATCAATACGAAGAACATGAAAAACATCTCTTGGAAACCACTTAGATAGAGTTATTCAACAAGTTCAAAGAAGAGAATCGTCAAATTCATGTTTCACTCAGTGCTTTTGTTCAACAAAAACCATGGTATGTAAAACCTATCACCGTACGAGACACTTGTTGTTGCCGTTATCATGTGGAATTTGAGTTATATTATGACACATTCTTTGATTTCGGTAGAACATTATGGAAGGATTCACCTCCTCCTTCCACTATCCGTGAATTCATATCTCAAATTCTATGTGAAAGAGAAAGCGATGAACTATTTTACAAAAGAAATGTGTTGGTGGTAAAAAATGCGATGATTGTGGAAATTTGACTAAATTTCAAAACAAATATCGTATTGATATAAATGATCAATCATTGTCCAACATGAAAGTGAAATGGAAGAGATATGAATATATCGATACATCGATTCAAGGTGCAAATAGTGTTAAAAGAATTGAATTACTAGAAGATGAAATTTTTGTGATAGAATTTTCGAGAAAGTTTGAGGTGGAAATTTACAAATACACCAAGCATTCCCATAGAGCTTGATGGCAAGACTTGCAATTCAAAAATTCTCGTGAAATTTTTCCACCAGGGACCATTTTTTCAATGATTGATTTTGCAGAAAACTACACATTTGTTCCACAAAAATAAATTTAGAGTGAATACTATCATTCTGACCAAGTCTCCATGCTCGTCCATTTTCTATATAGACATGTTGAAAAAAATGTCTATCATATAGAAATCATGAGTGAAAATCGACATATCCTTAAAGAATATCACTTTTATATTAGTGACGATCGTACACATGATACATATTTTATACAACATTGTTTTGGAAAAATTTATGATTCCTTGAAAAATCGTGGAATAACATTCAATGAACATTGGATATGGTTAGACAGATGCGCAAGTCAATTCAAATTTGCACGATCGTTCTTTTGGTTGTGTTTTCGTCATAAGAAAACCTGCATTAAACATTGTTGGAATTTCTTTGAGACTGGCCATGGAAAAGGAGTACATGATGGTGTAGGAGCATGCATAAAATGAGCACTTCGAAGATATCAAATGAACCCCTCTGCAGGCCGACTTGTGAACGCTAAAGAATTTGTTCAATGGTTCATCACTGTTTTAAGCCATGAGACCAACCCATCAAGGGAAGTGAAAAGGTACATTTAATTTAATTTTTATTGGAAATCTAATTTTAAACATTGTACATTTATCATGCAATGATTATCTTTGATTGTATTTTGATATCATATTTACAAAGTCTTCTTTTAATTTTCCATATAAAGGTTTTTCTAGCATATTGGGATCGAAGACGTAGATAGATCAATTGGAAATGACATTGAAACAATAAAAGGGACTCAAAAATTGCATTCAATTAAAACAAAGTCGTCCAGAAATGTGTTTGCATTGGATAAAAGAAAATATTGTTGTTTTTGTGATGTTTGCATAGACAACACAAAATCCAATGATGTTTGTGAAAACAAAATGTATGTAAAAGATTGGAAACATACAGAGCTAAATACAAAGGGAAAAATGTCTGTTGCAATGTTTGAAGAAATGAAATCAGAGGAAACTACAATATCATCTGATGGTGATCGAGTTTCTGATATTGTTAGAGAAGGTAACATTTGAATTTATTTCTAATGATTTAAAGATCTAGAAATAAATTTAAATATGTATAATTTTGTTAAGATTGTTTTATTATGTAGGAGATGTTTTTGCTATAATTGCACCTATTGACAACGATGAAAATGTTAATTATTATTTGATGCATTGCACTGAACGAAAAATGAAATTATTAGAAAACTATAATGATCACGGATTTCAATATGACAGAGGATCTATTATACTGAAAGGTTATTTTTTTAGACAAACTAATCAAAGTGGGGACTTTGTTTACTTTGAAGACTATGAACCTGATTCCATAAGTTGTCAATATAGACACTTGGTGTGTGAAGCACACATAAAGTTGATAGAGGTTCAATCAAAGAAAAAAATGAAAATTAAGAAATGGAAAATGTCAAAATCTGATCATGAACATATTATTGAAGATGGCATTCCATTGGAATTTTTTTGATTGAATTGCCCAACAATTTATTCTCTTTGGATTAAATATGTTTTATAACTTCTAGTACACTCAACTAAAAATTGAGCTGCTTATGTTATTTGTGCAAGTGTTTGCACATGAACAAATTGTTTTGGTACATGCACGTGCTCTAGTATCAACTGAAAGTAGCTTTTCTATACATTTGCATTGATGAAAAATGTTACATGTATTGGATATATATATATATATATATATATATATATATATGTTCTAGAATGCAATTAACTGGAACTAGTTTTTCTAAGTGCATTGATGAAAAACTAGTTTGATTTTCTGGTAGAAAGTATCCACAATGTAAATAAATCATCCACATTATAGCTTTGTACGAAGATTCCTTTCAGACAAGAGACTTGGAGCACTTATCCGAGTTTTGGTGGAATTTGACCCACATCTCTATTCCTGATTGAAAATCTAGTACAAATTTGTTTGTCCAATGGTCAGATATGTTCAATGTGCATTGATGAAAAATGTTACTTACATATTGGATATATATGTTCTAGAATGAAATTAATTGTTCAAGTAGTTTTTTCTTTTTGTAAATTAGGTGGTACCTTTCTATTTTCTATTTATATGTAAAAGACAGGTTACATTATAATAAACATCCTTGGCCTCAACCTGCCCGCAGGAAACCAGGTCTGTTGGCCATCTAATTGCGTTAAAAGCTTGCCAAAATTGAAATTGTCTCATTCTTCTATACAACGCATGAGCTAATTGTCCTACTGCTTCAACATGTTCAAGCTTATCATGTAAACTAAGTTCACAAACTTTCAAAAAAACCATAAAACAGAAAACTAGGAATATCTAGCCATCTGACGAGGACACCGGGGCTGGGTCATTGGCATGAGACCCAGGCATATCAACCTGTTGCATGTGCTGGAGCAGTTTCTCCAATCGTCCCATCCTGTCATCCAATCTCTGAATTTCTTGATGTTGGGTAAATTTAATATGCTGCAGGTTGGTGTCAATGTTCTCCAACAGATCTTTGAGGAATAGTTCTGTCTTTGGCTGAACTTTGTACTCTGGAGGATGTGCACTCTGTATTGCTTTTGCCAGAAGACATTTCATTAACCAATATGTGTGAATGGTTTGGTTAAATAAAGTAAGACGTCCGCGGGTATTGCCAGGATCTTGAATGAAGTCAAGGATATCAGCAGCAGCTTCGTTGTCTTCAGGGTTTATCTGTAGTTCTCTTTCCCAACCACGAATTTGATTGCGGGTGGGAGATGCATTGCCTAAAATGTAGTTCAGTACCAGATTTTGCAAATGTTCTTTGCTAGTTTTTCTTCCTCTTTTCACTGGCACCTATTCATTCTGGATCTTTTGCTTACCCTTGGCTATATCAGAACGGAGACAGCGTTTCCCCATAATGATTTTGGTCCTATTCAATAGAACAGACAGAGAAGTAATAACAGGAATAATAACCCGAGTACTGATAGATCCTCTGCTTTCATTACCATGCATTGCCAAAATCCAATCAGAAACATGAAAAATGTAGACCTCAGACACAAAGCAGCTGATTAGCGAGAGAGCAGTATGATTAGGAGCATGAGTACCAGCTTGCGCTCGTCTACAACAAAGTCTGGATGAAAGAGAGTATACCATGCATGGCGCCAATAAACTGAGCAGCCAACTACAGGGACTTTGCAAACCCATTGTAACTTTGGGCTCCAAAATTATAATAGACTCCAGACCACTAGTAACATACTTCATTAAACCAAAAGCGGCACTTTGCGAACCCACTATACCAAGGAGGATAAGAGGTATCGCACGACTGGTACTAACACTAAAATTTAACCAAGGGACCGAAGGCCAGGGTTGTAAGAGGGTCATTATATCAGGAGGATACCGCAGAGTTAAAACTTCCCGCATATTGTGGTTATTCATGGTTATGGCCTTACTGCTACAGAAATTAAGAATTGGGCAAGGGTCCCTAAAACAGGGGTGGACAAGGTTTTTCGGTGTTGCAAAAGACCAAAGAAACCGAATTAAATTACAAGCAAGGCGACTGATCTCAAGCTAGTTCCTACTATGCAAAAGATGATTCATGGAAATGAGGACAGAAACAGATACATACCTAGCCTCAGTTGCAAAATTGACAAGGTGAGCGCTCTCCCTCCTCAGCTCCCAAGCTTTTGCATGCAATAAGCTCTGTAAGCTTTGCATGAGCTTTTTGGGCGAGGGAGGCCAAGAATTTACCTTAAACTTACCATCCATCCCGGCCGCTGACAGGCCAGCAGGGCAAGCTCTCTTCATAATTGCATTAACACATGCGAACACCCAAACTACTGATCGAACTTGGCGGTGCATCATTATAGCTATTAATTGTACGTAGGGCGGTGTGCCATGAAATTGCCACCGATTGTCCTGTTTGCCAGATTTCCACCCCGATCGGGGGGATGAAGATCCTTATCTACTATCACTTGGAGGGGATATAATTCAACCTCCCAAATTGCATCTATGGGTCGAGCATCGATAGCTCTATCATTATTCTTGCATCCCCAATTTGCAAGGTAATCTGCAGCTGCATTTCCTTTCCTCCTGATATGCGTTGGCACCATGTAGTGAATCCTCTTCAGCAAGTGACTTATTTCTTGAATGAGACCTGCTGTCCTCCAGCTTTGGGCTATTTTCTCCCACGGTGTTCCTTGTTGCAATTTCCGGAGAATATTTGTTACAAGGGCGGAGTCTCCTTCAATTATAAGTTTATGATAATTTTCTCGGATTGCTATGATAATACCTTGTTGAACTGCAGTTAGTTCCGCTTCATTGTTCGTTGCATGTCCCAGGTCTACAGCATAAAACCGGCATACATTCCCCTGCGAATTGCGAAAGATTCCCCCTGCTCCTGCCTGCCCCGGATTGCCTTTGGAGGCTCCGTCAAAATTTAACTTAATGAACCCTGGTTGAGGTGGTGCCCAATGATCCTCGGTAGTTTCTCTTGGTGGTCTGAACTTCCATAAGTGCTTATATAGCATTTGGGGTGTCAGATTTAGATATTCAAGAATTTGTACTTCAACACCTGCCACTTTCCAATCTTCGTCTGTCCAGCTTTCACTAAGGCTGGTTTCTCGAATATTCTCAATGGTTCTTTGCCAGATTTGTTGTATTGGAAGCTTTATGTCTTTAAAAATTCTACTGTTCCGTTCTTTCCATGTGTTCCATATAAGGAATCCAAAGGAGAGGTTCCATGCTCTGTTAACCACTTGGCTTTGAAATTTACCTTTTTTCCATTTCCTGATTGTCTCAATTATGCTGGTGTTGTCTTTGTCCGTTTGCCTGAACATGTTTTCCAAGTTTTTCCACTGCTGTTGCACAAAAGGACAGGAAATGAGGATGTGATCTGTCGTTTCCTGCTCTTCTTGACATAGGGAGCATCGAGAGGGACCTATCATTCCCCGTTTTTGAAGGTTCTCCCAAGTTAAAATCTTGTTGTGGCTGACCAACCATATGAAGTACTCTACCTTTGGCCATTGTTTTAATGCCCAGATCTTTTTCCACAGAGAAATGCCTGCCTGAAGACCTTGTTTCGATTGAATCCTATAGCCTTCTTTTATTGAGAATAGTCCTTTTGTCATATATCCCCATCGAAGTATATCTGGTCCCCCTGCTTTCCTAATTTTCCGTGTTTTAAGTTCCTTAGCGAAGTTGCCCCATTGCTGGGTTTCTGGAGCTGTCGTGCAGGTAGTTTTGTCGTTCCATTTCCTCCACTGGTCTTGATTGTTGTGTTGCCAATAATGCTGTAGTAGTCGTTGGTTTTGACTACTTGTGAACAAGAAAATTTCGCCCAAATCCAGTCTACTGAATAGTTTTTCCCTCTGCTGCCATGAGTCTTCCCAGAAGAGCATTGTGCCGCCATCCTTAATCTCCCAAAAGCTGTGTGATCTTATCAGATGTCTGTTGAGTGATGCAAGGTTCCAGATTGGGGATCCTTTGGGCGTAATGTCTGTCTTTAAGCGGCCTGATATGGTTTGAGGCATGTCGTATTTGATTGTCCAAATAGTCTTCCAGAGATCTGTGCCTCCCTGCACCCACCTCCACCATAGCTTTGTTCCCATCACATTATTTAGGATAGCTGGATCCCTTAGGTCCAAACCGCCTGTTGCTTTGGCTTTTAGTAATTTTTCGCAAGAGAGGAGAGCCCATTTCCGATCAGCTTGAGCTCCCTGCCATAAGAATTTTTTGAATTTCCCTACCAATTTTGAACAAATTCCTTTTGGACATGCTCTTGCAGACAGTTGGTAGATCGGTAGAGCTTGCAACACTGTCTTTAGGAGGATAAGTCGTCCTGGCGCATTTAATGACCTGAAAGCCCAATTCTGAATCCTACTGTTTACTCTTAGTAAGGTGTCCTTCCAATCTGCTATTCTGCTTGGTCCAGGATGCAGATTCATTCCTAAATATTTCATTGGAAATGATCCACTTTGGAATCCCAGTGTTCTAGCAAGAAAGGTCTGACTCTGTATAGGACAGTTAAAAAAATAGACATTCGACTTCCCATTATTCACTTCTGTCCCTGAAGCTGCCATGAACATATTTAAAATTGTTTGAATTGCTTTACATTCTTTTAAATTTGCCTGACCAAACAATAAAACATCATCGACAAACTGTTGATGAGTCAATGATAGGTTTGGTCCCCATAATTTTAGACCTTGTAACTTTCCTTCTGCTAGATGCGCTTTGAGGAGTCTGCCTAGGCCTTCAGCTGCTATTATAAATAAGAAAGGGGAGAGAGGATCCCCTTGGCGCAGACCGCGGGAGCTCTGAAAAGGGTTGGTCGGGCTACCATTAACTAAGATTGAATAATGGGTTGAAGTCATGAAAGATCTTAGCCATTGAATCCATCGTTCTTCAAAACCGAAAGCTCTGAGTACCTCTGTCAGATATTGCCAACTTATACGGTCATATGCTTTCGATAGATCTAATTTGATAAGCATTCCTCTTCGTTTATCAGTTTTAAGTGAGTGCATGGCTTCCTGGGCTGTAATTATCCCATCAAGGATTTGTCGTCCTTTCACAAAACCTGTCTGTTCCGGAGAAATGAGCGTAGGCAATAAAGGCTTTAGTCTATTTACCATGATCGTTGAGATAATTTTATAAATAACATTGCACAGCGCTATTGGCCTGAACCCTTCTGCTGTATCTGCCTCTTTGTGCTTAGGT
Organism: Pinus albicaulis; assembly: GCA_034641835.2. Taxonomy (NCBI): domain Eukaryota; kingdom Viridiplantae; phylum Streptophyta; class Pinopsida; order Pinales; family Pinaceae; genus Pinus; species Pinus albicaulis. Next base: position 1,178,113,507 of record CM076581.1, read on the forward strand.
ATAAGAGTGATAAAGGTTGCATTCATTGCTGGGTATACCGTTTTTAATCTGTGTGATTCCTCTACGACTTCCAGAATGTCTGGGCCCATGAATGGCCAGGCTGATATGAAGAATTCACTCGTAAATCCGTCTGGTCTCGGTGCTTTGTTCTTGGGAAAATTCAACACAACCTCCTCCACCTCTTTTAATGTTATTTCCCTTAACAAAGCCAGATTTTGCTCTCTAGTGATAAGTGTTGGAATATGAGCTGTAAATTTTTCAATGGCTGCCTGCCGATTAGGTTGGGGTTCTGTGATTCGGTCTCTAAAGTGATTCACTAGCTCCTCCTCTATGTCTTCATGTTTAATTTTCCTTTCCCCATTGGCCGTTTTCAAAGAGAAAATTCTATTATGCTGGCGGCGTTGCAGCATGGCGTTATGGAAGAACTTTGTGTTGCGGTCTCCTTCCTTAAGCCATTGTATCCTCGACTTTTGTTTCCACAAGATCTCTTCTTGTTTGCATCTCTCCTCCTGTTGACTGAGCGTGGCACCTTCTTCAATCACAAGTTCTGGTGTTCGGCCCTGTAGAATTATCTGTTGCTGGATTTCCTTCATCTTTGCTGATAGTTGAAGTTGTTCCTGGTGTATATTCCCAAATTCCTCTCTGTTCCATTTCTTTATTTCCTCCTTTAATTGTTTCAGGCGAAGTTGAAAGGAATGCATTTTATTTCTCCCTCTTATTTGGATTGTGCTCCACCAGTTTTTAATTTTGTCGATGAAGCCCGGGTCTCTTAGCCAGAACTGTTCAAAACGGAAAGGTCGGTTGTGGGGGCTTGCCTTGACATCCACTTCTAGGCGGATTGGCCAATGATCCGACCCCAAGGTGGGAAGAATGGCTGCTTCAAAATATTTGTCCTGACTTATAAATGCTTCTGAGGCGAGAAAGCGATCCAGTCGAGATGCTACCTGGAATCTTTGTCCTCTCCTGTTATTCCATGTAAACTTCCCATTGATGAAAATTGATTTAAATGTACTCAATATATATTTTCTAGAATGCAATTTTAACTAAAATTAGTTTTTCTATGTGCATTGATGAAAAATCGTATTGGATATATACACGAACTGAATGTGCCCAATTTTTCTTGTGCTCTTTTCTGGTAAAAATTATCTGTGCAATGTAAATAAATCATCCACAGTATAGTTTTGTACGAAGATTCCTTTTAGAAAAGATACTTGGAGCACTTCTCCCACTTTTGGTGGGATTTGACCCACATCTCTATTCCTAAATGAAAATCTAGTACAAAATTTGTCTGTCCAATGGTAGGATATATGTTCTATGTTCTAGAATGAAATTAACTGAATGTCATCAATTCACCAAATTATAACTCAACAAGGCTACGTATTTGAGTGCATTAATGATATTGACCCAAATTCAACAAACATATATGTACTTCTTATATTTCCAATCAAAATTAAAGGGATAATTTGTACATATATCTACTTCTTTAAACTCTTTCTTCAATTAGAGCTCAATTGATACATGGCTAGTCGCATTGAAAAGCTATGTTCTTCCTATTGGAGAATTTTTTGCTCAAACAAGACTATGTAGAGATCAAAAGCAATCTTAAGATTCCAAATGTACTTCAACCATCCAAAACTTGAGTTTTAAAAACTTTTTGATTAAATCAAAACAATACAAGTCACATAGGAGTCTTCCATCTAAGCCAAATGTAGATTGAAACCATCCAAAACTTAGATCAAAACATTTAACATTATATCAAACAATTTAACTTTTAACATTAAATCAAAATTAAAGGGATTTACATACAACTACTTCTTTACTCTTTTTGATTAAATCAAAACAATACTTCACATGGGAGTCTTCGATCTAGGCCAAATGTAGATTGAAACCATCCAAAACTTAAATCAAAACATTTAACATGTTATATCTTGAAACATTTAACATTTAACATTAAATCAAAATCAAAGGGATTTACATATAACTACTTTAATCTTTTTTAATATATCAAAACAATACTTCAAATAGGAGTATCTTCCATCTAGGCCAAATGTAGATTGAAACCATCCAAAACGTAGATCAAAACATTTAAAATTTAACATTAAATCAAAATTAAAAGGATTTACATATATACAACTACTTCTTTACTCTTTTTGATTCAATCAAAAAAATACTTCACATGGGAGTCTTCCATCTAGGCCAAATGTAGATTGAAACCATCCAAAACATAGATCAAAACATTTAACATTATATCAAAACATTTAAAATTTAACATGAAATCAAAATTAAAGGATTTACATATATATAACTGTAATGAACATAATGTACATAGCGAGACCCGTCTCCTCGGTTGCCTAACAAGCCAACACGAGAGGGGGTCTGAATAAAAAAAACATAAAAGGGGCTACCCATAACTGGGAAAAAGCTAAAGAGGACCTGACATTAGGCTAGCTATCAATGTGTGTAGGAGGATTCTCCTCCACAATTGGACAACCATAGTCCTCCGGATCATCATCTACTCCCTTGGAGTGTTGGGAGGAGTCATCACTGCTTGCACCATTGCTGCTAGAGCTCGTCGAGGTGGATTTGACTGGAAGAGTTGCCAACTTCCTCGTGTCCTGGGGCTGATGGGTTGGGATGGTGAACTTTCTCCACCGCTTCCTAGAACAAGAAGCACCTTCATCTTGCAGCTCCTCCTGAAAAAATATGGAAATGGTCGTCGTAATTCGCGGTCTGATCATAGTGCTGGTGAAGTGAAATTGTGCTTCATTGCTTGTTGGAGGAGGGTGGATACCTGTGTCATGGATGGAAAGAGGAGGGCGAGAGCTAGCACTCCTGCCCCCTCTATCCCTATCCCCACCTCCACTTCTGCAACGCATCTGTTGTCTATGCATGGGGTCTTCCATAGGCCAAATGTAGATTGAAACCATCAAAAACTTAGATCAAAAAATTTAACATTAAATCAAAATTAAATGGATTTAAATTTAAAAAATTTAACATTAAATCAAAATTAAAGGGATTTACATTAAATGTAGATTAAAATGGTATCCAAAACTTAAGTTTTAAAAACTTTTTGATTATATATCGTGCAACATTACTTCACATGCCATGCCAATTATAGTTCAAATATCCAATAGAAACATTTAACGTTATACCACATGTGCCAAATGTAGATTGAAACCATCCAAAACTTAAGTTTTAAAAACTTTTTGATTATATATCATGCAACATTAAAACATTAAATATCACATGCGAAATGTATATTGAAACCATCCAAAACTTGAGTTTTAAAAACTTTTTGATTATATCATACATAATATTACTTCACATGCCATGCCAATTATAGTTCAACTATCCAATAGAAACATTTAACATTATACCACATGTGCCAAATGTAGATTGAAACCATCCAAAACTTAAGTTTGGAAATTTTTTTGATTATATATCGTGCAACATTAAAACATTAAACATTTAAAACATTAAATATCACATGTGAAATGTAGATTTAAACCATCCAAAACTTGATTTTTAAAATTTTTTTGATTATATCATAAATAACATTACTTCACATGCCATGCCAATTATAGTTCAACTATCCAATAGAAACATTTAACATTATACCACATGTGCCAAAAGTAGATTGAAACCATCCAAAACTTAAGTTTTAAAAACTTTTTGATTATATATCATGCAACATTAAAACATTAAACATTTAAAACATTAAATATCACAAGAGAAATGTAGAGTGAAACCATCCAAAACTTGAGTCTTAAAATTTTTTTGATTATATATCGTGCAACATTACTTCACATGCCATGCCAATTATAGTTCAACTATCCAATAGAAACATTTAACATTATACCACATGTGCCAAATGTAGATTGAAACCATCCAAAGATTAAGTTTTAAAAACATTTTGATTATATATCGTGCAACATTAAAACATTAAACATTTAAAACATTAAATATCACATGCGAAATGTAGATTGAAACCATCCAAAACTTGAGTTTAAAAAAAAAATTGATTATATCATACATAACATTACTTCACATGCCATGCCAATTATAGTTCAACTATCCAATAAAAACATTTAACATTATATCACATGCCAAATGTACTCCAAGCATCCAAAACTTAAATTTTTAAAACAAAACAAATTATAACGCATCATTACATAACGTGCCAAATGTAGTTCATAAGCAAAACAAAACTTAAATTTTAAAAAGAAAACAAATTATAACACATCATTACATAACATGCCAAATCTAGTTCAGATGACAACATTACTAGTAGTTCAATTATCCAAAAAAGTTTTAAAAAACAAAAAAATTATATAACAGCATTACTTCACATTCACATGCCAAAAGTACTAAAACCATCCAAAAATTAACTTTTTGGAACAAAACAAATTATATTAACACTGTAATAAAATATGTCCAAAAATTGTACATCTCACAAGTATCAAACTGTATCAAGTTATATATATGTATATATATGACAGTGCATCTAGATAATATATAAAAAAGAAAATTTAAGACTATCTAAATCTTGAAATCAAATCTACAAATCATATCCATCAAATAGAGATGGATCTAGCATCTTTCCTATCAGGGTCTCAATCTGCACACTATCATGTGAAGCATGGGAAACCTACATACACAATGCACATGTACTTGAACATTAAAATTTGATGTTTTAAAAATGAGTGAGAATATATATATATATAACTTCATGTAAAAAACAAAATATAACAAAAAAATAATGCAATACCTCATGAGGTTCCCTCTCCATTTGATGAACAAGTTCCGCACCCATAGGAACATCTACAACGGTAAACTGTACAATATATATGTTCAGTTATATATATATATATATATTAAAAAATTTCAAATGAAAATGCACGTGTACATATATAAACTTATTTTCAATAATATTAAAAAAAAAGTTAGCCAACTTGTTCAAATGGTGTGGATGTTCCTATCTCCATCTCTAGAGTCCGTGGAATAATGAAATCTTCTATAGGAACCTAAATTCAAAAAATTTAAAATAACTCAATATATATATATATATATATATATCTTAAACATAAATTTTAAAAGTGAAATTTTTTCCATACTTGTGGCTCATCTCCTAAGGAAGTATAAGGTACATCTCCCAAGGAAGAAGAAGGTACCACCATCCCAAAAACATTGGACGGAATCATAATCTGTTAAAACATTTTATCATTATACATACATATATGTACATGTGTGCACAATTATTTATTTTAAAATATCACTTTAAAAACACTAACATTTGCCAACATATCTTGATGGTGAGACCCATTTTCATTGTTTGAACTAGAGGTCCCAAACGGGATATTAACATTTTCGTCATGCATCATGCGTGACAACTGCAAATGGTGTTTTAACATATAATGATACATTTTTTTTAGATTAATGTACATACAAATAAATGTATACATGTACATACACATGTATTTATTACAAATTGTACACATGTATATGTATGTTAAAATAATTTCAAACCCTAAGGTCATTAACACATACCGTTCCTGTGCCCTCTTCCTCATGAAGAATTAGGCCTTGAAAAACATTGCGACAATTTTTTGCATATATTCGGAGATCTTCAACATTCATGTTGTCAATCTCTTCATTTATACAATACACAAAATTGGCACGTGCATTTTCAAGTGCTCTTTGTCAATTTAGACAAACATCGACTCCACCCAATCCACTATAAACATTGTTGATCATGACATCCCTTGCTTCTCGACTTATTTGATAAGTTGCATCCATCGCTGACCGCAGAGTTTCGACCTGAAAAGGTCAACTCACCAATGGTGGCTCAGGGTGAGGCAACTCGACATCTCACTTAGCACCCTTACGGTCATACAATCAACCTTTCCCCGGACCAAAAAATTCTGATGGATGGTCATTGTAGTTGGGTTTCATACCCAAAAAAAATTCTGCGTAAAACATTTGTGCAAAATAAACAGGAACCTCATCGTTCCATTGGAGCCTTCAATAGGCCGCAAGGTTCCTATCATACAAATAGAGAGCTATATTTGGGTGCTTGAAATATTGCACCTTCAACATTTTTCTTTTTGGCCCTTCCTTGAAATTAAACATTGACTTCACGACATCTTTTGTAACTCTTTGTTTTACATCCTCCCACTAATTTGGACCCATTACTGTTTCCTTTCTCTTTCTCATCACTTCTACAAATGTATCAGTCATTGGCCCAAGAGTTTTGTACACATTTACAATTTCACCCAATGAATGTGTAACTATTTCGAGGCTTTGCCGACTTTCAAAGTAGTAGAGTCAAAGCCACAAGATCTCTCTGCAATTTTGCATGAAGTTTTTCACACCTCTGTAAGGTGCTCTGCGCAATGTTTTTTTCCCATGGTATATTAAAAATGTCGGCCAGATAAGTTGTGATGGGTAGAAAACCTTCTTCTTGAATTTAACGTTCTGCCCTACATCTATTTTGACCAATATTTGGAACATTTTCGGCCTCTGCATCAATATATATAAAATTTTGTATATTAGAAAAAACACATGTAAAAAAATTTGTACAAATTCAATGAAAAAAAATATTGAAATTGATGGCAACCTTGACGTGGTTGGTTAGCATATTCTCCACCATGAAACTGTTGAGACCCAGAATGACCCTGCTGAGAACCAGACCCAAAATGACCCTGCTAAGAACTAGCACCCCCAACTGTTGATTAGCCTTCGGGGGAATAAATATCACCCCCTTCACACAACCTGCTACCACTCATTGATGGCCTTCTAAGGAGATTGGAACCACCACCAACCTCTCGAGACGAGAGAGAAGCGTCATAAACAAATACGAATTTATAATCAATTGAAAAATACATTCATGTGTACATATAAATACATATACATATTCATTGATTAAATTGCGTGAAGCATACTACGACTGGGTGAAACATGGGCACGCTCCATGGATGGAGTACAAACCCATCTCTTATTAGCTCCTAAAAATTAAAAAATGAAACTTATTAACAACTAATTTAACTCAGAAATTTAATAAAAAATCAATTCCATATGTACGCACATGTATGGAGATTTAAGATTATATTTAAATACCGTGAACATCCCCCGATCCCTGAACCCCCATATGAGATTCGTTTGATCTTCGTCGTTCATCCTCCATGATATATATATCTATTGGTGGACATTTACACAAAAAATATTTCAGAAAATCAATTTGTAATTTAGTGTACACAAATTATGTAGATCACAACTTTCAAAGCACTAATTGATGTGTGAAACTCAATTTAAGAAAAAAATAAATTATAAAAATGATAAGTTCACCAAATTGCGCTTTACAGGTGGGAGCACACTTGGTATAAAATTGAAAAAAACACACGGTCATTAAAAAAGACACATTTATAAGTACACAACACAAACATATCCAAGATATGTTACAATGTCCATCAATAAATTTTGAAGGAGAGTGTCTCAACACTAATTCATCTTTGAGAGATGAATATTGAATTTTTGAAGAAGAGCATCTCAAAACCAATTCATCTTTGAGAGATGAATATTGCATTGGCATTGCTCTGTATAATTATAATTCATCTTTGATAGATGAATCATGATTTGGCATTGCCCCACGCAATAGATCAACAGACATCTTATTCACATTTGTACAATGTATTATACTAGAAAATTGAAATTGGGTAACAATATTGTTTGCTATTCCATGCAGTTCTTTTAGCCTATCCTTCTTAACTTGGCACACGCCATTCATCTGGTTGCACACAAGTTCAGAATTGGTGAAAACTACAATTCCATTTGATCCATACTCCATCGTTGTTCCCAGGCCTTCTATCAATCCAATATAATATGCCTCGTTGTTTGTTTTTCTTCTCGGTATATTCATTTTCCTTTGGACAACTTTGCTAGTCACAGTATTGGAAAGCACATATGTAATCACTGCTTTCCCTGGATTGGGATAGGAAGAAACTTCTATGCATAATTTCCATTTTTCAACCATATTTAATGGTTTTCTTATCCCTGAAAAAAAAAAAAACAAATTCAATAAAAATATATATATATATATATATATATATATTAAATCGACATTTATTGAAAATGCATGAGAGAAATGGCACAAGATCATGAGGTAAATGAAATTTTCATTGTTTATCTTAAAGTTTGACTTAAAAAGTTTATGGTAGAGTTCACATCTAAAATTAATGGGAGGAAGCCTTTAGTGTTTGGGAGAAATGACACATGTACACAATTTACCTTAAAGTGGTTGTGTTTTATGGATATTAGAGGAAGCCTTTAGTTTGTGGGAGAAATGACACATGTACATAGTTTACCTTAAAGTGGTTGTGTTTTCTGGATATTAAAATGAAGAACTTCTATTTAAATCCATTCCAGAGATTGACTGTGGGGGCATTTACTAGATATGTCACCTTTCATAAAAGATGAGATCCAAAGGCTACCTGGCCCTTTATAGACTCTGCCTATAGAACTTGTAGAATTAAACACTAGACCTATCCCAATTTTACCGTGTGAAGGGTGTAGAGGACCCATGGAATCACTCAAGGTTGTATTATTAAACCTTTGGTTTAATTATCTTCAACCTTTGGTTGTATATCCTGTTGTCAATCCTAGAGACAACCTTGAGTTGTGAAAGACCAGTGCCTAGGACATATTATATAGCAAGGAGAAGTATGATATAACAAGGAAAATTAGCAGAATAAGGCTCTTTTGCTATTTCAAATTTAATAGGAAAGATCAATGTAGCTGGAACCAGAATATTCACAAACTCGGCATAATGAAAGGAACACTATAGAGGCAAGGAGTAAATTCTCAATATAAATGTATCAGACAACTTAAAGACAGCTTGCTGTAAGGATGGCTAGATTCTAAAAACTCTTTACAAAGATTGAAAATCAGACGACATGCTGTGTAAGAAATATAGAAGGAATACTAACTACTAATGAGATGAAATTCCATAAACATATCTGAACATGAGGTGGGCTTAAGATAATAAGAATCCATACATGTCCATAGCTTTAAAAAAAAAAAACATCCCATAGCACTTAATATAGAAGAAACGTGGATGAGGTTGAAAATGAAACAGCGTATCATGAATAAGCCATATTTAAAGCGCTAGATAGGTTTAGCATCAGTATCGATTGTGATAAATTCATACCAGAACCAGTGAGCCACTCGCATTCTAGAGCATGATACAAGAAGGATGGAAATAGTGAAATGAACAGCTAAACTATATCACATAAGATAGAATTACAAACTATAAAGCATCAAGACCAGAATCCTCATTAAAGGTAAAACTCCTTATCGTTGAGACCCAAAGGGCTCCTCACATTTGTATTAAAACTTCAACAAAATGCATGCAAGAAACTCTTTCACAACCAATTCTTCAGAAAATCTCAAACCCTTTTTTTCTCTTCAGTTCTTGCTTATATAGAAGCCTCAAAAACATGATCGAGAAGATACTTTTGGGGAAAATGTCTTCCTCATGTACTGGAAATCAGTTTGAGGTCTCCATCAAAAATAACCAAAATCATGATGAGGAATAGGGGCATCTCATCATTGACAGTTAGGCTCACGGCCGTTTTAAACAAAAATATTAAACAACAGTTTCTGAAAGAAAGTGAAATGAAAGAGTGGAAGGTGAATTCCACCCGAAATGTAAAAGTAACAAACTAAAATGGAAGTAAAAGGCCACTAGGGCCGAATCATGAATTGACGATGTTCACTAATGAAGTGGAGTTGAGGTGGTCGCTGTCACGGATGGTGGAATCTTGGCTGAGAGGAATCAATTTTCCTCTGATGTGGCGGTGGAGGCTTTTCTACCTGTAGATCTTTATGATTTTCTTTAATTATGATTTAATTTGGAGGATCAAGCTTTTGATAGTCAATCTTAGCCGAAATCCCCAAATTGTCTTATATCTTCTGTTTCTACTATGGCAGGTCTTTGACACTGATACTCTGACTACTCCTACAATAACCTCTTTGCGTTCCAAATCATAGTGACCGTGATTGTGGAACCTGGAGTGAATTCATCACTTTGTAACAACCCTGCACAATACGATAAACTCATCAAGAAATCCAAGGAGTGGCGGAAGGAATGTTGTGAAGGCCTGGAGGAATGGTGGTAAGAATGGTGAAAACGGGAGAAGAAATGATAATTAGTGTAAATCCCAGAGTTTTAAGTCTCGAGAAAATACAAAGGAAATGGGTCGAACGCATGGAATTAGGCCTTTGATGGTGGGACCCAGTTAAGGCGAAGGGTGATTCAATGTGAGGCGTCAGATATTAGGAGGAGATAGATGGTTGGGATCATCGGATGGAGTTAATGGCGACATCGGATGAAGAGAAATGGTGAAATGCGCGATACATTGTGGGTCGTAGATCTGGATCAAATGGACGGTCATGATTGGATCGGTAGATCGCAATCGGAAGGGACGGAGGGTAACACCTTTAGAACTTGCGATTGGCGATGCGCGATTGAGTGCCAGCCATCTGATCTGGGATGAGATTGACGGCAGAGATTGAATCGACGGGGAGGAAGGTTGGCACGATGAGCGGGAGCGATGAAAACTAGACTGTTGGATCTCGAGAGATCAATGGCTACGATCGTATCGAAGGATCGCAGATTAGGAGGAACGGAAGGTGGCTCGATCTGAAAATTGCGATTGCGATCGGAGCGGGGAAGCGAGGGCCGTTAGATCAAAAGGGAAATCCATGGCAGGGATATAAATCGGAGGATCGCAATTGCAAAGGGCAGAGGGTAGCACCGTTTATGATTTGTGATTAGCGATCAGGCGACGGTGCGGTGACCGTCGAATCAGAATGAGAATCAATGGTGGAGATTATTCCAGAGAATCATAGAACAATGTCATCACATCGGAGTTTTTCTTTGTTTAACATAGAAATGCACTTCCGTCGACTTCTCCGATTGCGATAAGCGCCTCTGCTTTAAGCGCTTGCTCTCAGGCACTGGGCATATGGAGGGGAAGTGGTTAAGGGGGCTGGCCGAAAGGGGCTATGCCTGGTATATGAAGGAAAGTGGGTTTCTGGCCTATTTTTAATGCATTTTATGGAAAGAGGAGGCATTTGGTAAAGTGAATAAGGGGTTTTAAGCCGAACAAAGGTAATTTAAAAGGCTTAGAAGGGGATTTGGGATTATTTAAAGAATAAGTGGGGAATTTACAACGAGAAGAATAACGATGATGAAAGAGGCTTAGAGTGAATGAAATAAGAGGGAAAAGGCATTTTTAGGCATACTTCTTCACGAACAGAGGGGCTTCAAAACTGGGAACCACGGTGAGGATTCCCCAAAGGAAAAAAGCACAAGGAGGCTTCGAGGATGATGTGTTTTTAGAGGGGATGAATTCCTTGAAAGCTCAAAGACAGTTTGACCCCTTGTTTTCTTGTCAAAAAATTAATAGGGGGCTAACATGATCAACATTTGCTCCACTTGGGGATTACACATTCATCCTTGGGTGTGTCAAGAACTTCGCAGACCACCTGTTAATATTTTGTGTGGACACCACTTTTCAGCACTTTTCATTTTTCTCTTAATGATTCATCACGACACACACATCATTCGAACAAAGATGAAAACAAAAAACTAATGTATAGTATGATACATTAGGCTCTCTCAGATTGAATCAGAACTGGAAGTAAGGTCTGAGGAACTGACCATTTACACGGGCATTGATAAAGTCTCCCTATAAATTTTCCAGCCTGAAGGTGTTGTTGCCCCCTTGTTCCACAATTTTAAAAGGGTCGAACCAGAGTGGGTCGAATTTACCATGTTTCCCCTTTTTAGCTCTTCGAATATCCCATCTGAGCACTAAATCCCCAACCTGCAACTTCCTTTCCTTGGCATGTTGATCAAAAAGGTCCTTCATCTTCTCTTGATATTCAGTTAGCCTCTGACTTACCTGGTTCCGTGTTTCTTCTAACTCCACCAGCTAATTTATTCTCCTGGTCACATCATCGGGCTCTTCTTGACTTTCTTGCATGAATCAGGCTACTGGTAAGGCTAACTGTATGGGGAATACTGCTGCCCTCCCATATACTAATTCATATGGGGACTTCCTGGTTGCTCTCTTGCTGGTAATCCTGTTGGCTCACAGAGTGAATTTCAACTAGGAATACCAATTTTTTTTATTTTCGTTGATAGACTTCTTTAGTGCCCTCACTAGGGTTTTATTTGAAGACTCTGCCAAGCCATTACCTTATGGGTAATAGGCCATAGAGTGGCCTAGTGCAATTTTATACTGCTGGAAGAAGTTGAAAAACTTTGCAGATTTAAAGGCCTGTGCATTGTCGGTCACTATCTTGGCAGGGCAGCCAAATCTGGATGTGATATTTTCTTCCATAAATTTCATTACCACAGCATCTGTTGCATTCCTTGAAAGTATAGCTTCCACCCACTTTGTGAAATAATCTGTGGCATTTAATATCCACTTATGCTGACCACTTTATGGAGGATGTATTTCAACAATAAAGTCAATTCCCCATTTCTGGAATGGTTCTTCCACGTGAACAGGGATCATGGGCAAAGGTGCCAACTTCTGTCTTTTAGCAAAAATTTGGCATTTATAACAAGCTCTAACTCGGGCAAACACATCTCCAAAGAGCTTGGGCCAGAATAAACCAGCCTTCAGGATTTTGTGGGCAGTGGCCCTCCAACTATAATGACCCCCACAGATTCCTTCATGAAATTCGACCATTATACTCTTAACCTCGACTTTTGTGAGACACGGGAGTAGAATGCCAGAGGGATCTCACCAGTACAGCCAACCATTGGCAAGAACTTACTTCTGTGATCTCAACCTTAGTGTTCTGTATTTAGCTTTATCAGAGCTAGGAGGGCAGCTGAGCGTTAGAAGATATTATACTATCTATTTGTACCACGGGCTGATGAGGTACTTCATATGTGTCTTCTGAGTAGCTATCTCTACTCCCTGTTGCTCTTCTTTCTTCTCAAACTCCTCATTTGCTATCATGGACAGATTTATACCGAGAGCTTGACAGTTTGACTCAGATAAGATTTTGGCTAGCCCTTCTCCCTTGATCAGTTTAATAGGGCGTATGTCTAGATCATACTCATGTATTTTGGAAATCCATTTCCCTCTTTTCCCTTCGCTATCTCCTTGGATAAGAATATATTTTACAGCTGTTGTAGGCACAAATGCAGTGATATAGGACTGCAATACATACATGCAAAATTCTTTTAGAGACTTCACCAGGGCATATGCCTTCTTTTCTAATATGTTATATTTCAGCTCTGCATCACGTAGCACCTGACTAAAGAAAGCGATGGGCTGCTCATACCATTCTTCATTTTTCTGAAATAAAACTCCTACCACTGTATGAGGTGATGCAAATGAAAAGATCATGAAAGGTTTGGCGTAGTCTGGTCCAGCTAGCACAGGGGATTAAGAAAAGGAATTTTTTATCCTGGAAAAGGCCTCTCGTGATTCCTGGGACCACTTTACCTCATTATTTTTCTTTAGCATGTTAGTTATATGTCTAACTATCTCAGCATAGTTAGGGATAAACCTCCTAAGAAATTTAATGCGCCCTAGGAACACCTGCACCTCCTTTTTATTTCTGGGAAGAGAAATTCCATTTATAACTTCTACTCTCTTAGGATCTATTTTTACCCCATATTTTGTTACAATATGTCCCAAAATCTTACCCTCTTCTAATGCAAAAAATGACTTCTGTGGATTGAGAGAGAGACCATACATTCTACACTTCTCAAAAGTTCTACGCAAGTGTTCAATGTGCTCTGCATCATCTTTTGAGAACACAGTGATATCATCTATATATACTACCACAAACTTATCTTGCTCCCCAACAAAGGCAATGTCCATGGCCCTTTGAAAACTGGCCCCTGCATTGATCAACCCAAAGGGCATTCTAGCATACATAAAAGTACCCCATCGAGTGGTAAAGGCAGTCTTCTTCTGATCTTATGGTAGTACAACCACCTGATTGTAACCAGATAATTCATCCATCATCGACATCTGAGAAGCTCCTACCACTTTCTGCAGGATGTGATCCATCTTGGGCAGGGGATAATTATCCTTTAAGGATGCTCGGTTTAAATTTCAAAAATCAACACATACCCTTATTTCTCCACTATTTTTCTGAACAGGGACAAGGTTTTCTACCCACTCAGAATACCTCAATGGCACAATGATTTTTGCCTTCAACAGTTTCTTAATTTCTTTCTCAATAGAGGGAAGCAATAGGGGATTTATCTGTCTAAGCTTCTGTTTATGTGGTTTTGCATCTTCCTTCAGTGGAATTTTATGTTGCATGATGCTGATATAGAAGGTTTTTAGGTCCCGATAATACCATGCAAACACATCTTTGTATGACTGGAATAATTTCTGGTAGAGCTCTTTATATTCCTCCGGGACATTCTGGGATAACTTCAAAATTTTGGGGTCAGCCTCAGTACCAAGGTTAAGATCTTCTACCTGATTTTCCTCTACAACTTTGTTCGGCCATAGTGGAACATCATTCTTATTAAACAACCATTCTAAGGGCACTAATCCTCGGGGTATAACATTGCCCTTTAGTTGCAGGACTTTATGGCCAGCCACCTTTTCTTCTCACTTATCTTCCGAAATTTTTTCATCCTCTTCTTCTTCACAAGTATCAATATCCATGTTGGAGAATTCCCCAACTGTTTCCAAGAATATTTTCACTTTTTCTTCATCCTAAAACACCTACAAATGCTTGATGTTATCTAGGATTGATGACCGATAACGTACCTCAATTTCATGTCTTAAGAGAGGGTTTTGAGGTGGACAGAAGGTACTGGCAGCCACTGCAAGGGAGTCTGCCATCCTATTCTTCTCCCGGGGCATGAACTGAATATTAAATGCCAAGAAAAAATTCTCCACCAGGTCCCAAACTTTGTTCCTATAAGCCCTCAGCCTAGGATGTTTGGTTGGCACTGATTCTTCACTTGTCTAACCACCAGTTCCGAATCTCCCAGAAACTTTAAACTCTATATGTTCATGCTCCCGGCTGTCTATAACGCTAACAGAAGTGCTTCATACTCGGACACATTATTAGTGGCTTCATACTCTAGCTTGAAAGACAATGGGATCCATTGGCCTGTAAGAGAAATCAATAATACTCCAGCCCCATTACCTTCTCTGGAGTTTGCTCCATCAAAATGAATTGTCCAGATTCCAACTTCATGGCTCTCTATGGACTTATCGGTCTTTATCTGGCAAAATTATGGTTCATGAGCGTAATCTTGATCTTCTTCCAGCATCAAACATGAGAAATCTCCCTCCTTAGTATAAACTGGAGAATTAACTGAGTTATCAGCCTTGGTGACCGTCTTGACAAATCCAGTTTCCCGGTACAACCTCCTCTACTGACCACCAAAAACCGGGATAGTAGCATAGGTCAAGTCCAACTTGATTGACCCACCAATTTTAGTTCCCCGGGACCTTCAAAGCAACATGCCGAAGCGAGCTAGGATGTTAGCCACCATGATGTCCATCACCACACTTTTTGCTGGGATTTGGGCCAAATTGACCACCAAATCCTTGATCATACCCAGGAATTTAACTCTTTTGGAATCAAATGAATAGAGGTCTTTGTATGGACGAGTGATTTGTAATCTTAGTTGTTCCATGAACGATAGGGGCAATAAGTTATGGGAGGCTCTTGAATATAACATACAGTTATGCAACAGCAAGTCATGAATTACTAGGGACACATAAAATGGGGGAGTAGAAGCATCTAATTCCTCAACATGTGGGCCAAATACAACCATAGGTATTTCTTATTGAAGGTTCAGACTATCTGGAATATGAGCTACTACTGGGGGAAGCATAAAGGAGGTGACCTGGGACTGATATGCAGGCTACTTCAACAATTCGGTCAAGGGAACTGGGATTTTGACCTTCTCAAGCTCCTTCTGTAAACTGAAGACCGAGGATGACTTCTCTACTAACACTTCTTTTGACTCTTTTCTTTGGACAAGGGGTTTGACTTCCTTTGTGACTGAATTGACATTAGGGGGAGTAGCCACTTATGAAGAGGAAGTAATTTGATCAGCAGACTGCAAATATTCTTTAAGAGGCCTCTCACCTTTGTCTATGTTCCCTTGAGTTGTTGTCTCCTTCTGAGCAGATGCTTACTCATGGGGTGCGCCTTCCTCTTGATCCTGAGTGCGATTTCTCTTCCTAGAAGATCTAAGGTCATATATTCTATTAAACTGTGCTTGCATGAAATCGACAAACTACTTGCAGTAGTCATCGATCTCAGGATCTTCGGTGCTTTCATTAACTTTTTCTTCCACGTGTGATGGAATATGCACTTCAGCACTTCCTTGTAGGGGACATTTTATTTCATCACTATTTGAAAAAGCAAGGTATGATTCCTCTTGCTCGTAAGTGGTTTCTTCGGTAGGACCATCTACTTGACCTTCCGAGTACAGAGGGTGTGGTACCTGATCTTGTTGTTCCTTTCGTTCCCTTTACATTATCTGCAAGGGTGGTTTTCTATACTGAGGGTTGTAACCCCTGTTTGGAGCATTCTGGAAATTCTTGGAGGATGAATTCTTGGCCTCTAGTTAAAGTCTGACCAACTTACTTGAAATATTCTTATTAATTTTTTTCATTTCCACAATTTTGTCATTAGCTGAGTCTCTGTCTTGGCTAGAGGTAGATACTTCTTCTTTCCCCTTTCTTCTAGTATCTTGTTCAGATTTTCCTCCAACTCTAGTGCATATGTTTGAGCATCATCCAGGGTGGCGGGTTTTCTTTCTCTCATAGAGAAACCAAATTCTAAGTCAAACGCGGCTACGAAAACAACTTTAGTAGCGGTTTGATGAGGTTTCATATCAGCAGGAAAGCTCAAATACAACTTGTTAAATCTCTTGATAAAATCTAACACCCCTTCATTATGTATTTTCTTGAGTGTGTTAAACTCAGTAAGACAATGTCCATGATCTTTCTTCTCTCCCCATTTTCTGAGAAAATTATCTTCAATTCTCTCCCAAGTGGTGATGGAATGGTATCCTAATGTCTTAAACCATTTTCTAGCTTCTCCATCAAGAGATTGCACAGATAGTCTTAGGACTACATCTAGGTGTTCCACATTAAAGTTATTTGCAAAAGAGAAGAAGACTTCAAGATGTTTTTGAGATTCAATCTCATTTTCCCCATTGAATTGGGGTAAGATCTTCAGGTAGTCCTGTGGCATATCATTCAACACTTGAGGTAATTCTAGGGGGGCATACTTATTCAACAAGAAGCCAGGAACATTGACCATTGGAGGTGGTGGAGGTACTGCAATATTTTGATGTGTAAAAGGAGGAGAAGGAGGTGGAAGTGAAGTATGAATGACAATAGGAATGTATTGGACAACAGCTTGAGGGGTTGATGGGAACAACGGTCTGTGAATAGCAGATATTTCGGTGACTTCTTTGACCTCTTCAGCCTCAGGAGTAGGGTGAAAAGGGTAGTATGTGGTGTCCCTTGATTCAGCTTCTTCTTTAATTTGGACACCTCCCCGGGCTGGACTATCTAAGTAGTAATCGGTATCTCCCACAGTGGAGTCGGGACCTTTCACTTGGGCAACTTAAGATGAGGAGGATGGAAATTCTTCTAAAGAGAATTCAGGGATCTCAGTATGGGCTGAGGGTCTTTCTCTCCAACTCCTTCTATGTATGATCTTCTTTGGGTCAGACATAGAAGGTGTCTTTGGTTGAGACGTATCTGACCTCAGGTGTGGCTTACGAGGAGCCAGGACTGCAAGTAAATTTTTCTGATAAATGAATGTGGAGTCTCTAAGGTGAGGGATCTACAACTCTCAACTCTCCATGCTCACCTATTTGAAGAGTGAATAAGGTTTTTTCGAGGCCCAGGGATTCAACTTCTCTCAACTTCGATTCCTCGGCAATGGTGCCAAAAAGATGTTGTCAATCCTAGAGATAGCCTTGAGTTGCGAAAGACTAGTGTCTAGGACATCTTATATAGCAAGAAACAGTAAGATATATCAAGGACAATTAGCAGAACAAGGCTCTTTTCCTATTTCAGTTTTAACAGGAAAGATCAATGTAGATGGAACCAGAATATTCACAAATTCAGCATAATGAAAGGAACACTGCAGAGGCAAGGAGTAAATTCTCAATATAAATGTATCAGAAAACCCAAAGATAGCTTTCTATAAGGATGGCTGTATTTTAAAAATGCTTTACATAGATTGAAAATCAAACGGCATGCTGTGTAATAAATATAGAAGGAATACTAACTACTAATGAGATAAAATTCCATAAACATATCTGAACATGAGATGGGCTTAAGATAATAACAATCCATACATGTCCATAGCTTTCAAAAAAAATAACATCCCATAGCACTTAATATAGAAGAAATGTGGATGAGGTTTAAAATGAAATAGCATATCATGACTGAGCCATATTTAAAGCGCTAGATAGGTTTAGCATCAGTATCGATTGTGATAAATTCATACCAGAACCAGTTATCCACTCGAATTCTAGAGCATGATACAAGAAGGATGGAAATGGTGAAATGAACAGCTAAACTATATCACATAAGACAAAATTACAAACTATAAAGCATCAAGACAAGAATCCTCATTAAAGGTAAAACTCCTTATCGTTGAGACCCAACGGGCTCCTCACATTTGTATTAAAAATTCAACAAAATGCATGCAAGAAACTCTTTCACAGCCAATTCTTCAGAAAATCTAGAACCCTTTTTTTCTCTTCCGTTCTTGCTTATATAGAAGCCTCAGAAACATGAGCGAGAAGATATTTTTGGGAAAAATATGTTCCTCGTGTGCTGGAAATCAGTTTGAGGTCTCCATCAAAAATAACCAAAATCATGATGAGGAATAGGGACATCTCATCATTGACAGTTAGGCTCACAGCCGTTTTAAAAAAAAATATTAAACAACAGTTTCTGACAGAAAGTGAAATGCAAGAGTGGAAGGTGAATTCCTCCTGAAATTTAAAAGTAACAAACTAAAATGGAAGTAAAAGGCCACTAGGGCCAAATCATGAATTGACGATGTTCACTGATGAGGTGGTGTTGAGGCGGTCGCTCTCACGGATGGCGGAATGTTGGCTGAGAGGAATCGATTTCCCTCTGATGTGGCGGTGAAGGCTTTTATGCCTGTAGATCTTTATGATTTTCTTTAATTCTGATTTAATTTGGAGGATCGGGCTTTTGATAATCAATCTTAGCCGAAATCCCCAAATTGTCTTCATCTTCTGTTTCTGCCATGGCAGGTCTTCGACACTGATACTTTGTATGCTGCTACAATAACCTCTCTGCGTTCTGAATCACAGTGACCGTGATTGTGGAACTCGGAGTGAATTCATGACTTTTTAACAACCCTGCACAATATGATAAACTCGTTAAGAAATCTAGGGAGTGGCGGAGGGAATGCTGTGAAGGCCTGGAGGAATGGTGGTGGGAATGGTGAAAACGGGAGAAGAAATGATAATTAGTGTAATTCCCAGAGTTTTATGTCCTAGGAAAATACAAAGGAAATGGGTCAAGCGCATGGAATTAGGCCTTTGATGGTGGGACCTAGTTAAGGCGGAGGGCGATTCAATGTGAGCTGTCGGATCTCAGGAGGAGATCGAAGGTTGGGATCATCTGATGGAGTTAATGGGGAAATTCGATGAAGAAAAATGGTGAAATGCACAATACATTTTGGGCCGTATATCTGGATCAAACGGACGGTCATGATTGGATCAACAGATTGCAATCAGAAGGGACAGAGGGTAACACCTTTAGAACTTGCGATTGGCGATGTGAAATTGAGCACCAGCCATCCGATCTGGGACAAGATCGACGGAAGAGATTGAATCAGTGGGGAGGAAGGTTGGCGTGATGAGCGGGAGCGACGAAAATTGGATAGTTGGATCTCGAGAGATCAACGACTGCGATTGGATCGGAGGATCGCAGATCGGGAGGAACGAAAGGTGGCTCGATCTGAAAATTGTGATTACAATGGGAGCAGGGAAGGGAGGGACATCGGATCAAAAGGGAAATTGACTGCGGGGATATCAATCGGAGGATCACAATCACAAAGGGCAGAGGGTAGCACTGTTTATGATTTGTGATTAGCGATCGGGCGATAGTGCGGTGACTATCGGATCAAAATGAGAATCAATGGTGGATATTATTCCTGAGAGTCACAGAACAATGTCATCACATCAGAGTTTTTCTTCGTTTAACATAGAAATGCGCTTCCGTCCACTTCTCCGATTGCGATAAGCACCTAGGCCTTAAGCGCTTGGTCTTAGGCGTGGGGCATATGGAGGGGAAGTGGTTAAGGGGGCTGGTTGAAAGGGGCTAGGCCTGACATATCAAGGAAAGTGGGTTTTTGGCCTCTTTTTAATGCATTTTAGGGCCAGAGGAGGCATTCGGTAAAGGGAATAAGAGATTTTAAGCCGAAAAAAGGTAATTTAAAAGGCTTAAAATGGGATTTGGGATGATTTAAAGGATAAGTGGGGAATTTAGAAGGGGAAGAAGAATGATGAAGACAGAGGCTTAGAGGGAATGAAATAAGAGGGAAAAGGCCTTTTTGGGCATACTTCTTCACGAACAAAGGGGCTTCAAAATTGGGAATAGTGGTGAGGATTCCCCAAAGTAAAAAATCACAAGGAGGCTTCGAGGATGATGTGTTTTCAGAGGGGATGCATTCCTTGAAAGCTCAAAGATAGTTTGACCCCTTGTTTGCTTGTCAAAAAATTAATAGGGGGCTAACATGATCAACAGATCCTTCAACCTTTGGTTGTACTTTGAAGGTCCTTGACCTTCATCCTTCAACCGGAGGTTGTAGATCCTTCAAAGCCTCTTGTTAGAGAATAATTTGAATATGTGAGAAACAAATTAGGAATATTTCTTGTAAATTATCTTGTTAGAGAAGAATTTGAACATGTGAGAAACAAATTAGGGATAGTTGTTGTAAATTATTGTCACTTATTTGACTTCAAAAAAAGATCCTATGAAATTGAGTGCAATATCTATGTGGTAGAGTACACAATATCTAAGTGGGATAATACAATATATTTGACTTCAAAAGAAGAGCCTATGAAATTGAGTGCAATATCTATGTGGGAAGGAATAGAAAGAGTAACAAAAGGCATATGATTGTGTCAATAATTTGAAGTAGTCAAGAAAGATAACAAAGGACCATCAAAATTGAGTGCAATATCTATATGATATCTATATGATCAAGTGTCAATAATTTTAATTAAAGAAATATAACAAAGGACCATCAAAATTGTGTGCAATATCTATATGATTGTGTCAATAATTTGATAATTTGAAGTAGTCAAGAAAGATAACAAAGGACCATCAAAATTGAGTGCAATATCTATGTGGGAGAGTACACAATATCTAAGGGGGAGAATACAATATATTTGACTTCAAAAGAAGAGCCTATGAAATTGAGTGAAATATCTATGTGCAAGAGTACACAATATCTAAGGGGGAGAATAGATATAAGGAAGGAATAGAAAGAGTAACAAAAAGCATATGATTGTGTCAATAATTTTAAGTAGTCAAGAAAGATAACAAAGGACCATCAAAATTGAGTGCAATATCTATATTATCAAGTGTCAATAATTTGAAGTAAAGAATGATAACAAAGGACCATCAAAATTCAGTGAAATATCTACATGATTGTGTCAATAATTTGATAATTTGAAGTAGTCAAGAAAGATAACAAAGGACCATCAAAATTGAGTGCAATATCTATGTGGGAGAGTACACAATATCTAAGGGGAAGAATACAATATAAGGAAGGAATAAAAATAATAACAAGAAGCATATGATTGTGTCAATAATTTGAAGTAGTCAAGAAAGATAACAAAGGACCATCATCAAATTCAAATTGAAAGATCAAGTAGTCTTCTTCATGAAGAATAAGCATTAACTAGGTTCATCATTTAAAGGGTTCATTTTTTAATGAAAAAAATTATGAATAATATGGAATGAATCATTGTACATTATGAATTTATGAATAATATGGAATGAATCATTGTACATTATGATAAATCTTGTATTTAAATGACATTTGATCTATGAATAAAAAATAAAATGGGATAATCTCTTCATATATAGATATGTGTGTGTAAGAGAGAAATAAAAAGCAAAGGTAATTCCACCAAGCCTAAAGCAGCATGTCCTAATACATTAAATTATATCCTAATACATTAAATTATGTTTGTTTTCTAGAAGCATTAATCGTGAAGAGTCATGAGATCCACATTTCAACCATGTACTATTTTCAAGTTAAAGGAGCATGCCCTAATACATTATTATGTTTGGTTTCTAGAAGCATTAATCGTGAATTTTCTTTGAGATCCACATTTCCATCATACTATTTGCAAGTTCACATTTCCATCATGTTATTTGCAAGTTCTATATAAAGATATGTAGTCTAATAACTATTTAGCAAGTTGTGATGTCCTAAAAAATTATTATGTTTTGTTTCCATCATACTATTTGCAAGTTATATATGAAGATATGTAGTCTAATAACTATACAGTATAGCCCATATAACATATAACAACCTTTGACAGTATGAGCAAAGAGTCAAAAAACAGAGAGGCCTCCCAGCAGAGTTCCATCTGTTCATCAAGGTAAGCAACATAATATCGGAATTGAAACAATGACACCACTAAACATATGTGAATTTAGATATTAAATTGACATTTATTACAAATTACATGTGCACGGTTTATCTTAAAGTTTGAATTAAAAAGTTTATGGTAGAATTCACATCTAAAATTAATGGGAGGAAGCCTTTAGTTTGTGGGAGAAATGACGTGCACGTAAATAGTTTACCTTAAAGTGGTTGTGTTTTATGGATATTAAAATGAAGAACTTCTATTTATATCTATTCCAAAGATTGACTATAGGGGCATTTACTAGATATGTCACCTTCCATAAAAGACGAGATCCAGAGGCTACCTGGCCCTTTACAGACTCTGCCTATAAAACTTGTAGAAGTTGAGAAATTTACATTGACAAATTTACTTGTGAGAAATTTACATTGACGACATATAGAGATTCAACTAGGCTTGTGAAAATTACAAGTGGAAAATGTATAATTCTACTTAGAAGAGTCTTTTGTTTAATGGTTAAGCAAGAAAGAGTCGTTACTTTCTCTATCTAGAGTAGAAGTGGAATACATAGTTGTTACTTATTTTTGAGTGTTTTCGATGAAATGGGCTCTACAAGATATTAAGGTAAAAGCATATGATTGTCTCAATAATTTGAAGTAGTCAAGAAAGGTAACAAAGGACCATCAAAATTGAGTGAAATATCTATATGATATCTATATGATCAAGTGTCAATAATTTGAAGTAAAGAAAGATAACAAAGGACCATCAAAATTGAGTGCAATATCTATATGATTGTGTCAATAATTTGATAATTTGAAGTAGTCAAGAAAGATAACAAAGGACCATAAAAATTGAGTGCAATATCTATGTGGGAGAGTACACAATATCTAAGGGGGAGAATACAATATAAGGAAGGAATAAAAAGAGTAACAAGAAGCATATGATTGTGTCAATAATTTGAAGTAGTCAAGAAAGATAACAAAGGAACATCATCAAATTCAAATTGAAAGATCAAGTAGTCTTCCTCATGAAGAAGAAGCATTAACTAGGTTCATCATTTAAAGGGTTCATTTTTTAATGAAAAAATTTATAAATAATATGGAATGAATCATTGTACATTATGATAAATCTTGTATTTAAATGACATTAGATATATGAATAAAAAATAAAATGGGATAATCTCTTCATATATATATATGTGTGTGTGTAAGAGAGAAATAAAAAGAAAAGGTAATTCCACCAAGCCTAAAGCAGCATGTCCTAATACATTAAATTATGTCCTAATACATTAAATTATGTTTGGTTTCTAGAATCATTAATCATAAAGATTCGTGAGATCCACATTTTGACCATACTATTTGCAAGTTAAAGGAGCATGTCCTAATACATTATTATGTTTGGTTTCTAGAAGCATTAATCGTGACTTTTCTTTGAGATCCACATTTCCATCATACTATTTGCAAGTTCACATTTCCATCATGCTATTTGCAAGTTCTATATGAAGATCTGTAGTCTAATAACTAATTAGCAAGTTGTGATGTCCTAATACATTATTATGTTTGGTTTCCATCATACTATTTGCAGAATAGTATGAAGATATGTAGTCTAATAATTATACAGTCTAGCCCATATAACATATAATGTCCTTTGATAGTATGAGCATAGAGTCAAAAAATAGAGAGGCCTCCCAGCAGAGTTCCCCCTGTTCATCAAGGTAAGTAACATGATATCGAAAGTGAAACAGTGACACCACTGAACATATGTGAATTTAGAATGATTTCAACTCTTTTTTCAAAGGAGAAAAAACCCTGTTTCATATATTGATAACAGTTCATATACAAAATCCTCTTGATATACCCATAACAGATTATCAAGTGTAAAAGATCAAATTATGTCTCATATAGAAATACATTACAGCAATATAAAAGACAATATGTAGTCACATTACAGAAATACATTACATGTGAATTTAGAATGATTTCAACTCTTTTTTCAAAGGAGAAAAAACCCTGTTTCATATATTGATAATAGTTCATATACAAAATCCTCTTGATATACCCATAACAGGTTATCAAGTATAAAAGATCAGATTATGTCTCATACAGAAATACATTACAGCGGTATAAAAGACAATATGTAGTCACATTACAACAGTAGATCATTCTAGTTCAATCATTCCAGCGTTGAGGAATTAAGAGAAGGCTCAGTAATGGCATAAGCTTAACATTGGTAGTAAACTTCCATGCACAAGGCAAGAATTAGCTAAAGCGGATGAAATTGATGGATCCATAGGAACAGTAACAACTGCAGCAACCAAACACATATCATACTACCAGAAATTCAACATACACCTTACAGTAAAAGGTAATGAAATTTAAAGCATAATTAATAGCATAGATGCTTTGTTTGGAATTTTGGGGTTTCTCGTTCCCACTTGGTTGTAAAGAAAAAATTTCTATACCAATGAGTGCCTTGACTTCTACATGACACCAATCAACTCAAATTAAAACCAAGAATTCCAAAAGGCGCATTTGTAGTAACCGTCCAAAGTTAACATAGAAAAGGACTCTATGAATTTCGTTAAATGGTTCAATGGAGAGAGCAGTTGTCAGAATTATATTTTATCTCCTTTACTAGAAGAGACAAAACATTTAAAACATAATTTTAATGTTTTTTCTTTAAACCATATATACAGGGACCTTCCCAAATTACCGACTCCAAGCCCTTAAGGAGCTCTCTTCAACCTGCTCATGGCTAGATTGATTTCCAATTTTTGGATTATTCCTAGCAAAGTGTATAGCCCACACATGGACATAGACCTAGATGGCATAGGAATAGACAGAAATAGAGTCAATAGGGGAAAGGACAGTTTCACCCACAGGAGTAAATACATCTAAGAAATCAGCAGGGGTCTTTCCCTTAGGGGGATTGTTTTATTCCCTAAAGGCGTGCGCCAATGATGCAGTAGAATAGCTTTCTAAAGCAGGTTTGCAAAAAGATATGGGCTGTTGGAGGATAGAGGACGAGGACCAGGGCATGATCCGTGTGTCAGATCAGCCACCATATGTATAACTTTATTTTGTTGTCTCCCTGTTTCTATATCAGAAAGTGTTACGTTTTTTGGTTTGATATACATGCCCTAGACAGTTACTCTTACTTGCATTTATTTTCAGACTTCTATTTTGTTGTTTGTCCTGTTTGGGTTGTTTTCCTCTCTGAGGAGGCCTAGGTTAACACAAAAAATTGTTTATGTTTTATGAACATATGGACATACTTGATTTTTTGGATATGAACTGATCTATGGGCTGTTTTCCTCTTATAGAGGAGGCCTGTACACTAGATCAGTGGTTTATCTTCAAGCATTTTATTTTATCTCAATCTAAGTCCTAGATAAAAATGTATTCCCATTGGAAGTTTTAGCATGTTAAAAGAGGCCATGTAATCACATTACCCAGGTGGCTTATGGGTGTGTAGATATAGATGTGGAGAAAGAAAAATAGACGGATGGATATATTTATAGAAAATAATATATATATATATATATATATATATATTTCAATTATGTATGTTATAAAAAATATGTGCGAGCATAAAGATGTTTTCTTAGTTAAAAATAAAAATTTTAAAGTTGAAATTACTAAAATGTTTGCTCTGGATCACAAATCACTATACCATAACAATGAGACAAAGAAACCCATAACCCACTTATAATAGAGGGATAAAGGGACTCGTGTCACCTACTCCAAACCTAAAGACATAATAATGAAAAAGAACATAAGGATGAAAAAACAATACACTTGTCATAATTTTCAAGCAAACCATAACCCACTTATAATAGAGGGATAAAGGGACTCGTGTCACCTACTCCAAACCTAAAGACATAATAATGAAAAAGAACATAAGGATGAAAAAACAATACACTTGTCATAATTGTCATAAACTTATATCTAGTTTAATATTTCTAGCTACATGGTACACAATAACACATGGTACAAAATAACACATTGATTAGTTCAGGTTATATTAAGGTTAACATGGCTAACTCAGAAGGTATAAGTTCAAGTTGATTAGTTTAGGTTGATTAGTTGAGGTTGATTAGTTTAGGTTATATTAAGGTATATCAGAAGGTATAAGATCACAGATTTCATGGCTAACTCAGAAGGTATAAGTTCAAGTTATATTAAGGTATATCTATTACATATGTTATAAAAAATATGTGTGAGCATAAATATGTTAACTTCTTAGTTAAAAATCAAAATTTTAAAGTTGAAATTACTAAAAAGTTTGCTCTGGATCACAAATCACTATACCATAACAATGAGACAAAGCAAACCATAACCCGCTTATAATAGAGGGATAAAGGGACTCGTGTCACCTACTCCAAACCTAAAGACATAATAATGAAAAGGAACATAAGGATGAAAAAACAATACACTTGTCATAATTGTCAAGCAAACCATAACCCACTTATAATAGAGGGATAAAGGAACTCGTGCCACCTAGTCCAAACCTAAAGACATAATAATGAAAAAGAACATAAGGATGAAGAAACAATACACTTTTCATAATTGTCATAAACTTATATCTAGTTTAATATTTCTAGCTACATGGTACACAATAACACATGGTACAAAATAACACATTGATTAGTTCAGGTTATATTAAGGTTAACATGACTAACTCAGAAGGTATAAGTTCAATTTGATTAGTTTAGGTTGATTACTTCAGGTTGATTAGTTCAGGTTATATTAAGGTATATCAGAAGGTATAAGATCACAGATTTCATGGCTAACTCGGCCAAGAAATTTTGTTTCAACATTGTAGCAATAGAATTCAATATTTTTTAACGACGTCAATATTCAATATGGAAATAATACTCATAAAATTGAAAAGAGCTACTAAATCTAACCTGTTTCACTATACATGAATAAAAATATAACCATATATTATTGTATGATGTATGTATTTCACAGAGAAATTTTGTAGATCAATATTTTCAATGAAATTTACACCCATCAAAGGTTCTCTTTATTTCCAAAAACTTCCTAATATGAGCAAATAATAACAGCAGGGTTCATATATGATTACCTCGCATGTCAAATTACGAAAATTGGGCTATGTTACATTGCAAGTAATTAACAACACAACTAGGAGTGGGGGAGAAAACGAAGCTAGTAATTATTGATTTTATTACAAGGTTAGATAAGATCTAAAGATTGAAAGTACTTTTTAAATAATTTATATTTTAGAAGTTCTACAACAATTAGAAAAAAGTCTCCAGCAAAGCTCCAATACCTAATAAATTAATCTAATTGTATAAAAATTGGTGTAACTTTTCAATTTAAGTGGACTCTCTCACTCTAACAATAGGGATGAGCTTAATAATAACATTGGCTACAAAATTCTTATACTGAAAAATAAAAATCAAATAAAACTCTTACATTCAAAATCAAAATTATTACAGAAACTTTGGGGCACAAAACTCTGCTACAAAAAATTTAGAGAAAGAATATGCTGGGCTGCAAAAATTTGTATTCTTCTAATTTGATCTCATTCAAATTTGCGTATTGAAAAATAATCATCTACATACTGATATTTTTGTGTTTATTAAAATTTATATGTTACAAAAGAATCATATAATATAGAATATAGAAACCTGGTTGGATGAGAATGGCTTACTTGTAAAACCAGTCCAAAAAAAATCACATTAAAGGAAATGGTTGATGGTATCATATTCGACTAGACACACATCAAAAAGTAAAATTGAAGACTGAATGCGAAACCTATAATATGAATTCTGGCTAGATTGAATTAAAAAGTGTTAAATGGCGGGACCTTTGTTAACACAGAACACATTGCATTACAGAACACACTGAATTATGAAATGTTCCCTTGTGAAAAGCAGAGGAGGAGCAGGAGGAGAAATACCTGGTAATTCGCTCGCTTGAAGTCGCCACAGATAATCACCAATAGTGTGAACAGAAGCATCCCTAGACCACCAACGGCACAAACATAGAAAAACGCGCGAACAAATAGACACAGAAAAACACGGTAAACAAATAAACTTCGCGGGCGATATATTTATAAGAACTAGTTCGGCCAAACTATTTTAAGAGTAAAATCTCGACCGAAATCAAAGTTCGGCCGAACTTTTGTTGTTGGTTTTCCCATATCTGGAAAAAATTCTATTTTCCCACGTCGTCAGTGTGCCGTCAATCTAAACAGAAGCACAAGTTCGGCCGAACTATTACCGAAAAAAAATTTCCGCCCCCGATTCTCACAAAAGTGTAACCCAGCTTCACATATCCACCCTTAGATGACCAAAAAATGGTGTAACAATCACAAAGGTGGATGCCCCCTCGTCAATGATACAACGCGATACGTTGGCATTCAGGATCTTGACAGGGATTTGGAAGGCGATGGAAGCAAGAAGGGGGGATGTTCTGACCGGTCAACATCGAAGATGATCAAATGATCATCTGAAGGATCCACAGTGCCCATGGTAGTTAGTAGAGCTTCGTTTTGAACAGAACGACTGGAGGAGTTCCAGCGTTGATATGGTAGGAGGAGATTGCGCCAAATCATCTACTATACTATACAAATGGGCAGCTTTTCCAGAAGCAGTGCCTCGGCATAATGGTCACTTGGGGATCTTGGTATGAATCTCTGCCTTAGGTGAAGGGATCATTAAAGGACCATTTGTTTTCAAAACAGGCTCTGTGGAACCTAAAGAAGGGGGCTCGGGGGCAGACGTAGCGGGAGGCTTTTTGTAAAAACAAGACTAATATTGAAGGTTGAGGTCAACGGTAATGGGTTGGTCAAAGTTCATCATGAGAATTTTGTAGTTAGAGGTACCAGATGGAGGAGGTTGAGTGGATGCCTCACCTTCAGGGGGTTGGGTAGCCATGAATCCTTGCTATGGGAAAGGATTGGCAAACACAACCAGTTGGATAGGTGCAGAATTGGGAGGAACCGAAGTGGAGGCTTGTAGTCCTTGGGATGCTACTTGAGTTTCCCACATCTGATGCATCTGAGATAAAAGAGGAAAATCGTGGGTGTAGTGACTATAGACACCACAACAAGAACAAGGTTTGTTTGTGTAAACAAGCCTGTCCTGCTTGGGATGAGTGCCATGTTGATGGTTATCAGTGTTAGGTGCATTCCCTTGGGGATTGTTCCCTGGATTACCTTGGGAAAATTGATTTTGGTTTCCTTTCCTCTTCTTTTGGGAAGGAGGAGGATTAGTCACATCCTGTTGTGCATACACCTGACCCTGGGGTTGGTGCCTATTGTTGCAGGGGTTGAGAAGGCAAGGGAGGAAGGGGTGCTAATGCTGGAGGATTTGGAGCACCAGGCTGCGTATATAGATAATCAGGAGGTTTGGAAGCATTGTTGTAAACATGTTGGGAAAAAGGAGGAGGCATGCCGTATCATGGACACATGCTACGAGGAGGGGGAAAAGTGCTTTAGGAGCTAGCCCCTCCCTGAGGGAAACCATAACCCATGGGAGTATGAGTGTATGAGTGGTAAAGGGCTCCAACAATACCATCGGGGGCATGCGATGCCCCCGGTGTGTTAACACCACCGGGTCTAGGTATATTAGGTAAGACAATATAAACATAACCAGAAAGTGCATAGATCGGGTCATAGTTCAACATAATCTGGAGAGCATCTTCTTCGATCTAAGGGAAATGAGATGCGACATCTTTGCCGATAGTAGGCAAAAGGGATTTGAGAAACCAGTCCATGTAGACATGGTCTTCAAAGCTAGGGGCTCAAAATATGCTCTTTATTCTCTTCCATTCCTAGACATGATTGGATAGGTGGGTCGCAGATGATTGATGGAAAGAGGTCAAAAGTTCAATATCGGTGTCATAACGAAGGGGAAGCTGAAAGTAAGACATAAAATATCGGGCAAGAATCGCAAAAGTAGTATGAGAGGAGGAGGCCTGGTCAACATACCACTTGGAATATTCTCTTCTAAGCGTACGTTGGAACATCCGAAGATGGAAAAAGTCATCGGTGATGGAGTTAGATGAACACCACATGTGGAAAGATCGAACATGGTTTGTAGGATCCACTCCAAGAACACCTTCAAACTTGGAGATGTTGAAAGGCAGCTTGGTTGGCATAGCAGGCCAACTAGGGTCATGGTGTATGGGGTCATTGATCAACTTCTTAAAATTGGGAAGATGGAGACCTGCCATATAAGGGAGCAAGGGAGCATCCAAGATAGTTCTTGTTGCGGTCCTGCTAGTAGTATTCATAGCATTAGGGTCGGGGCTACCACCAGCGTTAGGTCCTAAA
The DNA here is from genome assembly GCA_034641835.2 of Pinus albicaulis. Taxonomy (NCBI): domain Eukaryota; kingdom Viridiplantae; phylum Streptophyta; class Pinopsida; order Pinales; family Pinaceae; genus Pinus; species Pinus albicaulis. The sequence continues at coordinate 1,178,144,495 of CM076581.1, forward strand.
CCAGACATGGTTAAGGTGACATGGGGAGAACCGGGGGTAGAACTAGAAGGGGAACCCAATGAACCAAAAGATGAGTCAGAATGGGGACTTGGTGGAGGACTAAATCAGATCCTACGTGGAGGAGTAAGTCTTCCTAACGGAAACTGAGGATGAAGGCCAAGAAGTCTCTGGGATAAATGCCTTGGGTGCGCAATGATGTATAACAAACACGGATCATAGAAGGAAGAGATACCAACAAGGGCAAGGAGGTGTTGGATCAAATGATTAAAATATTGAAACAAGGGCAGGGAGGTGCAGGATCAATTGATTACAATGTTATAGTATTGGTCTGGCAGTGTAAACCAGGTGCTATTCACTTAGGGTGTGCATGTATAAGTGTGTTAATTTTAATTTTTAAACCCAGATGTGTGTAGATAAAAAAAGAAAAAATGTGTTGTATAACTGTAAATAAATCTACAAATAACAGTAAAGTAAACTAAATATGACAGAAAATAAACAGCTAAATATGCATCAATCTAAACCCAAGGAGGTAGGCTTCCCAAAAACTAGTCTATGGGTGGGAAAAATCTAGTCAAAACACAAAAAAAAGGCCAATGGATCTAAATTCAGGAGGGAGAGGGATCTAGAGTTTAGATCTTCTTGAAATAGGTCTAGAAAAATGGGAAAAAACTAGAGGGAAAAATACTGCAAATGAGGTGGTGAAAGGCTACAACCTAAAGGGAAATGGAGCGGACCATAGAGGAGGACGAAACAAAACTGAAAAGAGGTGTTTTGGATGGATGAATAACCAATCTAAAATGGATCTGAAAGGAAAGGTTCAGATCTAAAAAATCACTCAACACACTGAAATCTCAGACGACCTGCTTCAGCTAAACTTCCCCTAGAAAGGTGAAAGCATATTGAAGCACTAGGGGGCTTGGTTCCTACTTCAACGAGTAAAACAGAGCAAGTAGATTTCCAATATGGGTGGAGACAGAGGTTAGACAACCCTGAACAATAGCCTAGAAAAACCCAAAAAAATCAGAGAAAAATTCCTGCAAAAAGTACACGTCGTAGTTTCTGACCTGTTTTCAGCAGAGGTCACAGTTTTTAGGCAATTTTCTATGTCCTGAAGGTTGAGGGTGCAGGTTTTGGCCCAAAAAGTGTGACCTACCCTTCCAGCACTCTCGGGAGCAAGTTTCAGAAAAATGTTTCGTCTCAACTGTGGCTGATACCTGTCACCTACGCAATATGCCCAGAAACACATGGAAGTTAGAAATTTTACTGTTTCAGGGTTTTAAAGGGTAGAAACAACATCAAGAAATGAAAAATAAGAAGATGCATAAAAACCCTAGGGGTTGACGTAGCTTGTCATGAAGGGATCTGAAAAATGACAACAGTCGTAATCATAAACCCTTATGGAGTCGCCAGTTGTTAGTATGAATTCTAATCGTAGGGGTACGAAAAATGCTCACTTTAGCTGTGCATAACAAACAACTCTAACATCAAACATGGATACCAATTTCTTTAGATTTGCAGTTAGTTGACCAAGACAAATGCTAAAAAAATCTAGATCTATGCTGTTCAAGATATTAAATAGCAAATAATATGAGTTGCACCATGCATCCAATGAACAAGAAAATACTATTTTTAAAGAATTTTTGTATTTATGACACTTGGGAAGGGAACATAGAAATATGTTACTAGTCCCCCTCAATGGGATGGGTTCTTGTATATCATCAACGCTTCAGATCTAAGATCTCTCTCCCTTAATGGTGTAGAAAACCTAGTAAAAAATGGAACTCAAAGGGACCTTATAAGAAAAATGATAGCAAAATATGAAAATGATGAAGGATCAAATTCAGACCAAAAGTATAGATCAAAAGTCATCTTTAGGCAACAAAAGGTAGTGAGTGCATGGAAAAACACTTCTATTTATAACAAAATATTGAGTTAGTCTAGATATTGGTGCATAATTAAAATATTATTAACCAAATCTAGATCCAACTTTTATGGAATATTTTATTATATTTGTTGGAGGGAAAAAGAATTTCAATTTGGTCAAATCCCTTTTTTTGTAAATAATAAATAAATAAATTATTTATTTATTATTTTAAGAATGTGATTGAGTAAAAATTAAATAAATAGTGATTTATTCAATTGTTTATAAATGATTTTGTCAAATTTAACAAGGAATATTATTTAAATAATGTTTTAAATAATTATTCCTAGAAAATAATAAGATAAATAATGATTTTTCTAATTAATTTCTCGTTTTGGGTTAAATATGACTAGGAATATTAATTAAACTATTTTTTAACTAATTATCCTTTGAGGAAAATCAAACAAATAAGGATTTATTCAATTATTCCTTATGGGGTTTCTTGTTTAGACCATAAACAACTTATGAAATTATGGATTACTAAGTTATTTTTAATAGTGAAAGAAATTTTACTTAGGGTAAAATTTGTCTTACATGGTGTACTTTGGTCCATCTAATAGTAACAGGTTAGATGACCACATGGAGTTGCCAGTTTTTAGTGTGAATTCTAATCGCAAACATACGAAAAAAACTCACTTTGGCTGTGCATAACAAACAACTCTAACATCAAAGATGGATGTCAATTTCTTTATATCTATAGTTACTTGACCAAGACAAATGCTACAGAAATCTAGATCTATGCAGTTAAAGATATTAAATAGCAAATAATAAGAGTTGCACCATGCATCCAATGAACAAGACAAGAATATTTTTAAAGAATTTTTATAGTTATGACACCTGGTAAGGAAACATAGAAAGATGTTACCAGTCCCCCTCAATAGGATGGGTTCTTTTATGTCCTCAGTGCTTCAAATCTAAGATCTATCTCTCTTGATGGTTTAGAAAATACAGACAAAAATGGAACTCAAAGGGAGCTTACAAGTAAAATAGTAGCAAAATATGACAATGACGGAGGATCAAAGTCAGACCAAAAGTATAGATCCAAAGTGATCTTAAGGCAACAAAAGGTAGTGAGTGAATGGAAAAACCCTTCTATTTATAACAAAATATTGAGTTAGTCTAGATATTGGTGCATAATTAAAATATTATTAACAAAATAGAGATCCAAATTTTATGGAATATTTTACTATATTTGTTTGAGGGAAAAAGAATTTGAATTTGGTCAAATCCCTTTATTTGTAAATAACAAATAAATATATGATTTATTTATTATTTTACGAATGTGGTTGAGTAATAATTAAATAAATAGTGATTTATTCAATTATTTATAAATGATTTAGTCAAATTTAACAAGGAATATTATTTAAATATTGTTTTAAATAATTATTCCTAGAAAATAATAAGGTAAATAATGATTTATCCAATTAATTTCCTGTTTTGGTTTAAATATGACTAGGAATATTAATTAAACTATTGTTAACTAATTATCCATTGAGGAAAATCAAACAAATAAGGATTTATTCAATTATTTTTCATGGGGTTCCCTGCTTAGACCATAAACAACTTAATAAATTATGGATTACTAAGTTATTTTTCATAATGAAAGCAATTTTACTTAAGGTAAAATTGGTCTTACATGTTGTACTTTGGATCATCTAATACTAACAGGTTAGATGAGCAAGAATTGGTGTAACATGGATTGTGTTTTATGAATGCTTAGACATGTATATATATTTATTGCAACATTGAAAGGAACAAAATGAAAATTAATCTGGTAGCCCCAGTTTTGGGATCCAGGGGAAAACATTTGTGTATATTTGTTTTGTGTTCTCGCCATTGCCTAATTTTTTGTTTTTAAGAATTCGTTTGCAAGTATTTTTTTACAAGACGAAAACCTACATTACCATCGCTCAAGTTAATTTTTTTCCATTATGCATGTAAACAATTTTTAACATTTGTTATTAATTAACTATATCTCTGTATTTCTGTTTAAATCTGCATTTCATTTCATTCCTTCATAAATTTGGATCACTAGTATCAGAGTAGTCTTTTCTTTCTCTGTTTTCTATGCATGCCTCCAGTGAGGTCAGGTTATAAGGTGTTGGTACCTGAATTATATGATCCCTTAAAAGACTGGCCTTGCTGACCCCGGTGAACTCTCATGGAGGAAGAGAAGAAAGACGAGGGAGCACGAGATTCTTTGAAATTGTTGCTCGAGGAAGCCTTCAATATGAAAAGGAATTAGATGATGGATAAATTTCCCCATATCCTTCAACAAATACCAATGGGAAAATCATCTTCATCTAGTAGTCACCTCGGATGATCTGTCGCCTTTAAAGGTACAAGTTAATTTTGAAATTACTATTTTTGAAGGTTAGATAGACGTAGATGTTCTATATAGATGGATAAATCTACTAGAAGGATATTTCTCGATCCATAATTTATCTAATAGGGAAAACATTAGTTTTTCACTCCTTAAGGTCACCCCCCATGTCAAATACTCGTAGGAAACTCACTATGATAAAAACGATGAGGAGGCACCCTCACTATTTCCATCCATGCCCTCTTAGTGTTCTTTTCAAGACGTCATTAACGAACTATATTAAAATATTTGGATATATGAAAAAAATATACAAAATAGACCATGCTATGGTAGGAAAGGGACTAAGAGGTGTCGTAGTTCACAAATATTTTTCATACCTTATGCACGAAGATGAGTATCAATTATTATAAGTGGGATTTGGTACTCAAGTATTGTGGTTGTTTTCACAAATACAACAAGGAATAAATGGAGTACCTAGACATCTCCTCGCTTGGTACAGCATAACGACATGATTTCAATATCAAACATAAATTTAAACAAAAGAAGCGGAACATGGGATCTATGAATATGAAGCAGGCAAAAAACACCTCTAAATTACAAAACAAAGGATCGATCCAAGGAGAAATGACCCAATAAAACCCATCGAAGCCACAATAAAAGAAAATAGAGGGAAGACAAAAAAATACATAAGAAAGTGGTATGAGTTCCATAAGAGCCCCACTCACAACACAAATGAGTGTCACATAAAGTAGTCATTGGTGGCCAAGCTAAAAGCTTCAAAGTTAGATGCATGTTCTGACTCATAGTCGAAACTTGAGAAGGGGAAAATGATTATTGATGCAGAACACAATGTTGTTTTTTCCTCCACCAAGGTTAAGAATACTGAGTGTGGAGATCTAAACAAGGGTGAGCATCTCTTCCACTCATAGATGTGGCTGAAGGGTTCATTGGTGCAGTTCATTGTTAACAGTAGAAGTCAAAATAACATCGTCTCAACTGATGTCATGAAGTGGTTGGGCCTACTGACAACAAAACACCCAAAACCATATAGCATCGGGTTGCTCCACCAAGGGAGAGATCTCCATGTTAGCCAACAATGTCGTCTGCCCTATAGAATGAAAGCTTTCACGGATGAAGTATCGTGTCATGTTGCTCCCCTTGAATTTTGTGATGTTTTATTATGCGAACCATACTTGTGGAAGTGTCATGCTATGTATGAGTCCAGACATTTTTATTATTACTTTGGAAATTAAGTTATCCAAGATACTAGAAGTAGATTGGTATATTGCCATTTCTTTGATCTCTACTAAGAAATTCAATGAGATCATCTCCCAGACCATGATATTTGTTTTCTTTTTTATTTTCTCTCAAACTAAGGGGAAGATCATGGCCACATCCATGGCCGCAAAAAATTGCTTTTACATGCAAAAAAATCAAGTTGATAAGGTCACGGAATAGTATAAGGGCATCTTCTCCCCACCCATAGGGGTACCTTTAAGATGTGAGGTAAAAAATTGAATCGATTTGACCCCTAAAGCACCTCTACCTAATGGACCAATCTACTATCACTCTCTTATGGAAAACGAGGAAATAAAGCAAGATATCTAGGAGTTATTACAAAGAGGACCCATCTGACCAAGTTCATCACCTTATGCGAACTCCATTATACTTGTAGAGAAGAAAGATGGGACCTGGAGACTATGCGTTGATTATATAGCACTGAATAAAATCACGAATTGGGAACAAATACCCAATCCCATAAATTTATAAAAATCTTGACGAGCTCAAGGGAGTTAAGTACTTCAAAAAGATTAATTTGAAGTCTAGATATCACCAAGTCCCAATAGAGGCCACATTTGTAGGAAAGAGCACCTTCAAGTCCATGTAGGTTGTCTTCGAGTGGTTGGTCATGCCCTTCAGATTGACTAATTCCCTTGTCACTTTTATGATGTTGATGGATGATAAACTGTAGCTTTTCACCAACTCCTTCATACTTGTGTATCTGAATGGCATCCTCATGTTTAGCAAGAGTTGCGCATGCCACTTGCACCATATTCGATAGGTCCTTCAAAATCTGTGACAACACAAACTAATTTCCAACTTGAAGAAATGCTCCTTTGGCATCAACCAGGTCCAACATTTAGGCTACATAATTGACGATCGAGGTTCTCATGCAGATCGAAGTAAGATCAAATGCATTTAGCATTAGTCAGCCCTGACAACTCTAATAGAGCTTGAAAACTTCTTGAACCTTTCCAATTTATATCGAAGATTCATGTTAGGGTTCTCTCATATCCCTTGGCCTTTGAGTCAAGTCACCAAGGGAGGATTGAAAGTAATTTTTTTTTGGTATGAATCACAACAAAAGGTGTTTTTTGAGCTAGACAACCTCATTTTCTCTGTGTCATTCCTCACATTTCCATACCTGCAAAAACCATTTGAGATTGAGATAGTTTCATTCGACTATTCTATTGGTGCAATTATCACCCAATAAGGGAATCCAGTGGCCTATCATAATGAGACACTCTTTCATACAATTCAAATATACCCCACATATGATAAGGAGATGTATTCCATTGTGAAGGATTTCCGAAGGTGGAAAATTATGTTCTATGGAAGGAAAAAATCATCCATAAAGATCATCAACCTCTACAGTTTATGCTGAAATAGGGAATGCTACAGAAGGACCACCATCAAAAGTGGCCGACATATCTCCAACAATTCCATTTGAACATTAAGTACAAGAAGGTAAACACTAATAATGTTGCATATTTCCTCAGTTGGTCATTGGTTGTGGTGTTGACCCCTACTCTCGAAAATTGTGGTCATGGTACTTCTGGATGGCCACATTTTTACAAAAAGTATCTAGAATTTTCCACCACATACTATATGTTGATGGATGGAAAGAGAGTTCCAGAATTCCACCTCCAGGATGCACATTTATGCAACTTGGAACACCTTTTCGTTCCTTCAAGAAAGCATGCCAAGTTGATTTGTGAGGAGCACTACAGTTTGGTTGTAGGACACTTTGGTGAAGAGGAGATAGTGGAAGTACTGAAAAAGTATTTTTATTGGCTAAAAATCTGACAAGATGTTGGAAAATATATCAGATCCTATGTTGCCTATGCCATGGCAAAGACAACCATTAAGAATCAAGACATGTACACTCCTTTGCCTACTCCTAACGTGCGCTGTTAGTTCATCTCCATGGACTATATGTTTTTCCTTCCTTCTACCAAGCATGGCAACGAATGTAAATTTCTGGTCATTGAAAACTTTTCTAAGTGGCCATATTGGCTTCCTGGAAGAAGAGTATCGCAACATAAGACACTGCCACACTCTTCTTTGAATGAGTGTGGGTATATTTCAGGATACTGCAGACCATTATATAATATCTGGATAGAAGGTTCCCAAGTGAATTTTGGTCTATCCTATGGTCATTGTTGGACACCAAATTCACCAAATCGGCTACATTGCACCCCTAGACTGATGGCCAAACAGAGGTCGTTAATAGGATGATAGTGAACATAATATACATACAACACTAATCATATGAGAACATGGGATGAGAGTATTCCCTATGTGCAACACAAATACAAAAAATATCTTCATAGATTGACATAACACAACCCCTTTTAAATGGGCCTCGGATTTCAACCATTATGTCCCATCTATGTTGCAATGCCTCTTGCAAATACACATGAATAATTTACAAAATTTTATTTTGAAGCTAATAAAGCCACCAGGTTTATTGAATGCATTTAGCACATCCACCGGTAGGTTCACGACATCTTGGATGAAGCCCATTCTAATTACAAACAAGGACATGCTCAACATCGAGTGCCACAAAAGTTTCAGGTGGGCAACAAGGTTTGGTTGCATTTGACGAAGGAATTCCTTAACAAAGCCCATCAGAAGCTTCAACCACTCTGATACAGGCCTTACACCATCACCAAGGCTATAAGAGATAAAGCTTTTGATCTCGATATCCCCTAGTTCCCTATCATTCACCCATGATAAATTTGGACCGCCTTTAGCTGCAATTTCCACCATTGTTGGAAACATAAAAAATTGTTGAGTAACTAACAAAAATAAAATCCAACCTTGACTACATCAAATAAGCCATAACTGATAAAATCATGGACACACAGATGAAGAAAAATTTCCTAAAGAGGATCCGATGATATTTATTTTTCAAATCTGGCCAGCTCCTACATCAAGGCAAGTGGCTCACCAGGGACCAAGTTCAGTAGAAATTTCCCCATCTCAAAGACGCACTCAATGCAATGGGGGCCATCACTTCACAAGGGGGGAGGAATAATCCAGATGGATATTGGTGGCCACTTGCCTTTTCCATTTAGACCCCTGTCATTTTTTATTTTCAGTTTATTGTATTATAAAACAATTTCCTATTTTGCCAGTTTTCTATTTTTTGTAGTTTTTTAGGTCATGAACTTACAAAGCCATTTTGAAGCCCTAAGCATTCTTTTTTGAGAAAACGGGAAAAAATTTACCAACAAACCTACTTTTTTTAGTTTAAAGTTTTTGTACTGGGATACATATTTTTCACGAGCTATCGTGTGTGCCAAACATAGGTCATATGTCAAATTTATGACCCTAGGAAGTTGATATTCCAACTAACCTCAGTGGGGCTCACAATCCTTTAGCGCTTCATCTCCTATGTTTAGGTTTTTGGATGTTTAGGGTTTTCCATTGTTTCTTGATGATAAAAAACCTTTGAGCCTCATTATAAAGTAATTCATAAGGCATATAACAATCACATCTCTTCTTATAGATAAGCTACCATTGACCGAGCTAGTTTGTGTCCATTCCACATGTAAACAATTTTCAACATTTTTTATTAACTAATTGAAGATCAGATTTCATTGTATCTCTTTGTTTCTATTTAAATATGTATTTCATTTTGTTCCTTCATAAATCCGAATCAAACTTAGTTTGTAATTCTTCATGGACATAGTGATGGCTTAGTTTGAATGATTATTTGATATTACGTGGAATGTTAACATCAGTTAATTGCCTAGGATGATGTTATCCTTTGTGATAATGATACGATGAATAAAAAATTGGTTGCACACAATTGGGAAATATTTTTCTTGATTAAGAGAGCTACCTACATATGAGCTTCAGTGTTATGAATTTGGAGGAGGCCACCTATCCTTAAGACAATAAGACCATGTGATAAATGTCTTGTAAGCTAAACACTTGAATTCAAGATGTTTGGGTCTGCGAGAATACATTGAATTTTGTATGGTTTTATAGATGTATTTTGAGGAGAATAATTGGACAATATAGCTACTTGAAAAACATCTTGAAGCATTGAATACAAGTGTAAATGTGGCACACAACTAAAGGAGTAAAATATTGCATGAAAGATACAAGGATAGAAAACCAAAATGGAAGAGGGAGAAATGGGGTAACATATTTTTCGATAAAGAATCATCATGGAGGAGAAGTGTTGAGAACAAGGTCCATCATCCTTATAGGGAAGACCACATTGAGGATAAGAAAACCCTAGCATGACACTGACCATTCTTGGATAGTTAGAGTGATCTATGGGGGGTTTCCATATTGAATTAAGTCTAGGGTTACTCATGTGTACATAGTCCATGTTTTATGTTGTCCCCCTTCACCTATTCTATACAAAGGTAGGAGAGAATTGTTGTCATTAGTCGCTATTTGTATAATAATTACCTCATTATTATATCTTTTCAATCGTCTTGAATAAATTTAGTAATGATAAATACCTAGAGTTTGTGTGATGTAAACCATAGAGAAAAAATATGAATAAATAAAGGATCAGAGGGGTGTTACATCTTGAAGTGATGTTTTACTTCAATAGCACTTGAATCTTGTGTTGATATACTTTTTATTTACTTTGAAAATTATTTAAGGTCTTTGACCTTATATGATATATGAGAATATGACCTATTTTTTGTGGAATGAAAATAAAAAGAATTATAAGAAGGTTGAAATGCTAGTTCTATGGTTTATCATGAAAATTTTGTATTCTTGGTAGGAAAAATTTCTTAAATTTTGGGTAATGTTAACTATATAGTAAAAATAAGTAATAGAGGAATGAAAATGACTAGGAGCTTCTGCGATGTAACCTTCAATAATATCCAAGAGATTTATGTGATGAATTGGGGGATCAAGGGTGGCTTGGTGGTGTCCTATCTTCTTGTTAGTCCTTTGGAGTGGCTAAGAGTAGCTTGGTGTGATTATTCACTAGATCTTTGATTTCCAGATAGGACTTGTTGTGGATGGATGTCAATCGATAACTAAGGTTTATATATAGTTGGAGTCTCCTACATTCTGATATTAAGACGATAGGAGAAGTTGTATGATATTATAATGATATAATTCCATGTAACTTCATATTCAATATATTTTACTATTAAGTGTACTTTTGTTGTACAATTTTTGTGCACTACATATATGGAATTTAAACATGTGTATCTACCATTAATGAGTTGTTTCTAGGGTTGTTTGATATGCCAATTTACCATGAATAATTAGAAGGTTTCTTAAGCGATTTAACAAGATAATAGTGAAGTGAAGGGATAGATTAAGAGTTCAATATGTTATTATAAAAAAATAATTGAAATTTATTTGTGAAGTGGTTGAGTTAGTGGTAATGGGTTTGATAACTATTTTGATTCTATGTTATAATTAGTGAATCTTATTAGGTCGCTATGAATTTTTATTATGTAGAGATTAGACAGTGTACACAATCTTGGAGAGGTGATCTCACATGTTGTAACCTTCATATATGATTCCACTTTGTACTCTCTTCATCGAGTGATAGGATTTAGGGGCGACTATGGGAAGGAAAATGAAAATAGGTTATGGATTTATTTTTGCATTGATCAAGGTTGTGGGAGAAAAATTTAGAGAGAGGCTCAAAATATATGGTGGTGAAATCAATTATTAACTCCAAGACTGTAATTTATGTAGCTATTTATGAGTACGCACGATAGGGTGGTTAGCTACTCTCAAGAAGATGGAGTTGACCTTTATGTTACTTTTCCTTCACGATTCTCTCAGAGTGAGGGAGGTGAATTGTTGAGGTTGTTTCTTCAATTGTAGAGGTTTCAAGGTGCATGAAAGAGATTCTCATGTTCATAATTTATGCTAAACCTTTATGGGTTTTTGTTTCTTTTATGATGTGCCTAACATTTCAGGATCAATAAGTTGAGATGTATGAATATTTTATCCAATTCTCTTTATAGATGTAATCTAATTGTATTTATGTTGTTTGGAGATATAATGAACTTTGCAGGATGTCTTGAACAACTCTTGATGTGATTATAAAATATTTTGGCCCATGATGCCATCCTTAGGTATGCTAGAGTTTTGAAAAGTCGTTATTGTTATGTTTTTTTTGTAAGGTGATTTTAATGTTTGATAAGAAGTAATAATCCATAGTTATTTTCATTTAAATTAAAAAAAAATATCATTAATATTTTGGGATCCTTACAAGAGGGGAAGTTGGAGATGAGAAAAAATTACCTTGATTTGATTGTCTAAATCAAACCACTTTGATTTTAATATCCTCAGATGTTTTTGCTCTATAGTATGAGTTTCCAATTGATTAGAGAAAGAAATTATTTGTGAGTAATGGTATTTTGCATAAAAAGGCATGTGAACCCAAACTTTTGGGAGTGACACTCATGGATGCCTCTGGAGTATATATGATGTTCATGTCATGTTGGAGAGAATTTCCTCAAAGTGTTGTAGAGGTGCATGATTTATGTGTTCCAAATTACAAGGGAATTGATTGGTTTTATGGAAAATGCTTTCCTCACAGAGAAGGAATTTTAAATCTCAAGGTTAGTGCAAAAGTGTTTTTAGATATGTCTAAAGAGAGATATTTTTTCTAGTCCCTTTATGATGCTTCATGGACATATGGACACCATAGTTTGGGGGTTCCCTTATCTCAGGTAGTGTGCTACATAATGCACTCTCACAAGAGTTTTTTGTTATATAAGGTGTAATGTCTAACCCTTTGGGTGCATAAAAAATGGAATTTTTTGATTGATTATAAGTGTTAACTACCTAATGAGATGAGTGTTGGGTTTTGGACAATTTCAAGTTCGCAAGGGGATTTCTAGATAATGAATATATCTACAAACACACACCATTTGTAATATTCCATTTTTTAAATTGCAGTGTGAGTGTGTGTTTATATATCTATATATATATATATATATATATATATATATATATATATATATATATATATATTAGAGGGACCCAATCTCTTGAGGTCACTCTAAAAGAGGTTTGTATCTCAATATGTTTGGTCCTTCCAGACATTTGCTAAATTCATGGTTAATATAAATATAAATTAGTCGATAATTAATTTGTGAATGCGATTGAGCACTTATAGAAGTAAATATTTTATGTTTAAAATGTATAATTTTAGTTTTTATTATACTTAGTTATTTAGTAATTTTAGTTATATTCATTAACATTTCAAAGTCATTAACATTAACATTTCAAAGTCACCCATAAACATGAAAATTCACATGAAATAGATATAAAAAAACATGAACATTCACATGAAATAGATATAAAAAAAATCAATTATTAAGATACAAATTTTGATTTATTTTTAATTACATATTTTTTAAATTTCTTAAATAACAATTGAATTATACATTAATAACTAGATTTATGTAGGCGCCCATTATTAATATAATACTTAAATTCAGAGTGTGTTGGTTTTTTTTTAACTTTTATTTAAAATAAGATAATAATAAGATAATATTAAAATTAGTTGTTTTGAAAAATGGAATTATTAAAAATAATTGTTTTGAGAATGGAATTGTCAATATTAAATTTATATATGAAAATATTCTAAATGTTTTAGTTGTTTCTTCATTCAACCTTACACATGGAAGCATTGGTATACCATTAATTAGCTTGATGATTGTATTTGAGTAAACTCTCTTTTATAAATTAGGACCAATTTGGATATTGGGGGGAAGAATTATATCATCAAATGAATCTCATCGTGGTGTTTTCATCATTACCTAATTAGCAAACTTTGAATTGCAGCGAAATCAACATCAATAGGAAATTAGTAAAACCTCGTTTGGAAGTACTTTCTTATACCATATGGTAATAATGAAATTGTAAGGGTGTATATAACCCGAAAAGCATGGGTGCGACGAAAAGGAAACGAGGTCGGTTCACTTATCAATTACACCCGACAATCCCACATGGGGCATGCATACGGTCCGATCCACATCACGGAATTGACGGGCATATCATTTTGTCCACGTCATCGATGAAGAATAGTATTGCCGCCTCTACTAAATACCTGGGTCCATATTCCGATTTTGTGGGTCCAGCTCGGACTGCGGTGGGCCCGCGCAGATCACATTCTACAACTGATCAGAAAGCGGGGGTCGTTTTCTGATAGTGACATTCCCACAGTAGCCGTTTGCAACTTGCAACATTTGGTTGACACGTTGACCCAGTGAAATCTGTGTCGTGTATTTTTGAAACTTTCTACAACATAGAAACTCCATAGTATTGATTCCATTTGTCTTCATAATGTAATATTTTTAGGGTGAAGAAGAAATATGTGCAAAGCCTTTAAATAATTCTTTTCAACTTCTAACATAAACACGTCGATGAGACTAAAACTAATAAATTTATTTCAAAAAATAAATAAATAATTATAGCTTTAAATATCAATCATAAAGTCACACAGCCGTTGCAAACATTTAATATGTATATTTATTTATGTTTTAGAGATATAGGAAGAAAGTACATTGCTGATTTTATATTAAAATGTTTTTAAATTTAACATTTATATCAATGGAATTTAAAATATTAAAATATTATAAGATTAATTGGATTATTTTTCAGTGAAGAGGAGGAAGGTTTAATATTTTCATTATTCACATTTAATTTTTTTCAAATATAATGTAAGTATTTTTTTTTCCATTAAAATAATATTTACGTAATAGTGTTTAAAAATATATATATTAATAATAAAAAGTAATTGAAAATATTTTTTTTTTCTTTTCATTTCTAGTTTTTCCACAAATTAAAAATGTTTCAATAAAATTCTTAATTGAAACTTATGTTTTAATTAAAAATATTAAATAAAAATTTTGAATAATTTTTTTGAATATTTATGTTAACTAAATAAATAAAGGAAAATACAAATGTTATTATAAATAAAATATTTCGATATAGTTGTTAGGAGATAACTCAATTAGTCATTAAATTGATATGAAACTATGATAATTAAGAGATTTAAAAGTCAAATCCCCCTATTGTAACCAGGTCTTAGTGTTAACTCCATCCCACCATCCCAGAATACACAACCCCTCATCTCATGGCCAAAATCAAACCATATCAAACAAAAGAAAAAAAGTATTCAAATAGGCCACCTCTATATATGTATGGAAAGTAGAAAGAATCTTATTTTTTTTATAAATGTTTTCTACATCCTAATATGAGGAAGACCCGTAATTATTTAATTCTTAATTTGAAGTATTCATATGAGCCATCTAAAATATTAATAACAAAACAAAAAAAAAACTATGTCAACCATAATTTAAATTAGTACAATGTGAATTGTAACTATTTGATATTTGCATTTTTGAATACAAATGGATTTTAAAAAATAATAAGAAAACAAGTTGAATATAAATGTCCATATTATCTATATAGATGAGATAAACAATTAATGCATTAAAAATATTAATGACAAAAAAAATCAATGTGTAAAATATCTACCAAGTGTTTAGAGGAATCAAATCTATTTTCACTCTAAAAGAGGTTTGTATCTCAAGAGATTTGATCCCTCTTAGGTGCTTTTCTTAGATTCAAATTTAAAATAGATCTAACATGGTTTAATTATCAATTATAATTATAATCATAAATATGATTGCTAATTTTATTTATTATTTATTGTATTTTTATTTTATTTTTCTTTACTTTGATCCAATCAAAATGTTTAATAAAATACAAAAACAATTAAAAGTATAAATATAAATATAAATAATTTAAAACATTATATTGGTGTGTTGTTCAAAATGAAATTCTTTCCTAGTATAAAATTGAGTATATATATATATATATGAAAAATAATCATAATCCCACCTATCACGACACAAAATGGTCACACATCTCATCCAGTTCATAAGATTCACAGCATACTAATGTTCGAACAACCAGAAATAACATGAATCTTATGCTATACTCAAACATATGGATGTAATAATATATAAATGGACTATACCTAACCATTGTAAAACCTCACCTAAACTCCATTTCATTTTTCGTGTATCCTAGTTTTGAAATAGTGCTCAACTCCAATTATATAACTGAAATCATCTTTGATGGCTGAACTAAGATGAATCCATTTGATATGACTTATGGTTCATTCGTGAGCATGAAAAGATAATACTAATATTATAATAAACGACTTCTGGTTCGTTCACCAATTATGAAAATTTGGATATTACAATAATTCCTTTGAATTTGAAATTAAGGCATAGTTTGAGTGAGATTATACATGGGATTCTGTATAATGATAATCGACCTCTACATTCGCATAAGGGTGAAATAATGTGGTTTATATACATTAAATGAATTGAATCGACAAGGAAGTGTTTCTTCACGTGGGCTCTTGAATTATAAAATCGATGCAACAAGTACGACGACGCAAATCATATTCGTGGACTCTTAGTTGGTCATTACGCATTAGGTTTCTGAATCTTATATTCATCCATCCATTCACAGCTTAACAATACACGACAACACGTGTTTTGATTATAGGTTCCCTCATTCCATTGGTTATTTTTCACGAAAAATGGGATACCTAGATGAGGGTTTCAATCACTTGCATTTTATTTTATAAAATATTCGAAAGTGTTGATTTGGACGGAGAAGGAAAAATAGTAGGAATTCAAAAACGATTGAAAATAAAAATTATTTAAAACATTGTATGGGTGTCTTTCTCAAAATAATGTTCGGTCCATTCTTAGTGTGAAGTGTGAAGCTGACAAGTGACACATATATATATAACTAACTTGTTTTTTTCAATTAGATTTACCATCGAAGACTAATTATTATCACACCTCTTATACTGTTCAAAAGATTCATAGCATACTAAATGATCAAGCAACCAGAAACAACATGAATCTTATGCTATACTCAAAGATATGGATGTAATAATATATAAATGGACTGTAGCTGACCATTGTAAACTTCACCTAAACTCCACTTACTTATATAACTGAAATCATCTTTGATGGCTGAATTAAGATGATTCCATTTGATACGACTTCTGGTTCATTCCTGAGCATGAAAAGATAATACTAATATTATAACAAGTATGACCTCTTCTTCGCTCACCAACTATGAAATTTAATTATGAGAATTTGGACAATACAATAATTCATTTGAAATTGAAATTAAGACATAGTTTGAGTGAGATCATACATGGGATTCTATATAATGATAATCGACCTGTACATTCGCACAAGGGTGAGAAAATGTGGTTTATATACATTAAATGAATTGAATCGACAAGGAAGTGTTTCTTCACGTGGGCTCTTGAATTATAAAATCCATGCAATAAGTACGACGGCGCAAATCATATTCGTGGACTCTTAGTTGGTCACCACGCATTGGGTTTCTGAATCTTATATTCATCCATCCATTCACAGCTTAACAATACAAGACATTACGTGTTTTGATTATAGGTTCCCTCATTCCATTGGTTATTTTTCATTAGAAATGGGATACCTAGATGACGGTTTCAATCACTTGCATTTTATTTTATAAAATATTCGAAAAATAATAGGAATTCAAAATGTGTGACTTCGGGGATTGATTTGTTATTATGGTAATGAATATTACCATGATTAACAAAACTAATAGTTGCAACTTTGTATAGGTTTTTTATTAAGGGATTGTGGAGTTCATACTTTGCCGTAATTTGACAATGTTTTGTTTTCGTAATTATTTTTGTAATTTGTTGTTATTCCCACTTCAGCACATGCTTCATCTGCACATCTCCATTCATCATTGCGCACAACTAAAACACCTATGCACAGTTTCATTCTTCTCTGCACAACTTTTTTGGTACACAAAGAAATCTACCATTGTGCAGCACCTTTGCACAACTTCCTCCGCGTTCTAGATATGGTAGATAACAATGCTAGAGCTTTTTGTATAATAAAAGCCCCACACAGATAAGCTTCCTCTGCAAAATGAAAGCTTTCATTTTAAGTTTCTTTCAAAGAAAATGGTGCACAATAAAACAAGCTCTTCTAATTATGATTCTCAGTTTACACTCCAAGCTTGTTATCACAAAAACAATGTGTATTCTCCATGTGCATATTGACAAATTAAATTGTTAATTATTAAATAAATATTTAAAACTTTCATAACATTTTATATATGTGTAAAGAGAATATGTATATACAAGTCTTCCACTACTTCTTTAAATTCTTATTTTCTTTAAGAAAAGAAAGTGTACACTTGTATAAGTAAATTAATTTCAAAGTCTAATTTAGCATTGACTATTGCAAAATGAAATATGGATTTTTGCACAACTTTTTGATAAATAAACCCATAGTTTAATGTATTATGAGATCGTTCTTTCAACTGTAGAAAAATAATTTATTATGTTGTAAGTATCTCTTGTTTTGAGAAGTACATAAAATTTATTATTAAATAAACTTGATTTGGTCATAATCAATGTTACATTATGCGGAGATTTGGGTGGAAGAAGATTCCTTTGTACGATGAAAGCTTTCAGTGTAAGGGCCACACGATGAAAGCTCTGCACAAGGAACCTCCACAAAATGAATGCTTTGTACAAGGAAGCTCCACATAGTGAAACATTGTTCCCCGTAACTCTCCCTCAAAACATTCATATAAATGAAAATGAATTTGATTTCATAATAATATTAATTTTTTTTTGAAATTGTTAAAATTTATTATTATATAAAATTTATTTACATTTATGATTTTTACGTTTATATTTTTTTAATGAATGTTTTCATTTTAGAGAGGAATCTTCTTCCACATAACCAACATTTTCAAATTGAAATAGAGATAATATTCCACAGGACAATGAAAGTTTTCATTGTAAGCTTCACACAAAGAAATCTTTGCACACTAAAACATGCTCTTACAATTATTGTTTTTTAGTTCGCATTGTAATATTATGATCACAAAGACAATGTGTATTTTTCACATGCACTTTAATAAGTTAGATATTTAATAATTAAATTAATATTAAAACTTTATAAAATTTATTGTTAGATTCAAATCTTCCAAATAACATTGATTTTCATCAGGAATGAATCTTTTTTAGCTCTACTAGCGTTTCCTCAACATGAGGGTTTCAGGCCAACTCTCAGCACCCTTCATCTTTCCTCCTTTCCCACACATTTGTCGTCGCCATGGCCCGACACTTTCCTTGGATCAAATAAGAACATGCTGCACCGCCCCCCACACTCCAAGGGGAGTCAAATTGACCCCCTCCTTCAGATCAATTTTAACCGATGCTCATTGCCCACCCACTGACACTTATTCTAGTTCAGGGAAACACACGGGTAAGCATCCTGAATCACCTGACCTCGAAGCTCAATGGCGGTCTCGAATGCATGGTCGATGCCTCCCAAAAGATGAAAATAATATACGCATAGTGATACCTAACGATCCCCTATAGCAATGTCAGCAATTTATGCAAGACCATACCGTAATCTACAAATTTATGGGTATCTTTCCCAGGGAATCAAGTATCCTATGCTAGATCCAACTCAAAAGGCTACCAAAATCTCCATTCGATCTTCGCCTTCATGCGAAGGTGTTCTTTACTGTAATTTTCGAAGATTTGGAGGACTGCAAGCATATTTTGGATAAAATGTCCTATTTCGTAAAGAGTGTGGGCTTATTCATGCGACATTGGGAACCTTGTTACAATACAGAAAAAGAATGGTTCCTAGTAGCTCCCATCCGGATTCGGCTATATTCCCTTCTAGAATATTTTTGGGAAATGAATATTTTGGAATCAATTGGAAATTCCATTGGCGACTTTGTCCAAGTTTCTAAGATCACGAGGAGATGATGGTTCTCCTCTTATGCCCGCATATATTTCTACATGAAAATTTTTCAACCTCTCCTAGAGTATGTGGAAATATAATACTAAGACTAATTTTGGTTCGACTTGTTGGACTATGAGCATGTTCCTTTTAAATATAGGCTTTGTCATGAGTATGGCACATGTTTCATGATTTTCCTCAACATTCGACCACTTCTCATCTCACTCGCTCTCTAGACGGCTTCGAGGAATTCCCCAGGAAACGCCCCCATCACAACTATGTTCCTACTTCCCAGGATTCATTGTGCCCTCCTCAAACAACCCCAAGCCACTCATCTGGTAACCCCATTCGTCTCTTAGCCGAGCCACTTGAAAAGGAACAACCAGAAGCACTCATTGCATAGCCGTCATCATAAGTAGAAATGGAGGTGGAAGTAGCACCTCAAAATCCTAAGACTAAGAAAACAAGAAAACGCAAGTCTATGGAAGAGGAGCCAGTAGGAAAATACATTCAGTAATTCCTAGCCCAAGTTAGGCATGCCCTACAACATGGTGTCAAAATGGACCAACTCAGCTCCAATGAACAGGTTATGGTAGAATATATGAACAACTGGGATAAACATAAAATGACTAATATCCCCGAGGATCAACTTGATCAATTCCCTAAAATTTAAAAAGGCCAGGAGTAGCGCCAAGCACCAGTGGAATCCCCTGCTCAAATGGCTTTGGCTATACGAGAGGGGGATGCATCCTCTAGGCAGGTGGAATCGGGGTCGAGTTCTTGGAAGGAAGGTAGGTGACCGACTTGTGAGGTGATCGACGAAGACAATGCAATCCTAGTAAACTCAGGCCAAGATAATGTCCTGACGAAGTACTACCAACATTCTCTTCCCACCCCCCTATCGGTGAAGATGGTATCATGGAATATATCACACCTCAAATCCAAGGGTAACTTGAGGTACTTGAAAGAAAAAATTCAAAAGGAGAAACTAGACATTTTAATATTGTAGAAAACCAAAGTAACGCAAGAGAAGCTCAGTGAAATCACAGATAGATGCTAGCTTATGGAGAAATGTATGGCATTGGACACAAGGGTTAGTGATGGGGGATTGGGAATTATGTGGGATTCCTGATCTATTTCATTTGGAAATTAGATCACTTCTCCAAATGCTATCTCAGGTCTATTTGAGTGCATCAGATCCTTGGAGAAGGTTTGGCTAACAGGGGTTTATGGCCCCACGCTTTTAGGAACAGA
This sequence comes from Pinus albicaulis, assembly GCA_034641835.2. Classification (NCBI taxonomy): domain Eukaryota; kingdom Viridiplantae; phylum Streptophyta; class Pinopsida; order Pinales; family Pinaceae; genus Pinus; species Pinus albicaulis. Next base: position 1,178,165,097 of record CM076581.1, read on the forward strand.
AATTGGATTTCTCCGAAGTATGCGGCATTTGAAGAAAACACTAGGTGACACAAATATGATTATGGCTAGGAGAAAAGAAGGGAGGTGTCAGGTGGATATATTTGATCTCCCTCTCCTTTGAGGAGAGTATCCAATTTCTGGGTGGAGAAGATACAAATTTTTTGAATGACTCCTTGACATGGAATAATAGAAGGAGAGGTAAGCACTAGATCACATACTGATTGGATAGGTTTATTATTTTTGATAACATCCTTTCGCAATATATCTTCTTCCAAGTTTCAATCCATCCCTACCTAGGATCAGGCCATTGGCCAATTTGTTTAGAAATGAACTTGAGGAAGGCTACATGGAACCTCCCCTTCCGCTTTGAATATTTTTGGCTTGAACAACCAATTTTTCTTACCAAGTTTGAGGCATGGTGGAAAGAAACTTTCCAGCTAAAGTTGAAGGAATTAAAAGGGAAAATTAAAGAATGGAAACAAACCAAATTTAGCAACTTTGATAAAGAAAAGCGATAGTTGGAGGATGCCATGTTTTTAATATAGAAGAAAATCATCCCGGAAGGGTGTATGGAAGCCCTTGTGGTAGAATAGGGGGAGATTCTTAATGAACAAGAGAAATGGAAGAAACAACAGGAAATCCTGTTGAGGAAAAAATTTAGTGTGCAATGGCTCAAGGAGGGAGAGCACAACAGGAAGGTCTTTCACAGGACCATGTTGAAGCACATATAGTTCAATTGGATCTAATGGTCTTTGGCTAGTGCAACATGAGGAGATCTTGGATCAGTTTATTATTCATTTCCAAACTCTTTTTGAGGAATTAGACGAGGATCAGAGCGCACCCATCTCCAGAATCAGGTAGTGCATCCCTAGATTAATATCGATAGAGCAGAATGAGACTCTTATGTGGGAGATATCCTTCTTGGAGGTGGAAGAAGTAGTCCGAGCACTCCCCACGAGCAAAGCCCCTAGTCTAAATGGATTCACAGACGGATTCCTTAAATCAGGATGTCACTTCCTTGGGGCTGACATCCATGAGCTAGTGGAAGACTCTCGTCGCTCTCAACGCATATGGCCAGGTTTTAATTCCACCTTCCTTGCGCTTATTCCTAAGAAGGGTGTGACAATGTAACCTAGTGCATTTGAACCAATTTCCTTATGCAATTTTATCTAGAAAATTATTTCAGGAATTCTTCTCTGAAGGTTGAAGCCCCTTCTGCATGATATTATCAGGACTGGACAACGTTGTGTTGCTGAAGGATGAAAAATCATGGATATCATATTGGTTTCCCATAAATTTTTTCAATCTCTCTCCTCATCCAAATCCCTAGGTATGCTCATCAAGCTTGACCTATCAAAATCTTATGACTGTTTAAGCTGGAACTATTTTTCTCCATCCTTGATGCTTTTGGCTTCTCCCTCTCTTGGATTAGCTTGATCAAATCCATGATTTTAACCCCCTTCTATTCCATCATTTTTAATGGGGCTCCTTCACATACATTTCGAGGATCCAAAGGGCTATGCCAAGGGGACCCCATATCCCCCTTCCTTTACATCATTACAACTGAAGTCCTAGGATGACTAATAAAACAAGACACCGAGTCCCGCAATCTCTAGGGTTTAAAACTCTCTCGGCGCACCTCTCCTATCGCTCCCCACCAATTTGTTGATGATAATATGTTATATGGTATACCAACCCTAAAAAAATCTAGACAACTTGGATCCATTCCGAAGGAGTTTCAACATGATTCAGGCACATTAATAAATGGTTATCAATATGACATATTCATTTTTAACACACACCCACAGGTACAAAACCATCTGGATCGAATCTTAAGTTTTAGGATCGACTCACTCCCAAGCATATATCTCTAGGTTACTTTGATCTCTAACTTCGTCAAGCTCTCCCATTGGTGAGACATGCCATATTTCATAGAACGAAGGCTTGCAAGTTGGTCCTTCAGGGTGCTGAACTCCCTAGGCTGACTTATCCTTCTAAAATTTTTCCTTCGTGCTATCTCAATATATAAATTCTCGGCCTTTTTGGCCCCGAAAAGAATTTATAAAGATATGACCACCAAATTTAGGAAATTTCTTTGGGCAGTTTTGCAAATGGGTCATAAATGGGCATTAGTGGCCTGGGAAAAAATATGCAAACCAAAGCCGCATGGTGGCCTTGGACTAAAAGGCCCTCAGCTATTGTCTCATTCCCTTAGTGCCACAGTGTGGTGGTGGTGGCTACAAGGGGTTCAAGAGACCTGGAAGACAATTTCAGCATCCAAATATGGCACAATTGACTGACAAGACCCTATGAAATCTCATTACAAATTACCAAATGGCTCATCCATTTGGAACCTTGAAAAAGAAAACATGAATTTAATCGAGGATCATGGTCCCTAGGAAATTATAAATGGGCACAGGGTCTGATATTCGGAGGAGGCCTCGATGAAACACCCCAAACTAATCCAGGAGGAAATTCTTTAGCACATTCAATAATTCATCAATCATTTGGGAGGAAAGAGGGTAAGGAAATTCTGGAAATAAACCAATCCGCCATAAAAATGGCGAAAGTGGAAGTCCTCAACTCACTAGTTTTCCCATGATCCATTATTATACTAGGAATCTCTCACATTTATACTCCAAAAATGTCCCATTTTAAAAAATGGGTAACTCAATAAGCAACGATGGGGCCTTCTCCCGAAAGGTATCTTCTCTCTCAAAGAAGATCTTTTTCTTTTATCCATTTCAAGGAATCGAGACCCTGATCCTCTATGGAAATGGATCTGGTATTCCAATATCTAGCCTAAGGTATCTGTATTCCTCTCGCTCATTTCTTAAGGAAAGATTCTCATGTGGGATAAAATCTTGAAAATTGACTTTAGTGGTCCATCTCAGTGTCCCCTTTACGTCATTGAGGAGGAATCAGCTGACAACTGATTGAATTGTTTCCCAAAGGAAAATGAAATTTGGAACCGAATAACATCACTCTTTGGGGAGATATATCGTTCAGAAAATACCCTCAAGGAATCGTTGGAGTTTTTGCATTGGACGTTATTCAAGAATGTTATTTTTAACTTGGCATGGTATATCTCTCATGGATTCATCCTCTGGAAACTCTGGAAAGAAAGAAACTAGACTTTTTTCCACTCAAAAGCTTTCCGAGCTGACCACGTTTAGAGAACCATGCTGATCAATATCAAGGAGACCATCTCCATCTCCCGCTGGGAAGAGGATGATTGGAAAGGGGAAGGAAGGGAACATGCCATTTTTCTAGGTCTTGATCTGAGCCTATATTTAATAGTTCCAGGCCCTGTTAGGCTCCATAAAATACGTCAGAATTCTCCGAAAGCCTTTCTCCAACCCCCATTTGGATTCTTCAAGATTAAATTTGATGGCGCCTCAAAAGGAAACCCAAGCTTGACATGATGTCGGGGAATATGCTGGAATTAAAAAGGGCAAGAGGTGATGTTTTTTGTAGCCTCATACTATAGCTCCATAATAATTTAACTGAATTCTTGGACTTGGTAAAGGGCTTACATGTCATTGCGAATATATGGGTGAAAAATCTTCAGGTTACATGCGATTCTAAGATCGAAATAGACATGTTGCAGAAGGTAATCAATGGGCCCCCCCTGACAAAGTGATGAATAGTTGGTGGTTGGAACTCATCGAAGAGCATATTCATTTCTGAATCTCCTCTTTACAATACATAATTACCGAGCATATATACAAGGAAGGTAATAGGGCATCAAGTAAGCTTGTTGACTTCACAAGTGCTCATCAGGATCAAGAACTGTTTAAGTATTGGCCCCCACTTTCTGAAGATGTCAGCCTTGAGAAGCTCTGCAGAATCATGGCCTTGAAAGAGGCTTCCTCTATGGGGGTGGTGAACCAAGTAATTGATCCCCAATGTGACATGTGGGCAGCCATGAATTACACCCAGTTGATGGTGCAAGGAATAGATCCATTTTCCTCTCAACACACCTTGAGTACATGAGCGGTAAATGAATTTTGTGTGAGTTATCCATAATTCATGATGGTCATGGGCGATAGAGACTGGTGTCATTTTATGGAGGGTGGAAAGGTATTGTCTTGTGCATTCTAGAGTTGGCTTGGTTATGATGCATGCATTTTGAGTGTCATTCTGTAGAGTGGTGTTTTCAGCGGCTATCGTCCCTGGGAAAGGTGTTGATTGCGTTGTTTATGCCCCTTCCTTTAATTTTGGGCATGAAATAGAGTAAATTACTAGTTTTGGGTGGGGTCTTTAGCCATCAATATTGGGGTATACTCTAGCTCCCTGGTTTCATAATTGTTCGGTAGGGATGGGAAGGTTCTTTGCTGCGATGTTGCAAAATTTGGCTTGTCTTTAGCAGTATTCCTATTTCTGGGCTCTGCAAACTCTAGAGTTTACTAAGGTGAGGTAGAGTTGGTAGAGGTGTGGTTTGGGTGGTTGCAACTTTTTTCCTAGCGAGGAATGAAAAAAATTGAGACCAAGCCTTTATTGTGGGTTCGCAATTGCAACAGCTTGTGTTTTTCTTGGGTGGGTTGTCTAAGTTCATTTTGAGGGGAGTGGGGTTCTGATCCATGGTGGTAATTTTCTTTTGGGTGGTTATCTATTAGCCTGCTCAAGGTTTTCTTTTCCATACTAAGACTTCCACAATGCGGGCGTTCCCTCACTTTGGTCATTCCTCCTCGTAGTTCTCTCTCAATTTGGATGGTATAGGTGTCAAGAGTCCCCCTTGTAGAGGAATGGAGCGAAAAGTTTCTCGAGTTTGGTCGGTGGAAATGTTGGTTGCCTCCGAATGCTAGTCTGTAGAGGTAGTGGTTGTGGTAATGCTTATCGAACAAACATCGTGGCATCTGGGGCTCACCGAGGTGATGGACATGGGGGCTTGTTGGTCAGGTGTGGTAGTCGTGCCCCATAGGGTCATCAAAAGGGTGGTTCTTCTCGTTGCAGTGACGATGGGAATTGAAGCAAGTTGTGTAATTTTAGTCGAGGATGAAGTTAGGATTGCAGATCGGAAAGGTGTCGAGACCTAATCCAATCAGTGTTAGAGCATTTGGAAACTTCAGAGTGGGTGCGGAAGGAATAAAATTCAAATCTCATAGTGACTCTGAATAAAATGCATTAACTCTAGAGCCATGTTCATGAGCGCATTGTGGTTGGCCATAACCTATTGTCAGAGAAAGTCGAGAAGTTGGAGGATTGGATGGCCCATTTCAAAGAGCATGTCTAGTTCTCCTTTCTTCCTCTGCCTCCTCCAAGAACAATTGCAGACAGACTAGCCTCCATCACCTCAAATGATTAGCATGGTTATAGGTATTTTACTTGTTTTATGTGTTTACTGGTGCTACTAACATCCTAAGATATGGACAATGTCTTTAGTTTTTTTTTTTTTTTTTTATCCTTTACCATGGTATTCAACATACCTGGTCGGGGTGAGACTACCTACATTTTTTTGTTGCTACTGATCTATATCTTTTTTGATGGATATAATTTTGACTTGCACAAAAAAAAATTTGATAATATTGTATATATGTGGAGGGGAAATATGTATATATAGAGACTAGCACAAGTTCTTTAAATTCTTATTTTCTTTAAGAAAATAAAATGTACACCTGTATATATAAATTAATTACAAAGACTAATTTAGAATTTAGTACTGTAAAATGAAAATTTGAGTTTTTCACGATGGTTTGAAAAATAAAACCCATTGTTTAATGTATTACGATATCCTACTTTCAACTTTAGTAAAATAATTTGTTGTGTCTTAAGTCCTTGTTATTTTTAGAAATTGGTAAAATTTATTATTAAATAAATTTGATTTGGTGATAGTCAACGTTTCACTATGTGGAGCTTTCTTTGTACATATCTTTCATTATGGCAAGAAAGCTTCCTTTGCACAATGAAAAATTTCAGTGTAACCACCACATGAGGAAGATCCACACAATGAAACATTAATCGTTGCAAATTGACTTCCTTGCATGCATTCATCAATGACACTGAATTTATTTTCATAATAATATTAATTGTTTTTAGCAATTGATAAAATTTATTATTAAATAAATTTGATTTGGTCATAATGTTAAGTTATTCTAATTTATATTGATTACTTTTTGGTTTATAGTTTTTTAATGAAATATTTAATTTTGTGGAGGAAGATTCCGTCGCACAATGAAAGCTTTCAAAGAAAGGTTTTCACAATGAACTTCTTCAAATTAAAACTGAGATAAGATTCCTCGTAACAATTAAATCTTTCATTATAAGCTCCACAAAAGGAAAGCTCCGCACAATGAGACAGGCTCCTACAATTATATTTCTTAGTTTGCATCGCAAGCTTATGATCTAAAAAAAAATGTGTTTTCTCCACGTGTATTTTGAAATGTTAAACATTGAATTATTAGATAGATATTGAAATTTTTGATAGCATTTTATATATGTGTAGAGGGAATGTGTATATACAAAGTCTAGCAGGTTTTATTTCAATTTTTATTTTCTTTAAGAAATTAAAATGTACACGTATATAAATAAATTTATTGCAAATACTAATTTAGCAGTGACTATTGCAAAATGAAATATGGAGTTTTTCACAACATTTTAAAAAATAAAACCCATAGTTTAATGTATTATGAGATCCTACTTTCAACTTCAACGAAGTCATTTACTGTATCATAAGTTCCTGTTATTTTTAGAAATTGATAAAATTTATTATTAAATAAATTTTATTTGGTCATAGACAATGTTTCAATGTGCAAATATTTCCTTGTGTGGAGCTTTCATTTTACGGAGGAATCTTCCTTCGCACAATGAAAACTCCTATTGTAAACTCTAAATAAGGTAAGATTTGCACAAGGAAGCTATGCACAATGAAACATTGATCCATACAACTTTGGCTTCCCTACATGCATTCAGAAATGAAACTGAATTTTCTTTCATAATAATATCAAATTTGTTTAGCAATTAAATTTTATTTGGACTTAAAGTTAAATTAAATTATTTTTTATTTTTTATTTTTAAGTTTATAGTCTTTTAATGAAATATTTAATTTTGTGGAGGAATATTCCTTTGCATGATGAAACATTTCAATACAAGCTCCACACAAGGAAAGTTCCACACAATGAACTTCTTAAAATTAAAACAAAGATAGGTTTCCTCCACACAATGAAACAAACTGCTACAATTATGGTTCTCATTTTTCTGGGTGAAAGATGATTCTTCCTCCACACCACCACACTCTGCATAATGTATCAGCCATATTATGATTTTTTCATGCCTGTCCCCATTGCCCCCCACGAACCCCACCCTTACCTACTTATAGGACCTGCGACCATGTAAGTTTTGGCATAATTCGGTAGAGCAGTAGCATAATAATGGCAATGTGAGCGTGACTGTCATACCACTCACAAAATTAGTCGTTTTTTATTTTTAAATGAATTTTCAAGTACTGACAAACACTAAAAATTAAACGGTATCAACTAGGGGAATTATGTCCCATAAGAGTTTTCTCAACCAATAAAAAATTTGAAATAATATTTCCAAAATATTAGAAATTATTTTTGAATTTACAGGAAAATAGGAATATTCAACATTTTCTCAAAATTTTGGTTAATATTGTCAAAATACAACAAAATAACGAAATGTGAATGCACTTGTACCATGAGGTGAATGATATAGTCCTTGAGAGGCACGGACTAACAATATGTTTCAAGTGTCCCTTTAGTCAGGGGTAAAGAAACGATATAAATAACATCGATTAATTAAAAACGGAACCAAGCACTTTTTCCAATAAATAAAATGGAATCCTTGTATTTTTTCCTTCATTTGTGACATTTCAACAATCAACACAATGTTCCAAAAGCGCAACCAACTGCTATGATTTTTAACTAATCAAATTTAAAGGGATTCTTCTTCACTCAGTCACATGTCAATGTGATTTGACCCTTGGTAATGTAGGTAATATTGAAAGGAAATGGTAATGATATTAGATAATTTTAAGGTTGGGTGTCTTTTATATATATATATATATATATATTCCTGTAATGTTAGTAAATATTCTTAAAATATTTGTTATAGAAATATATATATATATATATATATATATATATATATATATATATATATATATTATTGTTATACATATGTATTCGTCAACTTTTCCTTGAGATTTCATGTTTGAATATAATTTTTTTTTTAGTTGATATGTTGGCAATGTATAATATAAATATGTTTTTTTCATTTTGGTTAGATTGATTATGGGATATGAATTTGATTCCTTGTGTAAGTGAATACTTTGAGCTTTTGTATGTTATCTTAGAATTTTTATGATACTGGGGTGATCAAAAAGTGTTTTCACCAAGTTAGGAGAGTTCTAGGTTTCTTATTCACTTTTTAATGTATTATTGATATATTAATGGCATAGCTTGAATGACAGTTTGATATTAGGTGGAATTGTATATAACTTACATACCTAGGAGGATATTACCCTTTCTAAGATGAAAGAAAAAATTAATGATGGAAATTTTTCTTAAAGTTTAGAAACATTAATGAATATTACTAGTCCCTAAGATGTAAACTATAAAATATTTGGTGATCATTTTGTAAATATATTTAAATTTCTAATGATTTTATATATAGTGTCCATAATATTTTTTTTACCTTTAAGGTAACATAGTTTTGTACTATAAAATAAGGGTGAATACTTTTTAGAAAAAATGGAAATTATTGATTTGTTTTTTCGGAGAAAGTATGGAAAATTTGCTCACCTACAAAAATTAGCCCCTAATAATTTTTTTAGTAACATGATGACAAAACCATTGGGTAAACACAATAGGGGAGTATTTTACTTGTTTAATAGAGCTACCTATACATGAGCTTGAATGTTAGCCATTTGGAGGAGGGCACCAATCTCTAAGAGAATAACACCATGTGATAATTGTATTGAAAGATGGATACTTATAATTGAAGATGTTTTGGTTTGTGAGAATCCTTTGACTTTTGTATGGTTCTATAGACATGTCTAGGAGAAGCATTAGAAAATGTAGCTACTTGAAACACATATTGAAGCATTAAATACAGGAGGATATGGGGCACATATCTAGAGGAGTAGCACATTGCATGAGGATAATGGGTAGAAAACCAATGGAAGAGGTAGAAATGGCTTAACAACTTTTTGCATAGATCATCATCTTGGCGGAAGGGTGTTGAGAAAAATGGTGATCATCCTAGATGGAACAACACATTGAGGATAAGTAAACCATAACATCACATTAGTTAATATTCTTGGATTTTTAGAGCTTTATATGGGGGGTTTCCATATTGAATTAGGTCTAGGGTTACTCGTGTGGACTTAGTCCATGTGTTTTGTTGGCCTTCCTAAACTATTCTATAAAAGGTAGGAGAGAACCTTTGTCATTATTCACTCTTTGTATACTCATAATTTCATTATTATATCTTTGTAATCGTCTTGAATAACTTTAGTAAAGATAAATACCAGGGGCTTTTGTGATGTAAACCCTAGAGAAAAAGCATGGATAACTAAAGCAGTGGAGAGGTGTTAGACCTTGAATTAATGATTTTCTTCAACAACACTTTAATCTTATGTTCATAAAATTTTGATTTACATTTAAAATTATATATGGTATTTGAGCTTATATGATACATGAGAAAAATAACTAGGTTTTGTGGAATGGAAACCCTAAGAATAATAAGAATCTTAAAATGATAGTTGTATGATTTATCGTGGAACTTTTGTATTCTTGGTAGTAAATAAGTCTTAGTTTGGGTAATGCAAACTACATATCAAACATAAGCAATAGATGAATTAAAATGACTGGGAGCTTTTGCGATGTAATTTTAGCTAATCTCAAAGAGACTTATGTGATGAAATGGGGGACCAAGGGTGGCTTGGTGGTGTCTTAGCATCTGGATAGTCCTTTGGTGTGGCTAAGAGTAGCTTCTTGTGATTCTTCTCTATATCTTTGATTTCCATTTGGGACTTGTTGTTGATGGATGTGAATTCATAACTAAGGTTTATGTATAGTTGGAGTCTCCTAGATTGTGATATTAAGAGGATAGGATATTCTATATGATACTATTATGAGACACTTCCATGGAAATTCATATTCAATATGTTCTACTATAATCTGTACTTGTGTTGTATAAATGTTTGGAATTGAATATATTGAAATAAAACCTCTGTTTCTCCCATTGATGATTCCTTTCTAGGGTTGTTTGATATGACAATTTAACATGAAGAATTAGAAGGTTTATTAAGTGATTTAAGAAGATAATGATGAACTGAAAGGATTAATTCAGAGTTGAATATGTTATTATAATGAATTTTTGAAATTTATTTGTGAAGTGGATTTATCCCTTAGAGCTACAAATATTATCCCCTTGAACTGAATTGTTTTGTGTCTTCTTTTTTAGGACACATAGTCTACCAATGGATTTTTGTTGGATGGATGTAAAATAAATGCTACTATATTAGTATATCAAATTTTTCCACAACATTTAAAGTTCATAAGAGAAAATTTCAAGAAATGTATTGAAGTTAAAAGTTTTGTTTTTTCGTCATATATTTTCAAGATTTCCACATGTTCTCAAAGCTAATGTGATTGATATTGTTCTCATAATAAATATGGAGTTTGATATTTCAGTTGTTGCATGCCTAAGAGAGGCACCTCACATGTGATTGGATCTTAGGTGTGGAATCCTATAATGCTTATATGAAGAACTTGGACTTATAAAGGGTTTGCTGGATTGTTCCTCTAATTTCTCTAGTGATTGGTGCAGTGTTTCCAAGGAGGATAGGTAAGAAATATAATGTATATGTTAGTTGAATTTTTTTTTGTTCCATTGGATGTGATTTTTCATAATAGATTGACATGTTTAATAGCTATGCTCACCATTTAATTGTTTGTTGTTTTTTTTTGCAAATTTGGAGCATTAAATTTCACTCCTATTCCAAATCCATACAACTAAATAATGTTATTGTGACTACAATAGAGAGATAAAAAATTCTAATTGATTTTATTAGCATTGCATTTAAATTTGGGTTAACTGAATAGGTTGATGGTCATGAAACCAATGGTGTTATGACTTGACTAAAAATTGATTGTAATCGAATACCATGATGTAATATTTTCAATTCAATGAATTTCTACCTAAAGAAAGGATAAATTTTGCATTTACTTCCCTAATATGCAAAAATCTATTTTCCACAAATTCTTATATGCCAAAACAATTTCAAAATCACTTCTTTCAAAAATTAACAATACTTTCTAAAATGAAAGAATTTATTATAATTAATAAATAAATGCAATGAATTGATCCTAACAAGCAAATAAATTCAAGCACAATTTACTTTTAATTTTTTTGAAAAAAAATATATAATGTAAATTAATGAAACTCCTTTCCAAAACATGAACAATTTTTTTTGAAAATGATTACTGTAAAAAAGGAAAGAAAAATATAAGATACCTAAATATCCACAATAGTAATTATTTCTTTGAATAGATTAATGGAGCAATAAAATGAAAATAATGTAAAAACGGAATTTTTCTCATTGCAACATTCCAATAAAATGAAACCAAAATTTTGTACTACTAATAGATTGGAAATTAATCCAAAAGCCAAAAAAATCTTCAGATTGAAGATCAAACAGAGAAATACTTTGTAAAATTTAAAATTTTCATGAACCGTCGCAAGTCAACGGTAGAAACCAATGTGATAGTAACAAATATTTAGTAGAAAAGCATTATGGAATCACCTTGTCTCTCAGAAAAATGCATGATGGGAACAAAAACATAGAAAAAAAAAATCAGAAGATCCTACAGATCTGGGTTTTCAAAATCAATAGAGGTGAACCAGAGTCTCATAACATAGTTCAATTTTTTTAGAAAAAAATGGAAGCTGAAGGAAAAAATCATTCACCAGGGGATTCACCAATTTTCTTAGTGGAAAACCCTTATCCTCCTCATGGGACATATCTCCCTAGACTCATAAACCAAGTCTAGAAAAAAATTGGCAAACACATGAAAACATTCCCTAATTTAAAATAAAATCATAGATGTAAATGGGATGCATAACTCAGACCTTTTTATGAAACTCTTAATGATGATCCTTATTGTTGAACTTTATATCCTTTAACCTCTTTCTCAATTCTCTAAGAAGTGGCCTGCAAATACAAAAACAAAAAAATGAGCAAAGCATATAATACATCAACGATTCAATCATAAACTATATAATTGATCAACGAATCTTATAAAAAACATCATGATAAATGATTGTGAAAAAGAAACATGTATTTTTATTAAGAATTAAGTAAATGAGAATTACAACTAGGCCTTGATGTTGAAAGCCTCTTTTCAACAATCCTCAATCCAAATCCTTTTAATCAAAAAGTGTCCAACATATACTTGGAAAGCATGTATTCATAGTTCAAAAGTAAATAATGGCAACTCAAATCTCTTTGAATGCACTTTATGGATAGGGAAAGAGTCGATTTGAAGATCCATTGACGAAGGGGTGAGATCCAGACAGGGAGGAATGAGATCCATGACAGGAAGAACTCGAACCCAATATTCACCTCTTTGAAGTAGATACATGCGACATTGCAGATTGCGAATAGGGGGGCCACAATGATCTAAAAAATTAAGGGGTTTAAATTATTTAATATATGATTCTTATACTTCATGGGAGGTACTTATTCCATTTTTTTTGGGTATTCATGAAAATATTTCATCGTATAGTGACAAAAGACCCAGATTTTGCATCATTTGCATTGATGCGACAAATTGATGTGTAACAAAGGAATTATGATGCATTATAATCATTAGAACATTGAAAATGTTGCTTACATTGAAATACTTATGATTTATGGGAACTGGGTGATGCCTTATATCTTGTGCTTTTTCTTTGGTTGATGCAACTTTGATACTACACCTTGTGATGTTGATTTTACCTTCTAATGTGCCAACCTTAATCCATTCTAGTATAGAAGAAGATTTGTGCAAAGAAAGGGGAAAAATAGTTGAATTTTGGGATAAGGTGACATGAGGAATGTTTCCTTATTTACCGGTCTATCAATGTATTATTATGTGGGTGAGTAGCATTATAACATGCACCTTTTATTTTTGACATTTACAACCTTTTTGTTGACGAGGCTAGACAAGTTGCCTCATTCAAAAATGTTATGTTGAAGGTAGTTCTTTCTCTTGTCAAATGTTTTACAATGCTAATTATCTCATATTTTTCTAGGAAATTTTTCCATATTAGATTATTATGCTCTCTTTTAATAAAGGGTAAATTGATGTTTTCCAAGTTTGTATATAATACAATGTTAATATAATGTCTACAGGAGGTTCCTGAAGCATCCATTGTCAAGACCAATATTCCTAGTCCCTTATTATTCAATTAAAACTCCATAAAATCAAGATGACCATCAATACTCAAAGGCTTTTGATTTTATTTGAATTATCTTCTAATAAGGATTGCTTATTTCTTAGCAGTTCAACTACTAAAGGTAAGGATAGACCATATGTTCAACTGAGAATCGAAACCACGCATTGTCTTTGCCTCTCTATTGAATTTAAAAGCATCTTTAATTTTTCAATAAGCTTTGTAAAATGGATTTTTATAGACACAATCATTATATTTATTGTCTTTAGCCAATGTAAGGGTGCATCATGAAGATCCCCCCGTAATTTTTACTAATATAAAACCTTGATAGGAAATATTTGACAAAAATTTTGTTAAAATTTAATCTAATATCCCTGCTATTTATTCAATGCCATAACCAACACATATAAATATCCATCAAATGATGCATGTGCTTGGTAAGTTCTATAATTGGTTCGTTCACGTCCTCTTCAACATGATTTTTTTTTGTATTTATTGGGATTGGGACATTGATGATGTTCATGTTCTAAAATTATTTAGTTTTTATATGTTTATCAAGTTGTCACATTGCATTGTATATGGATGTAGGCATGTAGGATGTATACTATAGAAATAAAAGATATCGATAAGATGTCCCCTCACTCACTATACTTTAAGAAAATAGAAATATGCTACTGGATTTGAATGAAGCACATATAATATTGGTGACACATAAGTTCTCTAGCCATGTTTCGACTCATAATACCAATAGATAATAAAGAAAGTACCTAAAAAATGACTAGGTGTATGCTAAAGCATAATATATATGCCCCTTCGATAAACATATTACCTGATATGAATGGGAATCAATTTCTAATTTCTCAAAATATGTAAATCCGCTATATTGATAGGTAAATATTGATCCATAAAGAAGATGCATATTGAAGATACAACAAAGGGTAAAAAAGTTCATACTAACAGTAGTGAAAAATTTCGTAATTTTTGTTGGCTTGTGACTTTCATGAAGTGTTAAGGCAACATTGAGATTTAAATTAATGAAAAGTGGGAATTTCCAAATCAGAAGGCTAAAATGGAATCAGCATAGCCCCTTTGGTGCGAATCCCATGAATACAAATCACCATGGTGGTACCTCCTCCAAGAAGGTGGCGCAGTCCATGGTAGCAGCGATGCCTCCCACAAAAGAGCAGGCCAGAGTTGTTCCGATGACACTCAGGAGTGCAGGGGGCGGTGAGACTGACCCATCGGACGGGATGACATCAGCCTCCACTCGGGGCAATCAGAGGAGCTTCGAGGGGGGCAAGGAGGGGCTTAGCCCTCGACTCTTGACCCAACAAAAACTGGTGGGTCCGATGCATGCACAATAGGCACAGGTAATTCTAAGGTAAGGTAAGTTTGCCCAAGGTACAATGTCGATACCTCCATGTCAGGCACATGGCTTCTCACCTACCCAGCTACCACTGGCCAATCGTTGCATACCACGTGTCCCTCTCCTGACGTCCTTATGACGTAAACCCTACAATTGTGACCCTGCTCCACTCCCGAGTAAAAAATTGTCTCCACCCCGATTTTTACTCCTGACCATTTGAAATGTTACCACTTATCGACGTTCCTTACTCAACTGGTTTCCCTGGTAAAACTCACAGTGCTGGTCACTTTTCCCCTCCCGTCGATTTCACTGATTCCTTAGGTTTTTGGTCAAGTCCTTTTCATTATTTCCCTTTACTATTTTTTCAAATTGTTATGGAAAAAATGAAGTGCTCCGCCCTCGAAACCTTGTAAGCTCGTGAAGCTAGGATTTCTCTTGGTCCCACACCACTCATGGATCCCCACTCCCAACTCTATGACATGGTCTACCCTTTCAATGTGGCCCATATGAAGGTTGAGCTCTTATAGTTTAAGCGACAGGGCGAGGATGCATTCAGATTTATCTATTTGGGGCTCTATAACCAGGTTGCCCCAGCAATATATCCCTTCCTTGAGTTCACCACCTGGCTTGCCAGTGCCTACATTGAATTGAAGGAGATTTTCCTCTCCGCTCTTAGGGTAAAATTCCTCGAGATTACTTTTCAACTCATCATAAAGGCCTTATGTGACGACTCCGCCCAAGAGTGTGTTGAATTCCCTAAAATCACCCTCCCTTGTCACTTCTCAAACTTGTCTGTGAAAAAACAGAGGGGTTTCCTCGAGCTCATCACGGATTCACGCCTGTCTTCTCTCATGCCTATAGATACTATTTTGATGTGCCTCTTTCGTGACACCACACAACCTATTCTAGCGGTCATCTCGGGCATGCTGGGTTTAGACAATGTCGATAGGGTAACGGAAGCTGACCTAGGGTTTCTATGGTCTATGATGCAACCCGGGGTTCTATTAGACATCCCCAACTTCCTAGCCTCAAATATAAAAGCTCAGTTCCAAGACATGTTGTCTTCTTGTTCCTTCAAATACTGCTCCTTGGTGTTTTACCAATTCTTGTTCAAGCATGTAGACAAGTTCGAGGGTTTAGGCCTGGAAAAGTTCTCCATGAGAAACGTCGAGCCCAAATATTTTTTCTAATGGACTAATTCAGTTTTCCAGAACCCAGAGGGAAAGGGATACATGAAATTTTTCACAGATTTCATGTGCAAGGCTTATGCATTCATACATGACAGGCCCCCGGCGAATATTTTTCCTAAGAAAAAGTAGTGGCTCTATTTCAGTGAAACAAATTACGTCAGGGATTGATACTTGCGTGAGGATCATACTGAGATCAAGGTTTACGGTGTCGAAGTACTGCCTTACCACGTTCTGGTGTTCACGTCTATGATGATTTTCGCCCTTGAGTTTATTCGCCAAGTCCTAAGTGCCAACCAAAACCACTTTGTGCCCATAAAGAAGGGATATAGCTTGAGGATGCCAAATGTCATAGGCCCTTTCACTATCAATTCAAGGCACACACTCTCCTATATGGAGGGGATGTTACGGAAGATGAATTTCCCACAACGAGATATATGGTACTATGATCCTAAAGGGTTCATAATGCGTAGAAAGAAGAATATTAAGTATTCAACATATGATCATGAACCTAGGCCATTAATAGAATGGAAAGATAACTGTGATTCATGGCTTTTGGATATAGAGATGGAGGTCGAACCCCTAGTTATCGAAGGAAAAGGAGACAGTGCAACGGTGAAGTGAAGATTCTAGAATAGGAGAAACCCTAGACCGACCAGGAACTCGCAAATGAGGAAGAGGAGGATGACCTCAGTAAGAAAAATAGAATTGAAGGGCTGGGAGAATAGGACACTGAGACTATCGATGATGAAACCTCACAGCTCACAGGTCATGGTAAGGAAACACCAGGTTTTAAGTTCTCCTATGATTCTGCTTCCTCTTCAGTACCTTCAGAGCTCTCATAGGCCATCACTTCGGGTAAGAAGGAAAGAAGAGAGCATATTGAGGTGAAGAATCAATCTGCAAGAGAGAAATTGAGAGCATAATTCGCTCAGTTTGTGGAAAAGCAGCACAGTAGGCTCACTACATCTTTAGATGTGGAGAAGGACAACTTATATTTGTTGTACAACACTCATCCTCTCATCCCCTACCCCTGAGATCCAAGTACAATGCCTTGGAAATGATTATGGAGTGGGCTTCCATCCCCTTGTCTGATAAGCTGAATTTTCATAACTCCATTAGAGAAATGCTACACACATATGTGCTAAAGCACACCATCGCCTTGGAGAAATCTAAGAGGATACTAGCTCAGATGAATATCACTTTGCAAAGGGAAAGAGAAAGTGTGAAGACTCTCGCTACTCAGCTAGAGGACTACAAAAATATGCTAAGAGGAAAAGGAGTTGATCCTAACTTAGCAGTACACACTCTTCTGTGCAAAGCCCAGTTGGAAGTGCAGGAGCTACAGTGCAATTTGAACATGCCTGGCTTAGAACATATCCAAACAAAGGAGCTCGCCCAGGTCTGAAAGGAGAAGGATGCCCTTACTGAGGCACTTTCTCAAAGAGATGAGGCGCTTTCTCAGAGGGAGGAGGAGAATGAATAATTAAAGGAGAAGTTGTTTGAGCTACAACAGGCCCATGATTATCATGTATGTCTACTTCAGGTACTGGAGGACCCTCAAAGTGCTCCAGAGCATTTTACCAAGGCTCGGGTGGACCTAAAGATGTCTGAGGATGAAGCTAGTACCACGCAACGACTCTTGGATGAAGCCAAAGTGACTTACCAAACAAAACAAAAGACGTTATCATCCTTACAAAAAGAGGTAAAGGCCCTTCGCAAAGAGGCTCGGGAGCGCCATAAGTCAATAAAGGATTCTAAGGATCAAATTAAAGGTGGTATGTCATTATTGGAGGCCAGGAAAATATTCTGGATAGAGATTATTACAGAGGTAAAGGGGAATTGGGAACTCATCAAGCTAGAAAATGATAAGAATAATGCCATCCAGGATTGTAGGGCACAGTTGGAGGAAATTCGTAGGGAAGGATATGAGCATGTAGTGACAGCGAGGAGATACATAAAATACATCAATGAACTCCCCTTAGAAGAACTGGGCATGCACGTAGTGATTGACCATTCAGAGCCATTATGGAGGTCACCAAAATGATTCAGAGAGAAGAAGAATGAGTAAAAGCATCAGGATACATGGCACTCATGAAAAATGGAATAGAGCTCTTTGATCGTGAATGGGGTAATTTAGTGGAAGTCGGTCTCCCTCCATGCTGAATCAATTAGGGGCGTTGCTCCGTTGGACTTGTTATCACAAAATTAGACCTTATAGGCTGCTAATCAAATCAATATCATGTAACTATTTCAAACCAATATTTCAATTGAGGCTTAGCCTCCTCAACCTGAGAGGGCTCTCTAAAGGGTTAATGATTTATGATAAAAGTATAGATGGCTAACTCTATGTGGGGTATTAAGTATATAAATGATAGATATTGGTTGCAAATCACATCAGAAAGTGCACATTGGGCTCATGGAGTCAAAATAGTTTAATTAAAACCAAACAATCTACTTAGCATGGAAATCAAGCCATATCAGAGTTATAGTCAAGAGACACACATGTGAAATAGTAAAAAACATAGTCAGTTTGTCTATAGAGGAAGTCAGAGCATCAAAAATGAATTCTGAGTAAGATAAAAGAACACCACTGCCAAAGGATAGTAATAAGATGCAATTAGAACAAGAGCACACTAGAACTCTTTATGAATCTCAAGTTGGCTAAGTAAAAAACTCTGTATTAAGCTGAACACCAGTCACTTACAATAAACAAAGTCTCTTGAAAAAAATGTCCAACCCTGACCATATTCAACTTCCTGATATTTTATAGATAATTTACAACATAATATAACCTTATCTATAGCTATATACATCGAACTCCTGACTCTTGAAACCTTGCCTAACCATATGACATGGTATTTATTACAAAAGAATAGCTAATCCACTAAATAGTCCTATTACAAATAGGATTCAAAATCTTAATCACCTAACTATAACAACCTTATCTTAATTATATTACATTCGTTGCCAAATTTATTAAAACTTGGTCAAATCTAGATAATTGGCTCCAAATCTTAATGACCATAATGCTGACCTCCATCAAAGTAGGAAACAACCCCCTGTTTTCTAGGCATAGGGTCCTTTGCACTCTTGAGACACTCTCACCATCATAAAATCATCATTTATAGATTATTTTATATTAGAAACTAAAGTAACACCTGCCCAAAATCCTCCCTAAGTTCTAGTTGTCCAAAACCATCATCAAACTATTGAAATGAGCTGAAATAGACCTACGATACGAAAACAACACAGTTTTGTAGCGCTTTTCGTAGCGCAACTCTTTTATGTTTTTTTCCTTCAAAATTTTTATTTCTTTCCTCTAGGATTATCTTCCTTATCATTTATTACATCCTCCCTGGAAATTTCAAGTCATAATTCATACTTTTTCACTTCAAAAATTTATGAGAATGAGTGAAAAACACTGCTACAGCAGTTTCATAGCGCTTTTCACTCTTTTTACACTATTTGCGCTACAAAACTATCGAGTGAGCATTTTTGTCCAATTTTTTTCAAAATGAAAACCATAAATGTGCCAAAACTCAAAATAATCCTGGTTTCATGAAATCAAAAGGTCATATGAACTGAAAAACACAGTTTTCATGAGGTTCCTTCTTAATTTTCACCTGATTTAGCTTTTGACCTTTTAATGATTGTCATTCTGCACCTTTGTTCTTTAACTCATCCGGAGTCAATTGAAGTTGCTGCTCCAAGTAATCCACTTGATCTCTAAGTCTTCTATTACTGGATCTCAAGTGAGTATTGATTACTCTCACAAATTTAGCTTCCTTGATGGCTGGAACTGTCCATGTGAAAATCTGTTCTGCAATGCTTGGGATTTCAGACCTAGAACCAGTTTGACCTTCCCACAATGCCTTCATTCTTTTCAAATATCTTTTCTCAATACTGTGCTTTCTGGCCCTATTTCTCATCACAACAATTTCTTGGTTTTCTAACCTCAATTTCTCTTCAAGATGTTGACACTCTGTCATTTCTTATTTTCCCTTCTTTGTTTTGCTAGCTGTATGCACTACTATAGGTGAGGAGAGATCAACCACTTCTTCATGGGATTTTTTTGTTTCAATAGTTTCTTGAACTTCCTTGCTACCTTCCTTGAGTTTCTTAGCATGCCTAGTTAAATTTTTCCTTGCTTGAAAGATGAAAGCTGCATTTTCACCCTCAAAATCAAGCTTCTTTGCAGACTTAGTTTTTTTTTTTTGTGTTCATCTTATCCAATGAAGTTAGCTTGCATAATGGGTGTCTCCTCTATATCAATTTCATGAAGGATGTCATCTAAATTTCCCTTAATTACTAGGTTGTCCTATGAAACTAAAACAATTTTCTTTCATTTTGATGCCACTGCTTGGCTTCTTGTCACTCACTTGATTTCCTGCTTGCTGGCAACTTGTTTTTGTTTTTCCTCTTTGACACTCTTTAAATTCTATTTTTTAGGTGATGGAGTTGATGTGTCAATCATTTGTGTCTTCTCTATCCTTTTCTTTGTGGCTTTACTTTTACAAATTCCTTTGGTTTTGCAACCACAGGTTGACTAGACTCTGCTAGTGGTGGTGAAGGAGTTCCTTTAGTTTTAGGGTTTCTAGCAGGAGTTAAGGTTTCCAACTCAAAACCATTCATAAAAAAAGGATGACCAATGCCTTCCTATCTTTTGAAGCTCATTCAAAATCAAAAACTTCATCAAACCATGATGAAACAAGGATGTTTCACAACCTTCATATTTCTCTTGTACTTTAATAGCCATTTTAGCAAGACTCCTATGTAGGTAAAAGGGAAAATCAAGTGAAATTTTACCTATGAAATGTAGAAGCAGCTTGAAATGATATGTGTAGACCTTATGATATCTACCTTCACATTAAAAATATCACTGGATGTTGAGCAGCAGCTTTGCATAAGTGTCCTTGATGCAGCTTCTAGGGATTGCATTATTTAGGTCCATATCTGCATACTCAGGATTCATAAATTCTTTGCATGACTCTATATCAAATTTGAAACCTTTAAACCAATTTTGTTGGCCCCTTGGTATCTCCGTCACAGCAGCAATAGTCTCTGGTGAAATTGAAACATTTTTCATCCAAACCTTGGTAGTTGTTCCATTGAAGTGGAAGGAAAATTCTTTAGACACATGTGTGTGGAAACCCTGCAATTTTTCACAAAACTGAAGACAACCTACTCTGTTGAATGCCTCCATAACTGTTGGGTCTTCAATTATGGCCTTTATATTTTTAGGCTCATATCTTAAGAAATTTCCCCCTCTGAGAACTTTCTTTTCCTCTGACATGGTTCTCAAAAAAACCTGTCAGCTTCACTTGAATATATGAAACAACCTCACTTGAATATATGAAACAACCTTTCTTGATTAGGATATATCTTCCTCGATTAAGTATATGAAACATATTCACTTGATTAAGATGAAGATAAACTTTGTATGGAACAACCACAGGTTTTTCTTGAATACTTCAGAGCTCAGAAACTCGTATGGAGGAAAATGAAATGAGAATGACCAAATTAGGCAAGATTTTGAATTTGAAATGTCATCTCATAACTGAATGATGCCTCATTCATACCCTATCATGACAATGATGACTGTAATATGGGTAATTACATTGAATTTCATCACGAACTGACTCATCATACCACTAACCTATCATTTCCCAATGGATTCTGACAAATTTCAGCTCAATTGACAAGACGGTTAAGAAACTGCACTTTCGTAGCACCGACAATGTATTTTTCCCAGTTTGTGCTATGAAACTATTAGCACTTTCGTAGCTCAAATCAACTTTTTTGAACTAGTGGAAATATGAAAACGTGGATTCTTGGCTAATTGCAGAGTTTTGACCTGAAACTTTATGGAATGATTCCTAAATGGAAATTATGGATTTATGCCAATGAATGAACCTTTAAAAGACTTTATTTGAACCTAATGATGACCCTTGGACTTATAAAAATATAACCTACCCTTAACCAAATCCTAAATTGACTTCTAAACCTAATTTGAAACATCACCAAAAACAAACATGACATCATGATGTTTTGAAATTTTTTTGGGTGATAACAGGACCACTTATGATAAGAATTTGTACGAGATCAAGTGCAAGGCAGATTTGACACTAGAGAAAACCTCTCGCTTGAAGGTTGAGACCTTAGTGGCAGCTTTATGCAAGGAATTCCTTCTCCTTTCCATGGTCAAGAGGTTTTTTCTTCTCACCTTGATTACTCTGAGTTGGCTAAGCTTCGGGCATTGTTCAATATTTTTAGCTCCACACCTCTACCCGCAGAGATTATATGACAAAGATTCTATGAGTGCTCATATCCTCCAACTCCATTTACTTCACAGCAAATGCCACCTCAACGTACCCACAACTTTGGCTCTTTTGCTTCTTCAGCATGTCCACGTAACTCGGGGGCTTTTGCCACTCCTCACCATCCTCATTAAAGATTTCAGGATCACTCCCATGCAGCCTTTTATTTACTTTCCTTTTTGAATTTCAGTTATGTTGTAAAATCGGGTGAAATCTTGATTTCACCCTACATATTGTTTTATTGCTATGAGTTTTGTTATAATCAGTGTCAAAGAGTAGTTCTCTTGACACGATACAGTTACATTGTATCATTTTTAATTTTTATAGGAAACAACAACATCAAGAAAGAATATCCATATGAGAAATATCTGGATAGTGGCCTTGAATGTAAAAAATTATAAAGAGCGAACTCAACAAATATAGAAGGTTTTTGGTTTCCGTGGAAGTTCTAAGTTCACATTTTGTTGAGAACATTTTTCAATGACTATGATAAGCACTTGATGCATATCTTGAAGAGCTATTTTGAGAAGATAATACAATAATGACTTATTGAAAATGGATTTCAATTGGACTTTTGAGCAGTATGTATGCATATTTCGAATGTTTTCTTAACTTTATTATTCTGTTTCGCTAAATACTTCTTCAATTATCTTGTGTTCAGAATGTTGGTCACTAGTGTTTAATAAATGAATTTACCTACATCCTGCTATTGGAAATGGTACTCATAAGTTAATCACTTGGTCACCTTAATTTGGCTTGATGCAGGATTATTGTTTCATAAATCATATAATGACCATTTTCTTCTTTAAGTCTGAGAAGGGTAGATTCTTACTCCTAAATAAGACTGCCTCCCTCAAACTCTCCTCCTCTGTTCATCCGAACGATCACCCATTTTACCCCTAAAGTCTATTCACTAGTTTCAAATTGGGCCCATTCATAACAATTGAAATTCATGTAGCCTCAAGCTCATTCTGAGCTATATCCAACATACAATCAGAGTTATCACCATTGATCCCACTGTTATCTAGCACCACGAAATAAATAAATGTTATAGAGGTCATATTCTGAAAGGTCTCCTCAATGTGAAAGTTAATATAAGAAAGCCTCATATTCTTAATATGTCCTAGGCACTGGTCTCCTGCAACTCAATACTGTCTCTAGGGGCGACAACAATTTCATTACTAATATTTTTATTCAAACCATTATGAAAGATAAGAAGAAAAATGGTAACATTCTATTCTCTTTTCTCACAAATGATTATCATACTAGAATTTATCATTTGTGGTCACTTATCGGTTGTGTACTTATTTAAGGTTGTTCAATGAAACTTTTTCATGATTCAATGCTTCACCTGAATGGTTATCACCACATTTACTCCAACATATACATATTATACTTCTATTTCCAAAAAGTGGCTCAGGTTACCTACATGTATATGGGACTCCTCAACAGAGTTCACAAACTGAAAGGTTGTTCAATGAAAATTGTTCATGATTCAATGCTTCACCTGAATGGTTATCACCACATTTACTCCAACATATACATATTCTACTTCTATTTCCAAAAAGTGGCTCAGGTTACCTACATGTATATGGGACTCCTCAACAGAGTTCACAAACTGAAAGGTGTTAAATTTCTTGAGGGTTCTTATTTTAAATAACCATATGGTTGAACATTCTATAGGTTCTTATTGATTTATCAATTGGAGAAAACCCTCAATCAATACTCTAGAAGCAATTGGTACTTGACCTAGATCATTTTCCTCACACATGAATCAAATATGGAACTGAGGTATGGTACTTATTTGCATGATTTCCTTATACATTCTTGCATACAATACATAACTATCTTAAGAAGAAGACTTTGAAACTATTTGTGCATCCTTTGTTTGATTTATCAATATCAATAAAATTCACAAGCTTCTCCAACCTTGTCTTCTTTACAAAACCCTATTATCCACAAATTGTAGATAGAAATGTGTGGAATAAAATCATTGGATATCATCTCTTCCAAGAAGTTTTTGCCTCATCATACTTTTCTTCATTCCAAAATCCACTGAATAATTTCATGTATGATAATGAATTAGGAATACCTCCATTTTTAGCCATGTCTCTTAATATCTGGCATGCATTTAGTGCCCTTCCTTCTTTGTAGAAATCAATTATCACTCTACTATATTTATTTACATCTGTTTTTCACGCCATGGCCTTCATCTTACTTAGGAGTCATCTTACTTAGAATTTAGGAGCCCATAGGTATCATGTAATATCATTTATTTTGCATAAGCTATTCAACAACATGTTCTAGGTAAAGAGCATATAGAAAATAACCCTTTCATAACATTTCATCCAAGAGACCTAGTGTTGTTTTAATTTGACTTTCACATAAATTCCTTTCATAAAATTTTGTTAAGTATGAACATCAAGAATGTAAAAATTCTTGTTCATGTCATTGGAAATAAAATAGGCATGAATCAGCTCTTCACTACAACGTTCGCCTCTAATGAAAATATTATTTTTCCTAATATTTGGGTTATTCTAAAATCATGCATTTTTTCTTAAGTGAAACAGTTATCTCAACAAATTTTTGTTCAATAAGAAAAACCAATAGAACAAAAAAAAATTTTCAATAAGAAGAAAAGCCCATGTATTCAGAGCATGCCAATCTACAAGGAATGACTCTTCCTGAGCCTAAATTTATAAAAAAATTCTCAAGATATGGCCTATTCAATTTTTCCCTAGATTCCTCCTCCAAGTCTGGAGAAGACACCAAATAAGGGCGCAAAATATGGAGGTCACTCCGAATTTAGTGGAACCGCCGAAAATAACACCATTTAAATCCAGGGTTAATCAATTTTTAACTGTGCTTAGATGGTAGATAATCCGATCTTAACTGTGTTTAAACACATTCCATAAATCGTGGTTTAATTAATTATGAACCACCAGATTAGTGGATTAATCCTGTAATTAATTTTAAAACTCCGTTGTTTTGAATTTGCGCTCCACCCTCAGTCAATGTAGCATGTATGTAAGGGGAGGCGATCTGAAAATGCTATGGATAACTTGTATGTTTTTCAAGAACCTACTACTCAGTTTAAATTAAATGATCTAGCTTGTACTTGACAATTTTGCGGAATTATTTACTTGAATGTGGTGTATGAATTTTTACTGTTTATGTGTCTTAATTTAATTTGTTCTTGCTCAAAATTTAACATGTATAACAAAAAATAATGCATCAAATGAACATTTAAACACAACAAAATATTTAATCTAGGAGTTCACCAGAAATCTCATGGGCTACGTCTCCTTTTAGCTTGGTCATCTTGACTCGGCTCTTTGGGATTATGGTAAGTTTTTTTACAAGTAAACACTTAACTCCAATGAATAAAAGAATGATCCAAAGGACTGTAAATACCATAAATATCCCTCTAATGGCTGTCCAGACTTTGTAAACAACTTTAGGCTCTTGTTGACACGATTCCTTCCATCAATGCACTAAGCTACTATGAGCTTCTAAATGGAAAAAAATCCCTTAGAATTATATTTCTGTCACTGAAACCACTCTTGATGTATCCAAAACACATTACAAACCAAATATAAACTGATAAATTCTCAAATCAAGCACTGCGTCCCCAAAATAGGCTATCCTCCACGGTTTTCCCAGGGCTGCCCAAAACTTCACATCAAATTCTCGAGCTCTATAAGTTCTAAAAATGTTCTGAAAGAACTTCTATCGGTTCCAAAATTTATGAAATAGTCAATATATACTTTTCATTCATCAAAAATGGCCTCTGGCTGCTTCGGTTTCGCCTCAATCACCTATTGGCACCCCCTAGCACTAGGGTCAGTGAAAAAATCTCTGCTGAGTTTTCAACCTCTAGAAGTCCTCAAAACTTGCTGAAACCACTGTCATTCGATTCATAATGACATTTTCAATCAATAATGATCACTGGTTCACTGCATATGGTCTCAAGCAGCTCTGGCTAAGCCCTGCACTGCTACTGGCAAAAGCTGGCACTAATGGCCCCTAGAACTTTATTGAAGATTTTTGGCTTTCAAACATTCTCTATAGCCTATAAAAACCATATCATCAGATTTATAACATCTTAATTATCCAATTTAGATTATTGGAACTCCGGAAAAGGACTCTAGCTCCCCTGGCTAGGCCTCAAACTGATTTTCTCTCATGGTGGCCCTGATGGCCCCTTAATCTTCCTTGAAGAAAACACTGCTGAATATGACCTTTTTTCGACCTGAAACCTATGTGAAACTTCTCATAATTTTGAAGAGACCCAAAATTGACTATTTTTGTACTCAAATTGGTTCAATAATGAGGAATTTATGATTTCTGCAAGAAAAATGCCCAATGTCCCCCCAAAACCCCACTAAATGCGGAGTAACTACTAGTTAGTAGTGCCAAAAATGGCATTTGTCTAAATATATTAGAACCACGCACAATTTTGGTGGACCATTTGAACTAAAATTAAGTTTTACGTCTGCGTTAGTCACATGTGGTTCCGTTTGAATCGTTGCAAAAATCGCGTTATAAATAACCACAAACTTCCGCATTTAAAGTTAAATAATTGCTGGCACATGCTACGGTTGATTTAAATGTTTACTCTGATAGTTGAGGCCATTAGGCCCTTGGTTCTCAGCACTCAGGTCCTATGAACGTGGCTAGCCCCTATCTCTTTTTCCGTCGGTAATTAATTAAAACAATAAAACAAACTCGACACCCCTTTATGTTAAGTAACAATGTGCAGACAGGCTGGTCGGGCCCGTGGGCTGGGAGCCAGGCGACCAATGTTCGATTTATGTAGAGTTAGCAAAAATTTTACACTAGAAAAATTTCACCGGCCTAGGGCCATGTGGTAGCCTCCGAGCCTGCCACGTGGCAGCGCGTGATAGGCCTAAAATATGATAAGACAAACCTTCCACAAATAAGGATATGCCACTTGTCAATTTGTGATACACCCATATGGAATATTTTGGGGAATATTTCAAGGAATATTCTCAGAATATTCTTCGGAATATTCCTGTTTTAATTTTTCCAAAATATAAAAGTCAAACTTGGTCAACTAAATTTTGGAGTTTACTGGACGATTTCAAACCTCAATAACTTTTGCATACGACCTCGGTTTTGAGAACCATTTGTAGCACCATAATCACAACAATGAAACCTTTCTAGTAATTAGGGTTTGGCAGTCTTCCAAGCACTTTAAATTATGAGGTATCATTTTGGCCCATGATCTAGTTCTGATCGCACCTCTTCACTGGGAATCTTTTCGACCCCAAAAGACTGATATACTGATCCGTACAATAAATGAGAGTACAACACCCTCTTCTCTTCAGCCTCCAAACACTTGCCTTGCATGGCTAGTGACCTTGAACCACAACTAGAAGCAATTCACATTTCCTTTCCTCGATGCAATTGTCCTCCTGTCAAGACCTATCTTTCTTGCACTCACTCAGAAAATTTCTGGCGAGAAATTTGCAGAAGGAAATTGAACATCACTGCCTTGATCAATGATCCAAGGTGGCTCAAAAAATGAGAGATTACAGCATAAAATACGTGCATACAACCGAAATTTTCATATGTACAAAATGAGTACGTCTTATTGTTCTAAGAATTCTATCCACTTCTTACCAAGTCACTTCCATGACGACTTTTTCTACTGCAACTCTTCTTCATGTGAAACTTCCATTTTCACATCAATAATGGAATCCTTGGTTCCACATTCGCCAATATTTTTTTCCTCTTGCTGCATGTGCTTGGGACAACTAGTTGGATGAAAAGTCCAACAATGAGAGACATCATGTCCCCTCTTTTGGCAATATATGCAAATCTTATGCACCTTCTTTGAAAGTTGCCTTTGCCTCATCTGCTTCCTGTGTGCTTTCTTCCTCATCCAGGATCTCTAAACATTATGGTTAAATTGGCCATAATATGTACAACAAATCTTTCTTCCATTTAAGTATGCAAAATTATCATGCTTTGTAGAAATACAATCAAATTGATCATGGAAATATTTATACCTCTTGTGTTGCTTTGAATGTTCATCCTTTTTTCCTTCTTGAGAAGATGAACTAGTAGAGGCTACAACTTTCATTTGCAAACTAACATCATCGTTCTTGTCTTGAAAAATGTATGAACTTTCATGCTCACCATAAGCTGCATGTATACCATCTTCTTGCTGCAACAAAGGCTTAAATAAATGACAATCATCTTTGAAGCAAATTTGACATATTTGCATCTTAGAACTTGGAACAAAAGTTCTCTTTGAAGTAGCCTCACATGCCTTCATGGCTTTGCAGTCTTCACCATTAAATTGCACATAACCAAGACCAAGATTCTTGGGTCCTTCCTCAATTGAAACAGGTTCAACCATGCCTTGTGCACGCTTTCCTATCCCTTTGCCTTCATAGCCCATGTTAATCATTAATTTCAATCCTATACCTCTTCTATGTTTTTGAAAGAACCAACTCATTTTTCTAAAGAGGAAACTAAAGAAAAATTATAATGGATTACCTCCTCCTCACGCATTTTATTGGTCAAAGCCTCTTGGGCTTGACGGAGTTGTATCTCCATATCATGCAATTTTTGAGGAATTTATTCCTTCTCTTCCTGCATAGCAAACAACTATTCACGAATTTCAGTGCTTTCTCTTTTATCCTTAAACAAAATCTGCACGATGTCCTTCAATATAATAAAGTCATGCTTCATATCATCATCGAAGAATCTTGTGAAGCAGGAAACTTCACTTGTAGAAGTTGTCATTATGATGTCAATGAACAAATTAACTTCAAAAAAGTTCTCAAAGATTTTCAAAACAAATGACAAAGCTTTTTTAACCAAATGGTTGTAGAGACAAACTCTTATTCAAACAACCAAACAACAAACAAACTCCAAGAGCTTCTTAACAAACAATCGTCAAGAGGGTTTGTTCCAAAAGTGACCTTGTGGTCCCTTGGGGTAAGGAAGATGAAATCATGCCTTTTCTTCCTTTTTGTCCTCTCTAGGACTTAGCTAATCAGTATCTATCTCAAAATCTCAAGCAAACTCAAACAACAATTAGTTTGCAAGAAGTAAAACAATCAATATTTTGCGATGTTAAAAACACCTTTCAAGATATACAATCAAGCTATTGTTATGTCAATCAACTAACCAAGTGCTCCGATACCAACCCATTGAGTCCATAAGGTCTAAGATAGTTGAAATTGACTATTCATTCATCAAGAACTAGATCAGGAGGGGGATGGTCCCCTCCAAACCCTCGGATCAGGTTTCAATCAAAAATAAAATTATATCATGTGCTAAGGTTATTAAGAAACATTTCATAACCCATTGGTATGGGTAGAGATTATGTTGGGGGAGTTTGTGGGGTTTAGCCTCGACCTCCGCCCGAACTTGTTGTAAAGTTTTGTGCCATGAAAAATTATAATACACATCCGAAATTTAATTATCGAACCTTACCATGCAGATTTTGTAATATTTTCCACCGAACTATGGTTTATATAAATAAAATGTGGTCGTATCCAATATACGCTCCACCATATAGCACTAAACCCATAGTTTAAATAAATTTTCCACCATACCATAGGTTTAATAAAATGCCACCATATGAAATTCGATGCCACCATATAACAAAATAAAATTCGAACCTTAGAGTTGGAGAGGGTCCACCAGAGGGGACACGTGGTGACCCTTGGTTAGGTATTCCTCCCACATAAAAAAAAAAATTTGAATTCAACCTTAGGAGAACATTGGGTAATTTTAGCTTCTCAATCCCAAAACTGGAAAATCCTGTTGTGACACTTGTCACAGTGCCACTGGGAAAAAATTGAAGAATATTCACTGCATGTTGACTGTGTTGCCATGTCATCAACCTATCACTATTCTGATTTTTTTTTTTAAATTGGCTACTCTGAACGACGGTCAACGAGCTATAACTTCTTCATCCGAAGTCAGTTTCCGACGAAACAAATTACACCAAATTATTGGCGGCGGGCCGGTTGTTTTCGTTCACTTTTCAATCAATTATGATCACTTTCATTTTTGAGCTAAATATTGAGCCTTTGATCATTCCTCCCTACTAGAAGCCTTTTTGACCAAAAAAGATCTTGGATTACTGATCACATGGATCAGGGTATTGTTCCCTTACCCTTATAGTCTCTATCCACTGAAATTTTCCCAATTTCATCAAATGGAGCCATTCACAAAAGTCAACTTTTTCCTTGATTCTTGTGACGTTATCTTGCTATCATTGACATCGTCATGCTACAATTTTTCTGAATTTTTAGAGAAACAAGCTATTTTTTCATAAACCATCTTATTCGTACCTTGGTCATTAATCAAAGGAAAATTAAAATTGTCTTACCTTGCACACAATCACCATGGTGATTCTTAGCTGATCTCGCCTTCTACTTGCATGGAATATTGACAAAGTATATTCGCCATTGCCATGTAACTTTTGGAAAAAAAAAACAAGAATTTGTGGAACCCATGCCTTCTTTGGCAAGCTTCTTTGTCGCTTTCTCTTTGACCTTTGCACTTGCTTCCACTGACATCATGTTTCCAACACTGCTCAACACTGATGTTGTTTACTGCAAATGTTTTACATGTTGTTCACCTTCTTTCAAAGGAAACCTATTGGAATCCTGAAACATCTCATTACAAGAATAAGAATATTTTTGAAAAGTTTGATTGAAAAAATCTCTTTTTTTTATCATCAACAATGTCAAATTCTGACTTGCATTCACTATCCTCTTCATTTCTCCTACATGTATAAGAGACAAACTTGTCTTCTTCTTATGTTCTCTAACTATGTACTGAATACCATCTTTAAACAAGTGATACTTATTCTCATGGCGATGAAATACTGCTTTCCTAACATACAGTTAAGAACTTCCCAATAAAATACCTGATATCTCAAGCAACACCACATCAAGTTCAACTTCATCAAGAAAGTTTGAATTGATGGTGAATTTTAGTATGCATTTCCTTTTAGCCTGCAATTTTTCATTCTTGCATATCCAAACCAAAGGATATGGTCTTGGATGTCTAATATTTTCAAGGTCTATCTGCTTAACCGAATCTTCAAAAATCAAGTTAGCTTGTGACCCACCATCAAAAAGTGTATTGATATTGGTATGTTTAGAGACAACTCTAATATGGAAAATTTCTATTCTTGTATCTTCATCATGACTAAAATTTGATTAATTTGAAGAACTAGTGCTTGAAATATGTTTACCTTTCAAACCCATTGTTTCAATCTTTGTCTCATATCCTGAATCTCACCTTAAGTCATGCTCAACTATAGCAACAATTTTCCCCTTTTATTTGGCTTTAAATTTGTTTGGCTTCAATTCTGGATGAAGTTTCCAACAATGGTCTTCACCCTAGCCAGTCTTTGAATAGTTTTTTCATGTGAGTTTTTCCTTCTCTTTTTTCACAGATCTATTTCTCTTTCCTCTTCCATAAAACTTTCCCTTTCCTTTTCCCGCACTTTCACCTTTCTCATCTATGTTTTGTTTCCCTCTTTCCTATAAGTGTGTGGCTTGAACAAAATATTCATCTATTTTTGTGGGATTAAACATGAGTATAGTGTTCCTAAGGTAATTTTTCAAACCCCAAACATACTTTAACAAAGTTTCTTGAGAATATAAATTAATACCCAAAATTAGAGCTCTTCTCCTAAACTCATTAGTATAATATTTCACACTCTTCCCTTTCAACTGTCTAAAATTTTTCCATTGAATAATTTCCTTTTGCATGTAAGCTAAGGAATATAATTTCCTTTTAATGGCAGCAATAAAACTTGACCAAGACATAGATATCTTACCGTAGCTTTTAGTCTCTTCTTCAGTCCTTGCTTCCTACCATACAAGTGTAGATTCTTCCATCCTCAAAGAATTCAATTGAATCGTTATGTCTTCTTCATGAAGGTTTTGAATCCTATATTACACCTCTGATTGACGTATCCAATTGTCCAATATTTCTACATTTATGTCGCCATTATACATTGGAAGCTCAAATTTGACATCTAGTTTGAGTAAGGATGTCTTTCCTTTTGTGGCTTTTGAGTGAGTGTGAGTAGTTTTTGTGGTGGAAGTGGAAGATGATGTTGATGGTGATACTGAGGATGATGAAGATGGTCGATATGGAGGTGGATTTCCTCCACTACCCTTTGAACTCTTCTCTTCATCCTTTATCATATGAAGTTCCTTCTCCATGTGGAGCCTTAGAACCCTCTCCCCCTATCCCAGCAGTAAAATAATCAAACATAATTTTAGACATTCTCTTCATGTCATTGAAGTCTCTCTTGACATCATCCTCTTCTAGATGACCTTGAGTCTCTCCAAAACCTGACATGATGGGTATGGATTCAAGCTCAACTTCTGATCCTTGTACCTCTTCAATCAACTCAGCTTCTTGTACAACTTGTACCTCCTCAATCTCAACTTCTTGAGGCAAAATTTGAGGTTCTTCAAGTGAAGCTATGAGTGGAATTTTGGGTGAATATGGTGCTATTGTAGCTCTCCTTCTTCTGATCCTAATCTTAGGACTTGCAACCAAAAATTTCCCTTCACCTTTCTACAACTTTAATCTTGTCAGCATCACAAATTTGCAACCATTAAACTTGCAAAACACTCAAGAAACTATCAAGCAAATAACCTTTCCTTTCAACCAAAGCTCTAATACCAACTTGATATAAGTATGAATTTTAGTTTTGTTGTGCTAATTTCATTTTCAGATTTAAAATTTACTTTTTGATCTTTGCTTTATGTACATTTCTCCTTATTTCTTATGTGTGTCAAATAGGTAATTTAACTGAGTTTCTATGAGTGAATTCAAGAGCATAAAGTATAAATTTAAATTTTGAACAATAGCAACATAAAGAACAAAATACCATCAAAATTGATCCATCAACACAGAGTTTTGATAAAGGATTTCACCCCTCCTGGGCTACATCTCCTTGGTCCACCTTCCATGGCTTCGGCCTTAGTATTAGCTAAATAATGCAAAAAGTGTTTTTTGCATGCATAAAATGCTCTTGAAACATACTCGAATGAGTTCATAATGTCAAATCTATCAAAAATGACTATGCATTCACTCAATTTGGCCTACATCTGATCTAGGCATGGCCTTCCTTCCTGGTGGCCCTAGGCTTCAAGATTATTGAAACTGAAAAAAACATCTGTGGAATTGTTCTTTTGCCTCTACAACCTGTACCCATGCATTCAAAGCATGAAAATCTGCTAGGAATGACTCTTCGTAAGCCAAAATTGGTCTAAAATTGGTCAATATATGGCCTACTCAAATTTTTCCTAAATTCCTCCTCCAAATCTTGAGAAGACTCTAGATAAGTGTGCCAAATATGGAGGCCGCACTAAATTTATCAGAACCGCCGAAAATTTCTCCATTTAAACCTGGGCTTAATTAACTGTTAATTTTGATTACCTGCTGGATAATCCGGTCTTAATTGCGCTTAAGCGCATTCCATAAATCGTGTTTTAATTA
This sequence comes from Pinus albicaulis, assembly GCA_034641835.2. NCBI lineage: Eukaryota > Viridiplantae > Streptophyta > Pinopsida > Pinales > Pinaceae > Pinus > Pinus albicaulis. The sequence goes on from CM076581.1 coordinate 1,178,198,891, forward strand.
ATTATTAACCACCGAATTTGTGGATTAATCTCGTAATTAATTTTAAAACTTCGTTTTTTGGAATTTGCGCTCTTACCTCTATCATTGTAGCACGGTTTTATGGGGAGGGGGTTGCCCTACAGGGCTGGATGTTGGACCCCTCCAAACCCCTGCATTAGGTTTCAATCGACAATAAAATTATACCGTGCGCTAAGGTTATTAAGAGCCATTTCATAGCCCATTGGTATGGGTAGAGAGTAGATTGGGGGAGGTCGTGGGGTCGAGCCCCGACCTCTGCCCAAACTCATGGTAAATTTTTGCGCCATGAAACATTATAATACATAGCCAAACTTTAATTATAAAACCTTACCATGCAGATTTTGCAATATTTTCCATGAGACTATAGTTTATATAAATAAAATTCCACTATATCCAATATATGCTACACCATATAACGTTAAACACAAAATTTAAATAAATGCACCACCATACCATAGGTTTAATAAAATGCCACCATATAACGAAACAAAATTTGAATGTAAGAGTTGGAGAGGGTCCACCAGAGGGGACCCGTGGCGACCCCTGGTTGGGTTGCACTCCCACATAAAAAAAATTCGAATTCAACGTTAGGAGAACATCGGGAAATTTCACCTTCTCAAACCCCAAACTGGTGAATCCTGTTGTGACACTTGCCACAGTGCCTCCAGGAAAAAAATAAAGAATATTCCCTTCATGCTAATTGGGTTGTCATGTAATCAACCTCTCATTGTTTTAGAATTTAAAAAAAAAAAAATTGCATGTTCTGAATGGTAATCAACAGGTTATAACTTCTTCATTGAAAGTCACTTTTTGATGAAACAAATTGCGTTGGATTCCTGGCGATGGGCCGGTCGCCATCAATTAGTTCTCACTCAATTCTGAACACTTTCATTTTTGAGCTAAATATTGAGCCTCTAGTCAAGCAGAACAAGGAATTTGCAATTTTATTACTAATTTCATGAAAAAGACATAATTTTGTTTTCTAAAACTATATGGATTTTTCATAACTTTAATCAGTATTTTATAACATATTTGTTTCCCTAGTTATCCTTTGTCATCACAAGATTTGCAGGCTTATCATAGGAAACTACTACTGCTACCTGTAGATGTTGTTTAAGGAATGGAAATAAAAAAGGGGTCATTTTCATCATTAATTTAATTAATGTTATAAATTTTACAAAGCAATTTATTATCGTTTTTTGGATTACAAATCTATGATTATTGATTTTATTATTTTTTAATGTTCTTATTTTTTTTCTAAGTTTATAATATTTTGTTGGGAATACAAATTATATTACTTTCTCAAAATATATTATATCGAAAACTAAGGGTTTAGAATAGTTTGTTACTCGTAAATACTCACCATATCCATAAATATACCTATTTGAGAGTGGAAAGAGGCAAAAAGCTAACCATAAATTCAAATACAAAATACATACACTAATTATAGTCAGGTATTTGAGACCATAAGAGAAAGACAAATAAATATGAAAATAACGAACCAGTCACATAACAAGTGTGAGTAAACTAGGAATAGCGGTTTTAATATATCGTTGCAACCTAGATCGACTCGTTGTTTCTACCAAGTGCGAAGCTAGTAGTGGGGGGATTCCACTGTGCTTCTCAATGTTCTCTAGTCGTTCGTCTAGGTCCAACATGTGTCAGTGAAGATGTTCCTTGAAAAGTATCATGTCCACTCTATTTTTATATGCTAATACATGTTCTATTTTGGGCATATATTGGTTGAAACACCATGTGTATACCATGTATTAGGCACCTAATCGAAAATATATTCCATTATCTCCATATTTAAATGAATATTACATTGGTTAGATGTTTCCCTTTAAGAATGAATGAGTTCTTCTTGAATAGGGTACATGGTGAGTTCCGAGAAGAAAGTTGGTATGTCTTCAACTTTGAGCCTCGTTCATGTGCTTCCTCAATTTGCACATTCATGATAAGGAATATGACCTTTGTAGACATGCGATCTTGATTGAGGCATGCCAACTAGATGAGGGGGCAAGGGGGAGGGGAAGAGACCAAAAAATATGTTAGAAGTCGGACGAAAGTGGATATGACTAGATGAATTTTCAATAAAGCTAAACCATGACTATGTCCCAAACAAAGGGGGACAATCAAACAAGGGTTGAATTGGAAGGTAATGTGTTAACCAAGGAGAGATCTAAATGGAAGGATCCCCACTAGGATTATCGAGCTAATAGAAGATGTGGTACTTGTAAAAGAGGAAAGGTGCAATAGCTAGCTAAATGGACAAAAAAACCCAGTCATAACTAGGAGATATAATTTAGACACCAGGCTTTGTTATAATTTCATAGGCCAACAACATGACTTACTAATACCATAACTGAGACACATGTTCATATGCCATTTTTTTAATTAATTAATTTAATTAAAAGAAGAGAAAAATCAGTTCTTTTAAGATAAATCTCAATTATTGAAGCATGGACATTGAAACCAAGCATTGGAATTATATTCTATTTATATTTATATGTAAAAAATTAATATTTATTTTAATTTAATTTCATATAAAATAAAATTGAATTAATTAGAATATACTTAAGAGAAAAGCTTTTTTTTTTTTTTGGGACATTCATGAATTTGAATTAAATTAAATCTTGTTTTTCAAATAAATAAAATATACATGAACTTTCTTGTATATTAGATTTATTTTTTAAGTATACAATATTATGTAACATAATAATATTTATCCATATTAAAATATAATTTATGTTTTATGATATTTTTTTATTTTATTTCCATAAAATATTAAAAACTGGAATTATAGTATTGAAAAAAATATTATTGAAAGTTGGAAAGTTTACTACGAGTTTGAAAACAATTGTAAGCCAATCAATATTTGCATTTGGAATAAAAATAGGTTCTTTTTTTAGATTTTTGTCACCCCTGTTGTCTTATAGGGATGAGAAGTTTGGGGTTGCATTATATCCAGAGATTCATGAAGGAAGATTGAGATGATTCAAAAGCAATTGATAACCTACAACCTAAATATCAAGGGGAATACTACCTATCCTATCCTCTTGATCGAAATTTTTCTTTCCGAGTTGAAAGTACGATTATGCTTAGATATGTGATATATAAGAAGAAACTTTACAACATAGAATCCAAAAGGCTCCCAAAAATTACTTCTAACTTTAGTCAAAACAACCACCTTCGCCTCAAGCACATGTGGCATAAGGATTTCCATTCTTGGCTCAACCATTGGGGAATTAAAGAGGAGATCAGTATGGGAGGAAAATATAGTGTCAAACATACTATTACCTCCAAGTTTAAGGACAAGTTCTGGGAGGATAAGGAGCTGGAAGGTAAAAGGAAGCTAAGATACTATAAGGAGATAATCAACCCCACCCTTGATAACAAGAATTATCTCGCTATGTTGACTAGCACTAAGAAAAAAATGAACATCACTAGGATAAGAACTAATTCTCATGAGCTTCGGATTGAGACCAGGTGGTGGTCTATTCCCAAAACTCCATAGAACAATAGAATTTGTCATAATTGCGATAGTAAGAAGGTGGAAGATGAAAAGCACTTACTTTTATCCTTCATCGCTCTTACTCACATCTGCTCTCAATGCCCTAACATCTTCCACACTTCTAATATTCTTGACTTATTAAGCCACCCATATATAGTGATCTTGGAGCACTTATTTCCCTTCTCTTTGACAATAGAAACACGATTTTGAAGAATGACGCTTAGATTCATTTTCTTTTTATTTTCTTGAGGTCTGATAGACCACATTGGTTTTAGTGGACGATAATCATCATTATCATTATCATCATCATATTGTTTTAAATAAAATAAAAATAAATAGGTAAAACTAAAAAAATTAGAAAAACCTTATTCGTTTTATATGATTTCCTTATTTTTTTATACACATTTTACATGTTAGCAAACAATTATTTATTTATTTTATTAATTAATTAATTATGTTTCTATTTTTTAATTTATTATATTCTTGAAATCTAGTGTTCACTTAATTCTTTATTTGTATTAAGAATTTGATTCTCTCATTTCCCTTAATTTTTGATACACCTTTTACATTTCTTTAATTTGCATTTATGTTTTGTTTCCTTCTCTTTCTTTTTTTCATTCATAATTTCAATGGTTATTCTCTTTTCTCAATAAGAAAAAAAAAATTATTTATTTTTATATTAATTTTTAAAAATTCCAATAAATAATTTATTGATGTATTATATTTTAATTATAATATGAAATTAATTTAAATATAAAATTATTTAACTAAATAAATTTGTAATATTATATTTTCTCTCTCTCTCTCTCTCTCTCTCTCTCTATATATATATATATATATAACCTTGCATGAAGTGGGAAAGGAGTAAAAGGACGTGGGAGTAGTAACTTAGGGTCACCTCATGCATTATATGAGGGTTACATTACTTCTACCTTCTATTAATTAAGGTAAGGTAATGCAATGTGGTGCTTTCATGTGGTTTGGTTTTAGTTTTAATTTCATTATGTTGGTTTGATGGTTGGTTTGTGGGAGTTTTGATTGCTTAAGGTATTTTAACTATTTTTAAATGATATCATTGTTTCAGGTCCCTCAACAATAATGGGCATGGTTTATTTGTCTCCAAATTTTTATAGGGATTTTTTTTTATCTCCCCTCTCTTCTTGGTTGTGGTAAGTTGGTATTTTGATTCCTTATATGAATCCTTTATAGATCGTTTCTCCCCTAGATTTTTCTTGACATACGGACTGGGTCAAACTTTCCTAGCTCCTCATACTTTCTTTCAATACTGGTTTTTGCTTGTCGAGGACTCGATAATTTTTTAGGGGTGAAATTTTTCCAATAGATATTTTTTGGAAATAAAAATTCTCCGATTTATTAAAAAATCTACCTATGTTTTACACACACATATATATGACTAGATTGAAAATATTAGCCAAAAAAATTCCATATTTAATAGTGAATTACATGTTTTATTGAATATTTGTCTACACTCGATATCTATGATTTTTCAAACTAAAATAATTGTCTAGAATATTATACATAGGCATAATTGTTGAATAATTAAAAAAATACCCTATTTGGACAGTTCTCCAAGTTACGCTTGCACATGAATTCATTAAAAAAAGAGCTTCTCCATGCTCCTGATGGATCGACTGGTTCTATTTGGCACTCTTGTTAGGTGTGTTTTTAGCAATTCTCATAAATTCAACCCATTTATCTTTATTCTTGCTTTGATTATTAGGCAATGCAGCTGCTCCAACTGCAAAACAAGTGAGAGGTGTGCACATATTGATTCTTAAGTGAAAGTTAGGGAAAAATAATCAGTCGGGTTCTACCACATGCAAAACCCTCTAGAATTTCGAAATGAAATTAGAGAGACACTAGAAGAAATTTTCAATGAATGAGAAACTTGTTAGTGAATGAGAATGTCACACTAATTCTAAAGTCTTCATCACTTTTTTCTATTGCATGCCAGTTCGAGACACTTGACACATAAGAGGAAATCAATATCTTAACACAGTTGATCTATATTGGCATATCAAATTATTTTTTGGAAAATTCCATGAGAGGAATAATATAAGAGATAAGATTCTTCTTAAAATGGAATAAGTTCAACTACAATCTAAGGAAATGGATAATGGGTTGCTGAGAATATACATTTTCATTCTCTACGGAAAGGGGCTAGATCCACCAGATATTCCTAGGCATCATAATCCAATGGAGGTCTCCACCTCCTCTTGATATTTTACTCTGAATTGATTATATAGCACTGAATAATATCACGATTGAGGAAAAAATACTCTATCACATAAATTAATGAACTTCTTAACTAACTCAAGGGAGCTAAGTACTTCAACAATATTAATTTGAACTTTGGCTATCACCAAGTCCGAATAGAGGCCACATACATATGAAAGAGTAGCTTCAAGTCCAAGGAAGGTCTCTTCGAGTAGTATGTCATGCCCTTCGGATTAACGAATTCTCCTGTCACTTTTATGACGTTCATGGATGATACACTGTATATTTTCACCAACTTGTTCATGGTTGTGTATCTCAATGACATCCTCGTATTTAGAAAGAGTTGTGTAGACCATTTGTACCATTTTCGATAAGTCCTTCAAACCCTGTGACAAAAAAAAATACTTGCCAACTTGGAGAAATTCACCTTTGGCATCGACCAGGCCAAATATTTAGGCTACATAATTGATGAGAAAAGTTTAGATATGGATCCCACTAAGATCAAACACATTTAGGATTACTCAGCCCTGACAACTCTAACAGAGCTACACAACTTATTTAACATTGCCAATTTCAATCGAAGATTCATGTTAGGGTGCTCTCATATCACTTGGCCTTTGAGTCAAGTCAGGAAGGGAGGAGTGAAACTAAACTTTTTTTTGTATGAATCACAACAAGAGGTTTTTTCTGAGCTAGAAAACCTCATTTTCTCTGTGTCAGTTCTTACATTTCCATACTTGTAACAACCATTTTAGACTAAGACAGTTGCATTCAACTATGTTATTGGTGCAATTCTTATCCAATAAGGGAATCTAGTGGCCTATCACTGTGAGACACTCTTTGATATGATTTAAAAATACCCCACATATGATACGGACATGTATTCCATTGTGTAGGCTTTCCGAAAGTGGAAAAATTACATTTTGTGGAAGGAAACAATCATCCATATAGATCATCGACCTCTATAGCTTATGCTTGCATAGGGAAAGTTACAGAAGGATCCCCATCTGAAGTGGTCCACATATTTGCAACAATTACAATTGAACATTAAGTACAAGAAGGGAAACACTAATAATGTTGCAGATTTCCTTAGTTCACCACTAGTTGTGGTGTTGACAGTTGTTCTCGACTATTTTGGGCATGGTACTTCTGGATGGCCACATTTTTACAAACATTATCTATAATTTTCCACCACATACTCTATGATGATGGATGGAAAGAAAGTTCCAAAATTCCACCTCGAGGATGCACATTATGAAACTTGGAACAACTTTTCATTCCTTCAAGTAGTCATGCCAAGCTAATTTGTGAGGAGAAGTACAGTTGGGTCATAGGAAAATTTTGTGAAGAAGATATATTGGGCATACTGCAAAATTATTTTTATTGGATAAATCTTTGACAAGATGTTGGAAAATCTATCAAATCCCTCATTTAAGAATCAAGAGATTTACAGTCCTTTTCCTAATCCTAGATTGCCCTAGAAATCCATCTGCATGGACTATATGTTTTTCCTTCCTTCTATCAAGCATGGAAATGAATGTGTATTCATGGACATTGAAAATTTTTATAATATGGCCATATTGGCTTCCTGCAAGAAGAGTATCACAACATAAGACAATGCCAAACTCTTCTTTCAACGAGTGTGGGTACATTTCATGATCACGCAAACCATTATATAAGATCAGGATAGCATTTTCCTAAGCACATTTTGGTCAATCCTATGGTCAATGTTGGACACAAATTTCATCAAATTGGTTACATTCCACCCCTGAACTGATGGTCAGACAGAGGTCGTTAACAGGAATAGTGCACACGCTATGCATGTACAACTCTAAGCATCTGAGAACATGAGATGAGAGTCTTACCTATGTGGAACACAACTACAAAAAATCTCTCCGTAGATCGACATAACACAACCCTTTTCAAGTGGGCCTAGAATTTCAACCATTATGTCCCATTGTTGTTGCAATGCCTCTTGCAACTACACATGAAGAATCTTCACATGTTCAGTTTGAAGCTGATAAGTCCACCAGGTTTATTGAATGCATTTATCACATCCACCAGCAGGTTCATGACATCTTGGATAAATTCAATTCTAAGTACAAACAATGACATGATCAACATCGAGTGCCACATAAGTTCCAGGTGGGCGACAAGGTTTGGTTGCATTTGCAGGAGGAATTCTTTGTGAGAGCCCATCAGAAGCTTCGAGAACTCTAATATAGGACTTACACCTCACCAAGGTTATGAGAGACAAAGATTTCGATCTCAATATCCCCCAGTTCCTTGGCATTCACCCATGATAACTGTGGACCACCTTCAGCTACGATTTCCACCATTGTTGGACACACCAAAAATTGTTGAGTAACTAACACCAATAAAGACCAACCCTGACTAAATCGAATAGACCAAAACTAATAAGATCATGTCCGCACAGATGAAGAACACTTTCCAAATGAGGATCCAAATATATTATTTTTTGATATCTGACCAGCTCCTACATCAAGGCAAGTGGCTCCCCAAGGACCAAGTTTTGTAGAAATTTCCCCATCGCACGGAGGCACTCAATGAAATGGGGACCATTACTTCCTAATGGGGGAGGACTAATCTAGGTGGATATTTTTGGCCACCTGCCTATTCCATTTGGACCCTAGAATTTTTTTATTTTTAGTTTATTGTATTATAAAACAATTTTCTCTTTTGACAATTTGCTATTTTTGGTATTTTTTCACGTCATGAGCTTACAAAGCCATTTTGAGGCCCTAAACGTTGTTTTTGTAGGAAATGGAAAAAATATCCCAACAAACCTACCATTTTTAGTTGAAAGTTGTTGTACTTGGATATATATTTTTCATGAGGTATCATGTGCGCAAAACAGAGGTCATATGTCAAAGTTACAACCCTAGGAAGTTGACATTCTAACTAACTGTAGCGGGGCTCCCAACCTTTTGGCGCTTCATCTCCTAGGGTTAGGATTTTCGATGTTTATGGTTTTCCATTGTTTCTTGATGATAAAAATGCCTCTTAGCCTCATTGTAACATAATTCATAAGGCATATATCCATCAAATCTCTGCTTATAGATAAGATACAATTTCCCGAGCTAGTTTGTTTCCATTCCACATGTAAACAATTTTTAGCATATGTTATTAATTATTTGATGCTCACATTTCATTATATCTATTTATTTATATTTAAATATGTATTTTATTTTTTTCCTTCATAAATCCAAATCACACTCAGTTTGTAATGCTTCATGGACATAGTGATGGCATAGATTGAATGATTGTTTGATATCAGTTACTTACCTAGGAGGATGTTATCCTTTTTGATGATGATATGATGAATAAACCATTGGTTGAACACAATTGGGGAATATTTTTCTTGATTAAGAGAGCTACCTACATATGAGTTGAGTTTTAGGAATTTGGAGGAGGGCACCTATCCTTAAGATAATAGGACAATGTAATAAATGTATTGCAATACATTTATTACTTGCCATCTTGCAATACATTGATTTATATGTTCTCATTGTAATCAAATGTAATCAAATGTAAATGGTTTAATTGATTTATATTGTTTGTGATGCATTGGCAAGGCTTCGGAAGAGAACAAATATGCCACGATAATGTTAAAATTACTACATACAGCTATAATTTTCTGAGTGAGATGGAAAAGAAATGAGAAGGCATAGGGCTAAGAGGTGTGGCTATTCATTTCGAATTCCCTAAGGAATACAAACAGTCATAAGGAAATATCTATAAATAATATCATCTTGATATGCAAAGAGAGGTTAGAAAGAGTGAAAATAGAGAATACAGAGTATGGAAAACTGAGGCAGAGAAGATAAGGAAGAGAGGAGAAGAAAGAGATGATATAGAACAGAGCTGATATTTGAGGTAAATTAGAAAACATTTCTTTTGATAAATTGAGGAAGTTGGAGCTTCCCTATCAAGTTGAAGCTTGATAGTTGTCAATTGTAGATGACTGAGGTTGGAGACTCCTGTAGGTTGGTGCCTGCAAAAAAACAGTGGTGAAAGGGAGTTGGAGCTTGCCTTTGCATCACAACAATAATAAGATGTGGTTTTCTCCCTTTATGAGTTTCCACTTATATCTACTGTCTCTATGTGTGTTTCCTATGTGCTGATATGATTTACCAAATCTGCTTAACGTTTGTTGCTCTCATAATAAGTTTGATGTCACATTAATTTAATACTTGCTGCAACATATTAAGACTGTTCACATATTAAGGTTTTTTATAAAATTAAGCTGTAAATAAGTGGATGAAAAATTTAAAAAGCTTATTTATGTGTTAAAATGATTCACCCCCCCCCCTCTTGGTTTAACTAAGGATTCAACAATTGGTATCAGAGAGAAGTTCCTTTTGTACTAGTTTAACCACTGAAAGGAGATCCTAGGCCCCCAAGATGGCTAGTCAAGAAGGAAGCTCAACAAATAAAGCCCCTTTCTTCATTGGTGCTAATTATGCCTTCTAGAAAATCAAAATGAGAGCATACATAATGTCTCTAGGAATAGAGGTTTGGGCTGCTGTAGAATTTGGATATGCCCCAAAGGCAACTAACCCAGAGAGAGAAGCTAAACAAGAATTTGTAACAAATGCAAAGGCCATGAATGCAATCTTAAGTGAACTTTTTGAGGCTGAATTTATCAAAATAATGCACAGTAAGACTTCCAAAGATATGTGGGATACTCTAGAGAATATCCATGAGGGAAATAAAAAGGTAAAGACTGCCAAACTTCAAGTATATAGAGCTCAGTTTGAAAATTTAAAAATGAATGATGATGAATATGTTGGCAGCTTCTTCTTAAGAGTTGTATAAATTGTTAACAATATGAAAGCTCTTGGAGAAACCATACCAGAAAGTGTAATTGTACAAAAGATTCTAAGATCTCTTCCAACCAGTTTTAACCCCAAGGTGTCTGCAATAGAAGAACCAGTTGATTGGGAAACCTTGACCATGAACCAGCTACTTGGAAATCTAACAGCATATGAGATGAGACTCCCACAGAAGAAGCCAAGTACGAGGGAGGTAGCCTTTAAAACAGAAAAGAAGAAAGAAGAAAAGGAAGACATATGCTCTTTCTCTGATGAAGAAGAGGCTAAATTTGTCAAGAAAACGGATAGAGGCTCAGGAAAATACAAAGGTAAACTTCCTTTCAAATGATTTAACTGTGGAAGAGTTGGACACTATGATGCTAGGTGTTCTCACAAGAAAGTAAGGAATCAGGCTCAATAATCAGGGAAAAATACATCAAATAACTAGTAGAAAGGAAGAAATTCAGTAGAAAATCCTTCTATGCTCAACAAGATAACAGTACATCTGAAGACTCAGATGAACCCTCAAGTGAAGAAGGAACATTTGAATTTTTACTAATGGTCATAGAAGAACTTGAAGTACTCCTACTAGAAGATGAAGAAGAAGGTGAATTTGACCTTGAGGGGGAACTAAGAAGTGCCCTGGAGGAGATTGACAAACTCAAACTGAAGTGTAGAAAACAAAAGGACATTCTCCTCAAGTATGTAAGAGAAGAGCAAAACTCATAAGTCCTCATGCAGCTGAAGGTAGAGCTTGAAGAAGACAAGAAGATATAAGACATGTTACTTTAGCAAATCAAGGATAAAAATCAGGAACAAGAGAAGCTGGAAGAAGAAGTAGTGTGTCTGAGGAAGAAATTAGAAAATGCTCAAAGGAAAGTGTTTACAAATTCTTCTCAAAAAACAAGCTCCGGTAAGTTGAATGAAATTCTGGATGCTCAAATATCTCCTCTTATAAAAACTGGACTAGGCTATGAAGGAGAATCAAGTAAAAGCAAAGAAAAGGAAAACAAAAATATTATTTTTGTAAAAGAAAAGATGGTTGATGAAGCAGCTCAAATAATTCCTACAAAAGAAGAAACATGTAATGAGGGAGACAAATATAAGAAGAAACCTCTAATAACAAAGAATGCAATAAATACTAAGACAACAGAAAAAGGATCATATACCCCTGAGTATGTCAAATTTGGAAGCCATCAAAGGAGATTCTTCCCTCCTATGAAAAATGCTACCTGTTATGTCTGCCACAAGCTGGGACACATTGCTGCATACTATCATACAAGGAGGAGTAATTCAAACCAACAAAAGATGCAAACAGTGAAGAGACTGCCTCAAGAAAACATATGGAGAAGACAACCTCACATCAGGTATGCAAATTGTTTCTATGGTTACTTTTTTTATTGTAAGGAATTTGGCCATAAAATCATTGAGTGTAGAAAATATGGACAAATATTGATGCTCAACACTTCAAGGAGGTTTATGAATCAAGGAAATTTACTCATACTCACAATTCTGCAAAAATCATAATCAAATGTTGTGTATGTAATAAAATTGGACATATGCCTTCCAAATGTCCTCTTAGAAGATGTAGTTCATCATCTCACAAAAGATACCAAACAAAAGGATGCTTCCATTGGAAAAAGAAGGTAAATAAATGTGGCCTGGCTCTACCTGCTCAAGACCTGAAAAGCTAGTGGTATTTGGACAGTGGCTGCTCAAAACATATGACTGGAGACAGAAGCAAGTTTATAACTTTTGATGAAAAGAAATCCAAGAATGTTACTTTTGGCAATGATAAATCAAGAAAAATCAAAGGAAAAGGCTCAGTCAGCCTATATAATGGCAGAGGAAAGGCCCAATATGTATTATTTGTAGATGGGTTGAAAGAAAACTTGTTGAGTGTCAGTCAAATGTGTGATAAAGGCTATGAAGTTCCTTTTAGAGCACAAGACTGTGAAGTCAGATCAAGCACCACAGGTAAGACTCTGCTCAAAGGAGTTCAAACAGAGAGTAATGTTTACATAGTGAAAGAGGAAGATGAAGCATACCATCTTAGCAAACTTGAGGAGTCATGGTTATGGCATAAGAGGTTGGGACATCTCAGCTTCGATCATATCATCAGACTAAGAAAGAAGAAAGTTGTCAGAGACATGCCAGAAATAAAAAGGCCTTCTAATACCATATGCAAATCTTGTTAATTGGGAAAACAGACCCGCACATCATTTAAGGCCAAAGATGAGTTATCAACGAGAAGACCACTTCAACTTGTGCACATGGACCTGTGTGGACTTGCAAGAAATAAAACTCCAAGTGGAGAATCCTGCTTCATGCTGATAATAGATGACTTCTCCAAGATGACATGGGTTGCATTTCTCAAGAATAAATCAGAAGCTCTGGAAAAATTCAAAATATTTAAAGCTCTAGCAGAAAAGCAGACAGGATGCAAGCTAAAATGCATTAGATCAGACAGAGGAGGTGAATTCACAGATTATGACTTTGCAGACCTATGCAATGAACATGGGATAAAGCAACAATTTACTATTGGAGGGACACCTCAAAAAAATGGTGTCGTAGAGAGACAAAACAGGTCTGTACAACAAATAGCCAGAGCCATGATGCAAGAGAGTAATATTCCTCAAACCTTCTGGGCAGAAGCAGTACACACAGTCGTGCATATCCTAAACAAAGCTCATTTAAGGCCAAGCAGTGACAAGACTCCCTACGAACTATGGCATGGTAAACCAGCTTCAATCAAGCACTTTATATTCTTTGGAAGCAAGTGTTACATAAAGAATAATGATGAAAATCTTCAGAAATTTGATGCGAGAGAAGATGAAGGGATATTTCTAGGGTATGCATCCAAAAGTAAAGGGTACATGTGCTACAACAAGACTCTTCGAAAAATTGTAGAAAGCATTGACGTGAGATTTGATGAAGAACTTCCAAACAAAACAAGAGGTACAGACTGCAACAGTCCCTCAGAAAACCATGAAGAAGAAAACCAAGATGATGATGCAACAAGCAAGACAACAGAAGATGTTGAACTGAGCTCTAAATCCCCCTCAAGATACACTCGGAAGAACCATCGTGAAGATCAGATCATTGGAGACAAGAGAGTTGGGGTCCAGACAAGAAGGCAGCTAACTGAACAGACAAAAGATGTATACATAGTCATGCTATCACAAATAGAGCCAAAGAATTTTGAAGAAGCCAGCAAGGACAAGTATTGGGTGAATGCTATGAATGAAGAATTGGACCAAATTGAGAAGAACAATACCTGTGAACTAGTTCCTAGACCCACTGAGAAAAAATTCATAGGCTCAAAATGGGTATTCAAAAATAAAATGAATGAGCAAGGATAGGTAATCAGGAATAAAGCCAATCTTGTCTACAAAGGATATTCAGAAATCGAAGGACTAGATTACGATGAAACATTTTCCCCTGTAGCCAGAATGGAAGGTATCAGAATGTTTCTGGCCTTTGCATGCTACCAATACTTCAAGGTATATCAAATGGGTGTGAAATCTGCATTTTTGAATGGAGATCTAGAAGAGGAGGTCTACATGGAACAACCAGAAGGCTTCTCATTAACAGACAAAGAAGACTATGTATGTAGACTAAAGAAGGCTCTATATGGACTAAAACAAGCTCCTCGTGCTTGGTACTCAAGGCTAGATAAATACTTACAAAAACAAGGCTTTAAGAGAGGAAGAGTAGATAACAATCTATACATAAAATCCCATGAAAATGAACTCCTGATTGTTGTAGTATATGTTGATGACATTATGTTTGGAAGCAATAGAGATGAGCTAGCAAAAGGGTTTGCTGAGGAGATGAAATCAGAGTTTGAGATGTCTATGATTGGAGAGCTCAGTTTCTATTTAGGACTTCAAATTCAATAAAAGAACACAGGTACATTCATCTCACAGGAAAAATACCTAAAATAAATGTTGAAAAAGTTCAAAATGGAAGACTCCAAACCTGTGTCAACTCCCATGATCACGGGATGCAAGCTATGTGTTGATGATGGATCTGTTGATATAGATCAAAGACTCTACAGATCCATGATAGGAAGTCTGTTGTACCTGACAGCATCAAGGCCAGACATCATGCTAGCAGTAGGACTTGTGGCGAGATATCAAGCAACACCAAAGCAAAATCATCTTCTAGCCGTCAAAAGAATATTCATATATCTAAAAGGAACTACACAGTATGGACTTTGGTATCCAAAAGGCAAAAGCTTCACTTTGAAAGCATACATAGATGCAGATTGGGCCAGCTGTGTGGATGACAGGAAAAGCACAAGTGGAGGTGCATTCTATCTAGGGGAAAGTCTGGTGGCATGGCTAAGCAAGAAACAAACATCTATTTCTCTATCCCCAGCAGAAGCAGAATACATCGCAGTAGCAACATGCTGTACACAAGTCATGTGGATGAAGAAAACCATCCAAGACATGAAGGTAAGTATTGATGAACCTATCTCTATCAAATGTGATAATACAAGTGCTATAAGCATATCAAAAAATCATGTGCTTCATTCAAAAACTAAACATATTCCAATCAAGTATCATTTTCTTAGAGAAGAAGTAGCTCAGAAGGTAGTTAAGCTGGAATATGTACCAACAAAAGAGAAAACAGTAGATATATTCACCAAACCTCTTGCTAGAGAACCATTTGAATATTTGAGAGATAGACTAGGGGTAGTATTTGTAGATGTTACTCTTTGATATGAAGAGAAAGCACCGTTTCAGGGGGAGAATAGAAACGAAAATATCATTCCAGGGGGAGGTCAGTTAGCAAGAAAATCATGAAATAGGTCCTCAAGATTAGTGCAACATGGGCGAGAGTTAAAAGCACACTGAAAAATGAGCAACCCCTTGCCATTGATGTCAAAGGGCGAGGAAGAGCAAGCAACAGAAGAAAGGATCCTAAAAGGCAAATAGAGGAAGTGTATTGCCATCAATTCCAAAGGGGGAGACTGTTGGAAATGTTTTCATTGATGGCAAAGGAGGCAGCAGAGGCAGAGACAGGCAAAGGACAGTAGCAGAAGCAAAGGAGAAGACAACAGGGAAAATTTACAAGGAGCATGAGAAGAACAAAGGGAGAGTCTATTTACAGAGACAGGGTAGCAAAAAGAAGGCAGAGACATAGAATACATAGGCAGAGATACAGTCGAGAAATAGAGGCAGAGGCAGAGGCAGAGAATACGGAGGCAGAGAAATAGTCGAGCAGCAGAGGCAGAGGCAGAGCCATTAACAAACAGTGAAATAATCAAGCAGAGATGGAACCCTGAGGGAAATGGAACCAAGAATTTAGCAGTAAAAACCCAATGAAGTCAGGTATTAAACATTATGGCAGCGTTGAATTAACATAATAATGAAACAGGCTTCATATATTAAAGCGCTGAAGAAATAAGAAATAAACCTTTGAACAGAGTGTATGTATACATATGTATATAACGAAGGCGCAAAGTAATTGTTGGAGTGGAACCCCGAACATGAACAGTGAAACCGGAGAGCCACAAAACCAGTGGGTTCGCGCGTCGATTGAAGTGGTAAGTTGTATTACCAAAATGAACACGATATATGTCATTGAAGGACACGTGTCCTCAGGCAGTTTTGTAAAAAAAAAAATTTCGCATGATTTTGGAGAATTATGAAACGAGAATTTAAGTTGCACGATATTGCGCGTCATCCGTTGGATCATCGGAGTCGATGCGATAAATTGTCAGCCGTTGGATGTAAGAGGTGTGTTAATGGAGGTGGGCCCTGGGAACGTGTATATGTTAAAATATGTATCGGGTTTGATATTCATTGCAATGTTGGATATATATTAAAGTTGAGTGCACATATAGAAATGGGTTATGTGTGGATTATTTATTTGTTGCAAGTTAATACATTATGATATGCCGAGGGTTAAAGCCATGGTCGAAGATTGACTTAGGCTTATATATATTTATGTTCAAAGGGTGCTGTCAGTTGGGAATGTACTAAAAGCGCAGAGTTTATCAAACACATGTGGGCTCCATGGAATGGCTTTGTGCTAAAATGTCGTGTTGGGTTTAATTATAAGTTGATTGATAGATTTGAATGAAATGATACAAAGGGTGCAGACCTATAACAATTTATATAATGTGGATATGTTTGACTGACGAGGGTGAACAGTAGAGCGTGGAACATGTGAACCACCAAATGATATATGTGCTGCATATATATAAACCTTGAGTGAATGCTATAAGCACGGGTGCATGTAATAAAAAGAGCCGAAACCATTTGTAGCTTTAAGACTAAGGTTCGAATAAAGAACATGGCTAAGTCTATGCTAGGAGCGGAATGATTAAACGAACCACGGAGCCTGAGAGGTTATATATACATATATATATTAGTGTTGGGCTTATGTCTAAGTCCGAGACTTAATATAATGTTGACAGAAGATATTGTGTGTGTAGGGTGGGACCCCCCTACATAAAATTCCAAGAATCATAACCCAAGTTGTAGCACACATTAAAGCGGAAGCAGAAGCTTATATATATACAACACGGCACATATGTTGCACCTTATATACAAAGGCCCAAAGCATATATATATGGAGTGCTTTATGGACAAGGGACCAAAGATATAATACAAAGCATATGTATTATATTATTGAGCGCGAGATCAAAAGAACCAGAGGTCCTATCGCTTGGTTTTAAAACAAAGTCTTATATTGTGGGACCCTCACCCAATCGCATCGGAGAAACTTGGCAGCAGGACATGTTAAAAAAAGGTTGCGATTGCGATTGAGTTCCAGACCCGATATGGTTTAAATGACGATTCATATATGTTTCAGTTCCAGTATCAAAGTAAACATCGATTCATCACATCGGAATTTCAAAGTGAACAGTGATTGATCGCATCGGAGGAGGAGCAGAGCATCGGAACATATAAATGGAAGTCACAATTGCGATTAATTGCAATCGGAAATATTAGAAAGGTGATACATCGCATTGGAGCAATTCATCGCATCGTCATTTCAAAGTGAACAATGATTGATCGCGTCGGAGAAGTAGTAGAGCATCATAATATATAAATGGAAGGTGCGATTGTCATTAATCGCAATCAGAAGGAGTCGAGAAGTGATACATCGCATCGGAGAATTGAGTGAGTTCGGTGAGTGGGCCCGTAAGGGCATTTTATGTATTAAAATGATCTTTTAGCATTATATCGCCAAAAGTTACTTAAGTTATATTACACGACAGTGCATATATTAAAAACGCCTTATTGTTATTATGTCGAGAATTGATTTGCATGATATAAAAAGTGCAGTTACATACATGCAGGAGTTACGAAACAACATTAAACAGAAAGGCATATAAAGAAGAAAAAGGGACAAAAACAGTCACAGAAAAGACAAGCGCAGTGAACCAAAAGGTTGAATGAGTGAGTTGGAGTTCTCATTGTAATCAAATATAAATGGTTTAATTGATTTATATTGTTTGTGATGCATTGGCAAGGCTCCGGAAGAGAACAAAGATCCCACTGTAATGTTAAAATTAGTACATACAGCTATATTTTTTCTGAGTGAGCTGGAAAATAAATGAGAACTTGGTAGAGGGCTAAGAGGTGTGGCTATTCATTTCGAATTCCCTAAGGAATACAAGCAGTCATAAGGAAATCTCTATAAATAATATCATTTTGATATGCAAAGAGAGGTTAGAGAGAGTGAAAATAGAGAATGCAGAGTATGGAAAACTGAGGCAGAGAAGATAAGGAAGAGAGGAGTAGAAAGAGATGCTACAGAACAGAGCTGATATCTGAGGTAAATCAGCAAACATTTCTTTTGATAAATTGAGGACGTTGGAGCTTCCCTATCAAGTTGAAACTTGATAGTTGTCAGTTGTAGCTGACTAAGGTTGGAGCCTCCTGTAGGTTGGTGCCTGCAGAAAAACAGTGGTGAAAGGGAGTTGGAGCTTGCCTTTGCATCACAACAATAATAAGATGTGGTTTTCTCCCTTTATGGGTTTCCACTTATATCTGTTGTCTCTATGTGTGTTGCTTATGTGTTGATATGATTTACCAAATCTGCTTAACGTTCGCTTCTCTCATAATAAGTTTGATGTCACATTAATTTAATATTTGCTGCAACATATTAAGACTGTTCACATATTAAGGTTGGTTATAAAATTAAGCTGTAAATAAGTTGATGAAAAATTTAAAAAGCTTATGTATGTGTTAAACTGATTCACCCCCTCTCAGTTTAACTAAGGATTCAACATCTCATACTGACTTGTAAAATAAACTTGTGGACTCAATCAATTATATTAATAATTATATTTGAATAAACACTCTTTTAAAATCAGTTTGGATAATGGGGGAAGAATTATATCATCAAATGAATCCCATCGTGGTCTTTTCATCATTAGCTAATTAGCTAACTTTGAATTGCAGCGAAAAGAACATCAATAGGAAATTTGTAAAACCTTGTTTGGAAATACTCTCTTATACCATAAGGTAATAATGGAATTGTAAGGGTGCATATAACGCGAAAAGCTTAGGTGCGACGAAAAGGAAACGAGGCGGTTCACTTGTCAATTACACCCGACAATCCCACATGGGGCATGCATACGGTCCTATCCACATCACGGAATCGACGGGCATATCATTTTGTCCATGTCATCGACGAAGAATAGTATTGCCGCCTTAACTAAATACCTGGGTCCATATCCCGATTTTGTGTGGTCCAGCTCGGACTGCGGTGGGCCCGCGCAGATCACATTCTACAACTGATGACAAACCGGGGGTCGTTTTCTGATAGTGACATTCCCACAGTAGCCGTTTGCAACTTGCAACATTTGGTCGACACGTTGACCCAACGAAATCCGTGACATGTATTTTTGAAACTTTCTACAACATAGAAACTTCGTAGTATTGATTTCATTTGTCACCAGAATGTAATACCTTTAGGGTGAAGAAGAAATATGTGCAATGCCTTCAAATAATTCTTTTCAACTTCTAACATAAATACGTGGATGAGATAATAAATCCTGGCTATTGATATTTTTTATAATATATATATTATAAAAGTTAGCTGAAACTAATAACTTTATTTTAAAAAAGTAAATAAATATTTATAGCTTTTAATTATCAATCATAAAGTCACATGTTTTTTTCGTTATACAAACATTTAATATTATATTTATTTATGTTTTACTTTAAACAACACAATTAGAGATATGGGAAGATAGTACATTGCTGATTTTATAATACAATGTTTTTAAATTTAACATTTATTTATTTAAATAAATTTAAAATATTATAATATTAATTGGATTAATTTTCAGTGATTGGGAGGAAGGTTTAATATTTTCATTATTCATATTTAATTTTTTCAAATATTATGTTGATTTTATATAAATATTTTTTTCATTTAAATAATATTTACATAATAGTTTTAATATATATATAAATTAATAGCAAAAATTAATTAAAAATATTTTTTTCTTTCTTTACAGTTTTTTACTAATTAAAAATGTTTTTTTACAAATTTTAATTAAAAATTATGTTTCAATAAAAATATTAAATAATTTTTTTTTTGCATATTTATATTAAATAAATAAATAAAACAAATGTTATTATAAATAACATATTTGGATACAGTTTCTAAGAGATATCTCAATTGATGATTGAAGTGATGTGAAATTATAATAATTAAGAGATCCAAAATTCAAAACTCTCTATTGTGACCTAGCACAGTTCATCAATCCCACCCCATCCCTCTGAGAGTGTACAAATCAACCTATGTCAATCAAATAAAAAACTAACACAGTCACTAAATTCTTTATGTTAAAAAAAAAATCAAATGCCAACTTCAAATAAAATAATTTCAGATCAACAATATATATATATATATATATATATATATGAAAGAATCTTATTTTGTTGATGAATTTCTTCTACATCCTAATATGAGAAGGACTTGTAATTATTCAATTTTTAATTTGAAGTGGTCATATGTGCCATCTAAATATTAATAACAAACAAAAATCAATATCAAACATAAATAAATTAGTATAATGTGATTTCTAATTTTTTGTTATTTGCATTTTTTTAATACAAATGGATTTAACAAAATAATAAGAAAACAAGCTCAATATAAATGTCTATATTATCTATATAGATAAAGATGAAGAATTAATGCATTAAAAAGTATATATATATATATATATATATATATATATATATATATATATATATATATATACACATATACATATATATACATATACATATACATATACATATACATATACATATATATATATATATGATCCATTTTAATTTTGGATTTATCAAATGTTCTGAGGGATTAAATCTCTTTTCATTCTAAAAAAATGTTTGTATTTTAAAAAATTTGATCTTTCTCTGTGATTTAATAGATCGAAAATTAAGATGGATCATAGATAATTTAATTAATAATTATAATTATAATCATAAATATAATTGCTAATTTTATTTATTATTTATTTTATTTCTTTTACTTTAACTGAATTAAAATGTTTAATAAAATGCAAAAGCAATTGAAAATAAAAATCAGAATTCAAAAAAAATTAAAATTAAAAATTATTTAAAACATTCTATTAATGTATTTCTCAAAATAAAGTTCTTTCCATACTTAACGTGGACTGTGAAACTGACAAGTTACATATATATAACTTGTTTTTTTCAATTAGATTTACCATCAAAGACTAATTATTATCACACCTCTTATACGGACACCAAAATGGTCACACCTCTTATACTGTTAAGAAGATTCATAGCATACTAATGATCAAGCAACCAGAAACAACATGAATCTTATACTATACTAAAAAATATGGATGTAATAATATATAAATGGACTATAGCTAACCATTGTAAACTTCACCTAAACTCCACTTACTTATATAACTGAAATCATCTTTGATGGCTGGATTAAGATGATTCCATTTCATATGACTTCTCGTTCATTCCTGAGCATGAAAAGATAATACTAATATTATAACAAGTATGACTTCTTCGTTAACCAACTATGAAATTTAATTATAAAAATTTGGACATTACAATAATTCCTCTGAATTTGAAATTAAGGCATAGTTTGAGTGAGATTATACATGGGATTCTATATGATGATAATCGACCTCTACATTCCCACAAGTGTGAGAAAATGTGGTTCATATACATTAAATGAATTGAATCGACAAGGAAGTGTTTCTTCACGTGGGCTCTTGAGTTATAAAATCCATGCAATAAGTACCACGACACAACTCATATTCGTGGACTCTCAGTTGGTCACCACGCATTGGGTTTCTGAATCTTATCTTCATCCATCAATTCACAGCTTAACAATACAAGACATTACGTGTTTTGATTCTAGGTTCCCTCATTCCATTGGTTATTTTTTATGAAAAATGGGATACCTAGATGAGGGTTTCAATCACTTGCATTTTATTTTATAAAGTATTCGAAAAGTTTGATTTGGACGGAGAAGGAAAAATAGCAGGAATTCAAAATGTGTGATTTCGGGGATTGATTTATTATTATGGTAATGAATAATAAAATGATTATCAAAACTAATAGTTGCAACTTAGCATAGTTTTTTGATTAAAGGATCGTGGTGTTCATATTTTGTTGTTATTCGGGAATGTTTTGTTATCTTAACTATTTTTGCAATTTGTTGTTATTCTCACTTCCTCACATGTTTTATTTGTACATCTACATTCCTTATTGCCCATAACGAAAACCACTTATGCACAATTTCGTTCTTTTCTGCCCAACTTTTTCAACACAGGCTTCCTTTGCACATTCTCATTCTACAAAAAGAAATCCACCACTATGTAGTGCCTTTGCACAACTTCCTGCGCATTTTAAATATGGTAGATAACAATCATAGATTTTTTTTACAACGAAAGCTTTACATACATAAGCTTCCTTAACAGAATGAAAGCTTTCATTTTAAGCTATGCTCAAAGAAAACTATGCACAATAAAAGAGCAAGCTTTTATAATTATGATTCTCAATGTACACTTCAAGCTTATGATCACAAAAACAATGTTTATTTTCCATGTGCACATTGATAAGTTAAATTGTTAATTATGAAGTAAATATTTAAAACTTTGATAACATTTTATATATGTGGAGAGAGAATATGTATATACAGAATCTAACACTACTTTAATTTCTTATTTACTTTAAGAAAAGAAAATGTATACATGTATAAGTAAATTAATTACAAAGACTAATTTAGCATTGACTATTGCAAAATGAAATATCGAGTTTTTCACAATGTTTTGACAAATAAACCCATAGTTTAATGTATTATGAGATCGTATTTTCAACTTCAGCAAAATAATTTATTGTTTCCTAACTATTTGTTGTTTTGAGAAGCAGATTAAATTTATTATTAAATAAACTTGATTTGGTCATAATGAATGTTACATTTGTGCACAAGGAAGATCCCCACAACTCTAGCTTCCCTCCACACATTCATAAATGAAAATGAACTTGATTTCATAATAATATTAATTGTTTTTAGCAATTGTTAAAATTTATTATTATATATGTTTTATTTACATTTATGATTTTTAGGTTTATAGTTTTTTAATGAATGTTTTCATTGTGCACAGGAAGCTTCTTCCACACAATGAACTTTTTCAAATTAAAACAAAGATAAGATTCCATGACAGAATGAAAGTTTTCATTGTAAGCTTCACACAAGGAAAGTTTCTCACACTAAAAAATGCTCTTACAATTATTGTTTTTAGTTTGCAATGTAATATTATGATCACAAAAACAATGTGTATTTTGCACGTTCACTTTAATAAGTTAGATATTTAATTATTAAATTAATATTTAAGACCTTTATAACATTTATTGTTAGATTCAAATATTCCAAATCGCATTGATTCACATAAGGAATGAATCGTTTTGAGATCTGCAAGGTTTTTTTCAACATGAGGGTTTTAGGCCAACTTTCTACACCCTTCAAGCTTCCTCCTTGACCACACATTTTCTGTCACCATGCCCTGAGGCTTTCCTCGGATCGGGGAGAGGGGGGTGGTCTCGACCCCCTCCTTTAGATCAGTTTTGACCAGTGGTTATTGCCCACCCGCCGACCCTTCTTCCAGTTCGGGGAAACACAAGGGTAAGAATCATAAATCACCTACCCTAGGAGCTCAATGGTAGTCCTAAATAGAGGGTCGATGCCTCTAGAAAGGTGAAAATAATATACGAATAATGATATTAACCATGCCATAGAGAAATATCAACAATTTATGCAATACCATGCTGTAATATACAAACCTATGGGTATCTCGCCTAGGGAATTGAATATCCTACACTAGATCCAACTCAAATGGATGCCAAATGCTCCATTCAATCTTCGCCTTTGTTCCAAGGGGTTCTTTAAAGTCATTTTTGAAGATCTGGAGGAACGCAAGCACATTATGGAAAAAAAAACCTATTTCCTAAAGAGTGTGGTCTTATTCATGCGACATTGGGAGCCCTGTTACAATCCAGAAAATGAACGGTTCCTAGTAGCTCCCATCCAGGTTCGGCTATATTCCTTTCTAGAATAATTTTGGGAAATGGATATTCTAGAATCGAATAGAAATTCCATTGGCGACTTTGTTCACGTTTCTAAGATCACCAGGAGACGAGGGTTCTCCTCTTATGCCTACATCTATGTTTACATGAATATTTGTCAACCAATCCAAGAATTCGTGGAAATATAATACCAGGAAAAATTTTGGTCCTAGTCGTTGGATTATTATCATTTTCCTTTTAAATATATGCTTTGTAGTGAGTATGGGCACATGTTTTTTTATTTCCCTCAATAGTCAACCACTCCTCCTCTGACTCGCTCTCCAGATGGCTTTCGGGAAGTCCCCAGGAAATGCCCCCCTCCCAACAAAGCTCCTACTTCCTAGGCTTCGTCGGGCCCTCCTCAAACAACCCCAAGCTGCCCATCTGGTAACCGCATTGGTCTCTCAGTCGAGCCACCCAAAAAGGAACAACCAAAAGCACCCGTTGAAGATTCGTTGTCATAAGTGGAAATGGAGGTGGAAGTAAGATCTCAAAAGCATAAGACTACAAAACTAAGAAAACAAAATCCTTCGAAAGAGGAGAGAGAAGGAAAATACATTTAGTAAGTCCTAGCAAAATTTTGGCACACCCTGGAACATGGTGTCAAAATGGACCAACTCAACTCTGACGAATGAGTTATGGTACATTATATGTGTAACTCGACTAAACATCAAACGATTGATATCCCCAAGGATTAACTTGATGAATTCCCTAAAATTTTCAAAGACTACGAGTAGCCCCAAGCCCCAATGGAATCCGCTCCTCAAAGGGCTTTAGCTATACGAGAGAGGGATGTGCCCTCTAGGTGCGTGAAATCAGTGTCGAGTTCTTAGAAGAAAGGTAGGTGACCCACCAGTGAGGTGATCTGCAAAGTGAGCACAATCCTAGTAAAATGAGGCCAAGACAATGTCTTGATGGAGTAGTACCAACGTTCTCTCCCCGCTCCCCCTTAGTAAAGATGGTATCATGGACTATGTGAGGCCTCAAATCTAAGGGTAAGTTGAGGTACTTGAAATAAAAATTTGAAAAGGAGAAACTATACATTTTAATACTATAGGAAATGAAAGTAACACAAGAGAAGCTTAGTGAAATCACATGTAGATTCTGACCTATGGCGAAATGTATGTCATTGGATTCAAGGGTTAGTAATGGGGGTCTGGGAATTATATGGGATTCCCTATCTAATTCTTTTGGAAATTGGATCTCTTCTCCAAATACCCTCTTGCATCAGTTTGAGGGCATCAGATCCTTGGGGAAGGTTTGGATGATAGGGGTTTATGGCCCCATGCTTTCAGGAACAAAGATTGGATTTCTTCGAAATTTGCGGCATCTGAAGGAAATACTAGGTGACACGAATTAGATTATAGCTAGGAGAAAAGAAGGTAGGTGTTAGGTGGCTAGATCTAATCTCCCTATCCTTTTTGGATACTATCCAAGATCTACGCGTAGAAGACACAAATTTTGTGCATGACTCCTTCACATGGAATAACAGATAGGGAGGTAAGCACCAGATTGCTTCCCGATTGGATAGATTTCTTATTTTTTATAACATCCTTTTGCAAGATCTCTTCTTCCAAGTTTCAATCCTTCCCTTCGTAGGATCGAACCATTAGCCAATTTTTTTAGAAATTAACTTGACGATGGCTCCCTGGAACTGCCCCTTCTTCTTTGAATATTTTTTTCTTGAACAACCATATTTTCTTGCCAAGCTTGAGGCGTAGTGGAAAGAAAATTTCCAACTCAGGATGAAGGAATTAAAAGGGAAAATTAAAGAATGGAAAAAAATTAATTCTAGCAACATTCATAAGGAAAATAAATAGCTAGAGGAGGCCATGCAATAAATCTAGCAGAAAATCATCCTGGAAGGGTGGACGAAAGCCCTTGCTACTCAACAGGGGGAGATTCACAATGACATGGACCAATGGAGGAAGCAAGAGGAAATCTAGTGGAGGAAAAATTCCAGTGTGCAATAGCTCAAGGAGGGGTAGCAGAATAGTAAATTATTCCATAGGATGATGTTGAAGAATAGATAGCAATTGAATCTGATGGTCAGCGGCTAGTGTACCATGAGGAGATCTCAAATGAGTTTATTGGCCATTTCCAAATTCTTTTTGAGGAATCAGATGAGGATCAAAGTGCACTCATCTCCAGAATCAGGTAGGTCATCCCCAACATAATATCGATAGAAAGAAATGAGGCTCTTATGTAGGAGATCTCCTTCTTGGATGTGGAACAAGTAGTCCGGGCACTCCCCATGAAAAAAGCCCCTAGTATGGATGGATTCACAGTTGGATGCTTTAAAGAAGGATGTGACTTCCTCGGGGCCGACATCCATGAGCTGGTGGAATACTCCCATATCTCTCAACGGATATGGTCAGGGTTGAATTCCACCTTCCTCATGCTCATTCCTAAGAAGGGTGTGACAATGGACCCTTGTGGGTTTCAGCCAATTTCATTATGCAATGTTATCTAAAAAATTATTTCAGGAATTCCTGTCTAAAGTATTAAACCCCTTCTATATTATATTATCAGGAATGAACACTATTGTTTTGCTGAAGGACGACAAATCATGGACATAATATTAGTGGCCAATGAATTTTTTCACTCTCTCTCCTCATCCAAATCCTCAAGTATGTTGATCAAGCTTGACCTATCAAAAATTTATGACGTTCTAAGCTAGAACTATATTTTTTCCATGCTTGATGCTTTGGGCTTCTCCCCCTCCTGGATTAGCTGGATCAAATCCATGATTGTAACCCCATTCTATTCCATCCTTTTTAATGGGGATCCTTCACACACCTTCTAGGGATCCAGATGGCTGCACAAAGAGGACCCCATATCCCTCTTCCTTTTCATCATCACAACTAAAGGCTTGGGTCGAATAATAAAGAAGGAAACTGAGTCCCACAATCTCCATGGTTTAAAACTCTCTCAGTTCACCTCTCCTATCACTCACTAACAATTTGTTGATGATAATATGTTATATGGGATAACAACCTTGAAACGAGCTAGACAAATTGGATCCATTATGGAGGAGTTTCAAAAAGCTTTCGGCACATTCATCAATGGTGATAAATATGACATATTAAATTTCAACACACACCAATGGGTGTAAAACCATCTGGATAGATCCCTAGGTTTCATGATCGGCTCACTCCTAAGGGCATATCTTGGGGTTCCTTTGGCCTCAAACTCCCTCAAGATCGCCCATTGGCAAGACATGCCATACCACATAGGCCAGAAACTTGCAAGTTGATTCTTTATGGTGATGAACTCCCCAGGCCCACTTATCCTTCTAAAATGTGCCCTTCAGGCTATCTCGATATACAAATTCTTAACACTTCCTCACCCCAAAATCATCTGTAAATATATGATCAGAAAATTCCATAAATTCCTTTGGGTGGGTTTCTAAATGGGTTGTAAATGGGCATTACTGGCATGGGAAAAAATATGCAAAATAAAGCTGCATGGCAGCCTTGGACTAAAATACCCTGAGCTATTGTATCATTCTCTCAGTGCCAAAGCGTGGTGGTGATGGCTGTAAGTGGGTTGGGAGATATTAAAGACTATTTGGGCATCTAAATATGGCACAAATCACTATAAACACCCTCTAAAAACTCATTACAACTTACAGAATGGCTCCATTTAGAACTTGGAAAAAGAACACATCAATCTAATCCAGGATCACGGTTACTGGGAAATTAGAAATGGGCACATGGCCCGAGTTTGGGAGGAGGTATGGATGCAACACCCTAGACTAAGCCAGGAGAAAAATATTCAGGACATTCAAGAATTGACCAATGATTTGGGAGTGAAGAGGGTAAAGGAATTCCAGAAAGAAACCAACCCGTCGTCAAAATTGCAAAAGTGGAAGTCCTCAACTCATTGGCTTGCCCATGATCCACTATTAGACTGGGAATATATCACATTGATCCTCCAACAACGTCCCATTTAAAAAAATGAGGAACTTGATAAGCTATGATAGGGCCATCTCCCGAAAGGTATGTTCTCTCTCAAAGAAGCTTATTTTATTTTTCCACTTCAGGGAATCGAGACCCTGATCCTCTATGGAAATGGATCTCATATTCCAATATATAGCATAAGGTATCTTTCTTCCTCTGGCTCATTGGTTAAGGAAAGCTTCTCATGTGGGATAAAATCCTGAAAAGTGGATTTAGTGGTCCATATTGGTGTCCCCTTTGCACCAGTGAGGAGGAATCAACTGACCACCTACTGAATTTTTTCCCAAAGGAAAATAAAATCTAGAACTGAATAGCATCACTCTTTGGGGAGATCAACCAGTCAGAAAATAACCTGAAGGAATCATTGGAGTTTTGGCATTGGACGCTCTTCAATAACGCTAATGTTAACAGGGCATGGTGTGTCCTTAAAGGATTCATCCTCTGGAACCTCTGGAAAGCAAGAGATAAAACCTTTCTCCACTGAGAAGCTTTCAAGGCTGACAATGTTTAGAAAACCATGTTGATCAATATCAAGGAGATCATCTCCATATCCCACTGGGCAAAGGAATAATGGAGAAGGGAAGGAAGGGAACATGCCATTTTGTCATCTCTTGTTTTAAGCCTGGAAATAGTAGTTCTAGGCCATGCTAGGCTCCATCCAATGCATGAGAATTCTCCCAACACCTTCCTCCACCATCCATTGGGATTTTTCAAGCTTAACTTTGATGGCGCCTTGAAAGGAAACCTGAGCCCGACATGATTTGGGGGAATACTCTAGAATGAAAAAGGGAAAGAGGTGACATTTTTTTAGCCTCATACAGAAGCTCCACCAATAATGTAGATGAATTCTTGGATTGAGAAAAGGGCTTGCATGTCACTATGGATATGGGGGTAACAAATATTTAGGTTACAGGTGATTCTAAGATCATAATAGAAATGTTGCAGAGGTAATCAGTGGGCCCCCCTTAGATAAATTTATCAATATTTGGTGTCCGGAACTCATCAAAGAGCATATTCATTTCTATCTCTCCTCTTTAGAATGCATAATTACCAAGCATGTAGACCAGGAAGGTAATAGGTCATCAAACAAGCTTCCCTTCTGTAGAAGTGATCATCATGGTCAGGAACTCATTAAGGACTAGCCCCCACTTTCTCAAAATTTCAACCTTGAGGAGCTCCGCAAACTCATGGCCTCGGAAGAGGCTTCCCTAAAGGGGGTGGTGAACCAAGTAATTGATACCCTCGATGTCATGTGTGGGCAACCATGAATTACACCAGGATGACAGTGGAAGGAATGGACCCCTTGCCCTTAGAAAAAACCTTCAGTATGGTACCAGTAATGAGTTTTGTGTGAGGTATCCATCATTCACGATGGTCGTGGGCAGTAGAGACTAGCGTTGTTTTATGGAGGCTTGAAAGGTATTGTCTTGTGTAGTATGCAACTGGTTTAGTTATAGTGCATGTAGTTTGAGTGTCGTTCTATGGAGCGTTTTTTTCAAAGCCTATCCTCCCTTAGAAAGGTGGTGATTGTGTCGTCGACACCCCTTCCTTTGATTTCGGTCGTGCATTTGAGTAAATTACCAATTTGGCATTGGGTATTTGGCTATCAAGATTGGGGTATGCTCTAGTTCCCTGGTTTTAGGATTGTTCAGTATGGTGTGGGAAGGTTTTCTACCGCAACGATGTAAAATTTTGTTTATTTTCAACAATTCATCTTTGTGGGCTTTGTAAATTCTAAAGTTTACTGAAGTGATCTAGAGTTGGTAGCGGTGCGGTTTGGGTGGTTGCAACATTTTTCCAAGTAGGGAATGGAAAATTTCGAGCCCAAGCCTTCACTGTGGGTTTGAAATTGTAGTGCCTTGTGTTTTTCTTGGGTGCGTTGTCTAAGTTCCTTTTGAGGGGAGAAGGGTTATGCTCCACGGTGGTAATTTTCATTTGGGTGGTTATCTATTGGTCTACTCAAGGTATTCTTGGACATACGAGACTGCCACAATGTGGTCGGTCCCTCACTCTGGTCATTCCTCCTTGAGGGGTTAGGAGTCCCCCTCATAGAGGAATGAAGTGAAAATTTTCTCGGTTTGGGGTGGTGGAAAGATTTGTATCCTCAGAACGCTAGTCCACGGAGGTATTTGTGGTTCTAATCTTTCTCTAAAATGTAGTGTGGCATCCGGGGCTCACCGAGGCGGTGGAAGTGGGGGCTTGTTGGCCGAGTGTGGGAGTTTCAGCCCATAGGGTTAGTAGAAGGGTGCTGCTTCTCATTGCAGTGGTGCTGGGCATTGAGGCATGTCGTGTAATTCGGGTCCAGGAAAAAGGCAGGATTGCAACTAGGAAAGGTGGCGAGACCCAATCCAATCAGTGCTAGGGCTCCTGAAAACTTTAGAGTGAGTGTGGCGGGAAGAGAATTCAGATCTCATCAACACCATGAACAAAATGCACTATCTCTAGTGTCGTTATCGTGAGCGCATTGTGGTGGTCTAGCCCGACAAGAACCTACTATCAAAGAAAGTCAAGAAGTTGGAGGCTTGGATGGCCCATTTCGAAGAGCATGTCTAGTGCTCCTTTCATCCTCCACCTTGTCTAGGAACAACTCCAGAAAACCCAGCCTCCGTCATCTCAGATGATTAGTGTGGTTATAGGTATTTTACTTGTTTTATGTGTTTACTAGTGCTTTTGGCCTCATAAGTTATGGTCAATGCCTTTAGCTATTTTACTGTTTTATTTTTCATCGGTTGATCATGGTAATAAGCAAACGTCGTTAGGGTGAGACTACCTACTTTTTGTTGATGCTTCTGATCTATATGTTTTTTGAAGAATCAATAGAATTTTGACTTACAAAAAAAATACGTTGATAACATTGTATATATGTGGAGATGGAATACGTATATATAGAGACTAGCACGAGTTATTTAAATTTTTTTTTTCTTTAAGAAAATAACATGTACACATGTATACATAAATTAATTACAAAGACTAATTTATCATTGACTATTGTAAAATGAAAAATTGAGTTTTTCACGACGCTTCGAAAAATAAAACCCATAGTTTAATTTATTATGATATCCTACTTTCAACTTTAGTAAAATAATTTTTTGTGTCTAAATTCCATTTTTTTTCTAGAATTTGGTAAAATTTATTATTAAATAAATTTTATTTGGTCATTCAATGTTTCATTATGTGGAGCTTTCCTTGTACATAACTTTCACTATGCCAAGAAAGCTTCCTTTCAACAATGAAATCTTTCATTGTAACCACCACATGAGGAAGCTTCACACAATGAAACATTAATTGTTGCAAATTGACTTCCTTGCATGCATTCATAAACGTCACTAATTTTTTTTTGATAATAATATTCCTTTTTTTTTTTAGAAATTGATAATAAAAAAATTATTAAAATTTTTTTATTTTGTCATAATGTAAGATTATTTTAATTTCGGTTTATAGTTTTTTAATGAAATATTTAATTGTGTGGAGGAAGATTCCATCGCACATTGAAATCTTTCAAAGAAAGCTTTGCATAATGAAATTATTCAAATTAAAACATAGATAAGCTTCCCGAGAACAATTAAATCTTTCAATGTAAGCTCCACAAAAGGAAAGCCATGTACAATGAAACAAGCTCCTACAATTCCACTTCTTAGTTTGCATCCCAAGCTTATGATCTCGAAAAAAATGTGTATTCTCGATGTGTAAGTTGAAAAGTTTAACATTTAATTATTAAATAAATATTAAAAATTTTGATAGAATTTTATATATTTGTAGAGGGAATGTGTATATGCAAAGTCTAGCACGATTTATTTCAATTTTTATTTGATTTAAGAAAGTAAAATGTAGACATGTATAAATAAATTAATTACAGAGAATAATTTAGTAGCGACTATTGCAAAATGAAATATGGAGTTTTTCACAACACTTTAAAAAATAAAACCCATAGTTTAATCTATTATGAGGTCGTGCTTTCAACTTCAGCAAAGTAATTTATTCTATCATAAGTTCCTGCTATTTTTAGAAATTGATAAAATTTATTATTCAATAAATTTGATTTTGTCATAGACAATGTTTCATTGTGCAAATATTTCCTTGTGTCGAGCTTTCATTGTGCGTAGGAAGCTTCCTTTGCACAATGGAAACTTTTTTTGTAAGATTTGTATAATGAAAGCTCTGCACAAGGAAGCTCTACACAATGAAAAATTGATCTGTGCAACTTTGACTTCCCTACATGCATTCATAAATGAAATCGATTTTTCTGTCATCATAATATCAATTTTCTTAGCAATTAATAAATTTTATTTGGTCTTAAAATTAAATTAAACTATTTTATATTTTATATTTTAAGTTTATATTCTTTTAATGAAATATTTCATTATGTCGAGGAAGATTCATTTGCATGATGAAATATTTCATTGCAAGCTCCACACAGGGAAATTTCCACACAATAAACTTCTTAAAATTAAAGCAAAGATAAGTTTCCTCTGTAAAATGAAATAAATTTCTAAAATTATGGTTGTTAATTTTCTAGGTGAAATATTCTTCCTGCTCCGCACCATCACACTTTGCATCATGTATCAACTATATTATGATTTTTTCACCCCCCCCCCCCTCCTCACCCCCTCGAGCCCCACCCTTACTCGTTTAAAGGAGCTACAGCCGTGTTAATTTTGGCATAATTCCATAGAGCAATAGCATAACAACGACAATGTGAGTGTCACTATCATACCACTCACTGCCGGAATAACCACTCACAAAATTAGTTGTTTTGTATTTTTAAATGAATTGTCAATCACTCAAAAATATCGAAAATTAAATGGTTTCAACTAGGGGAATTATGTCGCATCAGAGTTTTATCAGCAAATAAAAAATGGAAATAAGATTTTCAAAACATTAGTAATTATTTTTGAATTTATAGGAAAATAGGAATATTCAAAATTTTCTCGAATTTTTTGTTAATATTGTCAAAATCCAATAAAATAATGAAATGTCAACGCACTTTGACCATGAGGCTAATGATATAGTCCCTTGCCAGGCAAAGACTAGCAACATATTTCGAGTGTCCCTTTATTTATGGATAGATAAAATATATAAATTAAATAAATTAATTAAAAATGGAACTAATCACTTTTTCCAATAAATAAAATGGAATCCCTGTATGTTTTCCTTCATTTGTGACATGTCAATAGTCAACACAAGGTTCCAAAAGTGCAACCAACTACTATGATTTTCAACTAATCAAATTTAAGGGGATTCTTCTTCACTCGGTCACATGTCAATGTGATTTAACCCTTGGTAATCTAGGTAATATTGAAAGGAAAAGGTAATGATATTTTATATATATATATATATATATATATTATTTCTTTTCTGTATATATTTATATAGGTATAAAACATTATTTATAAATGGTTTTTCATGCTTATATATATATATTCCCTGTAATGTCAATAAATATTTTTTTAAATATTTGTTATAGAAAATTACTATTATATATATGTGTTAGCCATCTTTTCATTGAGATTTTATATGTTTGAATATAATTATTTACAAGTTTATATGTTGGTAATGTATAATATAAATATGTTTTTTCATTTTTGTTAGATTTAATTATGGGTAATGAATTTGAGTCCTTGTGTAAGTGAATGTTTTGAGCTTTTTGATGTTAGCTTAGAATTGTTAGGATACTGGGGTAATCCAAAAGTTCTTTCACCAAGTTAGGAGATTTCTAGGTCTCCTACTCACTTTGTAATGTCTTATGGAAAAAATAATGACATAGCTTGAATGAAACTTTGATCTTAGGTGGAATTGTACATAACTTACATACCTAGGAGGATGTTACCCTTGTGACATGCAAGAAACATTTAAGGATGGCAAATTTTCTTAAAGTTTTGAAACCTTGGTGAATCTTAATAGTTCCTAATATGTAAACTATAAAATATTTGGTGATGTATTTCTAAATATATTAATATTTATAATGATTTTATGTATAGTCTCCATAATATTTTGGTTACGTTTAAGGTAACATAGTTTTATACTATAAAATAAGGGTGAATAATTTTTAGGAAAAATGGAAAATAACAATTTGTTTTTTTAGAAAAAGCATGAAAAATTAGCTGGCCTATGAAAATTAGCCCCTAATGTTTTTTTAGTCACATGATGAAAAAACCATTAGGCCAGCATAATAGGGGAGTATTTTACTTGATTAAGAGAGCTACCTATAGATGATATTCAGTGTTAGGCATTTGGAGGAGGGCACCAATGTCTAAGAGAATAAGACCATGTGATAATTGTCTTGAAATATGGATACTTAGAATTGAAGATGTTTGGGTCTGCGAGAATCCTTTGACTTTTTTCTTGTTCTATAGACATGTTTAGGAGAAGCATTATAAAATGTAGCTACTTGAAACACATATTGAAACATTAAATACAAGAGGATAAGGGGCACATAGATATAGCAGTAGCACATTGCATGAGGATACATGGATGAAAACCAAAATGGAAGAGGGAGAAATGGCCTAACTACTCGTTGCATAGATCATCATCTTGGAGGATGGGTGTTGAGAACAAGGGTTATCACCCTTAGAGGGAACAACACATTGAGGATAATTAAACAGTAGCATGACACTAGTCAATATTCTTGGATTGTTAGAGTGATCTATGGGTGTCTTCCATATTGAATTTGGTCTAGGGTTACTCGTGTGGACATATTCCATGTTTTGTTTGGCCTCCCTAAACTATTCTATAAAAGGTAGGAGAGAACCTTTGTCATTAGTAACTCTTTGTATACTCATAATTTCATTATTATATCTTTCTAATTTTCTTGAAGAACATTATTAAAGATAAATACGTAGGGATTTTGTGATGTAAACACTAGAGAAGAAACATCCATAGCTAAGGTATTGGAGGGGTGTTAGACCTTGAAGTAATTCTTTATTTGTAGAAAAATTTAAGCTTATCTTGATAAAATTTTGATTTAAGTTGAAAATTATCTAAGGTATTTGAGCTTATATGATACATGAGAACAAGACCTAAGTTTTGTGGAATGGAAACCCTAAAAATAATAAGAAACTTGAAAGGATAGTTCTACAGTTTATCGTGGGACTTTTGTATTCTTGGTAGGAAATAAGTCTTAGTTTGGGTAATGTAAAATATATAGTAAACATGAGCAATAGGGGAATTAAAATGGGCAAGAGCTTTTATGATGTAATATTGCACAAAATGAAGAGACTTATGTGATGAAATAGGGAATCAACGGTGGCTTAGTGGTGTCTTAGCTTCTGGTTATTCCTTCTGTATGGCTAAGAGTAGCTTGGTGTGATTCTTCTCTATATCTTTGATTTCCAGTTAGGACTTGTTGTTGATGGATGTGAATCCATAATGAAGGTTTATGTATAGTTTGAGTCTCCTAGATTGTGATATTAAGAGGATATGATATGTTATATGATATCATAATGAGACACTTCCATGGAGCTTTATATTCAATAATTTCTACTATAAAGTGTAGTAGTGTTGTAAAAATGTTGGGAATTTCATATATGGAAATAAAACATGTGTTTCTCCCATTCACAATTCCTTTCTAGGGTCATTTGATATGCCAATTTACCATGAAGAATTAGAATGTTTCTTAAGTAATTTAATAAGATAATAATGAAGTGAAAGGATAAATTGAGATTTGAATATGTTATTTGATGTAGGGGCATTAGACACTAGCCAACAATGTAGGAAATTTGTCCACATGTTGTGGCTAGGAGGGTTCAAAATCATTTTAATTTGTAACAGCAAGGTGCCAACACCTTAGCTGTCAATTGCTATTAGATACGTTAGAATCAGTAGAAGTCGAATATTTAGGTTCAGTCCGTCTGTCATGTTTCAGTTATTTGAATAAATTGTAATTAGGCTTTGATTTGATTAGAAATGGTCCTCAGAGAGGAACTGAAGAGACATATGAGGATGTATAAGATGTAACCCCCGTATGCTTTGAAGGGGGGGATTTCCATAGGAAGGATTGAATGTATTAAGCAACTTCTCTCTAAATAAAATTCAAGGTTTTAATGATCACCAGTGATGCTAGTTGATATACATGGCTCTGTGTGTGTGAAATTGTTTATTTTCGAGCTGCCTGAACCTCCGATTTGTGTTTGGTTATTGAGGAAAATCACTGTGTTAATCCCCGCAAGTCCCTCTATCTGTGGTTGTGTGAGAGTTCTCTTCGAAGGTGTTATGTCATTACAACCCCTGCAAGAGGCCACGAATGGGAGCATTGAGCCTTGTTGCAGGCGTTGGGACGTAGGCTCTGTTAGCTATTGAAGAGAGCGTGTTGTAATGATGTCTGTCGTAAGAGCTATGAATCCTATTTAATAGAAGAGACTCACCTATAGAAGAGATGTGTGTGTTTATTGTCAACTGAGAACCTTGAATGGAGTTAGAACCTGAGATAAGAAATCCAGAGCGATCACACAAGTTTGCGTTAACCCCGGTGAACCTCCAGTCGAGTACTGTTCAAAACCGGAGCAAACTTGAAAACCCAAAACCTCTCATTTCGCCTCGCCTTTGCGCAGAGGTGAAACCACTTAAAAGTTATGTGATATAGTGGAAGTTCACCATGTCACGAGCCTAAACCTTCTCTCATCGCGTTCGTTCGAGGTATTAAAGTCAGGTTGCAGAAACAACACGATATCAATGGAGGACGTCGGATCTAAGAGTTGATAGATCGTGCGATGATAGCATTCAGAGCTGCTCAGAGGTTAAACAAAGGTATGGGAATCAAAAAAGTGTTGAACCTTCTTATGTAGATGTGTGGGTCTAGGCGCAATGAAGTTGTAATGTCTCATTGATAATACGTCGGACTATTGATATGCTCCCCGAAGTATTCTAACACTGGTCATAGAGATTATGCACTAGGATTAAAGTATAAATGTGCCCGCTTTCACATATGTTACTGCCCTTGGTTATAGATGTTAATAGGCCGAGAGTATAGTTGCTCAGTTAACATATTAAACCTTAGAGTGTGGGTCCCCAAGCGACGACGCTATATAACTAAGGGATTTCACACATATATATAGGACAGGTTGATATAATACCAAAAGGGCCTATGCTATGAATTAAACTATATGCAATTCATATGATTCATGTGTGTGGGACTTCAGAACGAAAATGACAATATTTATATGTGAAGGGTTTTTAGATCAAAGTTTGGCAAATGTGTTTATTTGTCAATTTCTGTGAAATTGATAATTAAATCTGAAAGGGAAGAGAAGGGGACTTCTTGTACTGCAACAGAACTTGCACTAAGGCAAAACATGGACAGAGTAAAGCTTGGGGCTAGCTCTCCTCTGGGCCTGATATTTAATTTTGTTGCTGTCAAGTTGTGGTATCAGAGTTGTTTTTGAGTTGTTTTTTTGCAGAGAATTAGCATGGCAATCCGAGTTGTTAGAGGTGTTGGCAGAAGGAGAGGCAAAACTATTGCCAATGCAGAGGTGCTAGAGACCTTATAGAGTGTCCAAGCTAGATTGGATTCCATGGAGCTAGGAAAACCCAGAGATCCTGAAGACATCAGTGAACCTGAATTAGAAGAAGCTGGAGAAAATGCTGAGATTCCTCCTGAGATGAGGCTCCTCAAAACTGTTCTGGGGTCTGTAGTTAAGCCCAAGATTGAAGCCTCAAGTTTTTCAGGAGGACTGAATCGAGAAGAGCTAGTGGACTGGATTAATGAAATGAACAAGTGTTTTGACTATGAATAAATTAGTGAAGACAAGAAGGTCAAGTTTGCAGTAAAAAAGTTGAAGGGACACACTGCACTTTGGTGGGGTGGAGTGCAAGCAGAAAGAAGGAGAGCTGGCAAACAACCTATCAAAAGTTGGACCAGAATGATGGCTAAGCTAAAAGGTAAATTCTTGCCTAATGATTATTAGCTAACATTGTTTAGACAAATGCAGAACCTGAGATGGAGGTTGTTGACACTAAGGGAATACACAGAAGAATTATATAGAGTGAGTATAAGATCAAGGCAATTTCAAGACACACTAGACAAGATTTCCAGATATGTGAATGGTCTCAAGTTAGAGATCCAATATGATATTGGTGTTCTGTCTCGTAAGACAGTTGAAGAGGCCTACCAGATGGCCTTGAAAGCAGAGGAGAAACTCCTAAGAAAGCAGGCTGCCAAAGGGAGAGGTACTTTCCGAGGAAAGAGAAGTCAGGGTGGTAGAGGAAAGCCTACTACACCCAGAGATGGAGCTAATAGTAGCTCACCTTAGAATGCATCTACATAGGGTAATGCAAGGGGCAGAAGGGGTTCTTATAGAGGAAGAGGAGGTAGAGGTAGAGGTAGAGAATTGAGGTGTTATAGATGTCACCAAGTAGGACACACGTACTATGAGTGCCCAGAGAATATGGGTGCTGGTCCAAGAAATACTATTATTACCCAGGCTAGAGAAGAGGCAACAATTGAAGAAACAATTCTGCCAGAGAAGGGAGAATCCTTGGTGGTTAATAAGGTCATATTAAAACAAGCCAAGGAGGTCACTGAGCCTGCACAAAGGAAGAATTTTTTTAGGAGTGTATGCAAAGTCCAAGGAAAATTATGTTAGCTAGTCATTGATAGTGGAAACACAGATAATCTGGTTTCCACTAAGGTGATAGAGAAGTTGAAGCTGAAGACTAGGGAAAATCCAACTCCCTACAAGGTGTCTTGGCTACATAAAGGGCACCAACTGATTGTAAAGGATCAGTGTGACATAGAGCTGCAAATGGTAAACTACAAAGACAAAGTCCTGTGTGATGTGATGCCCATGGATGTGTGTCACATACTGCTAGGAAGACCTTGGCAGTATGACAGAGCAGCAGTGCATGATGGCAAGAATAACACTTACAAGTTCTTCAAAGATGGGCAACATCATACATTGATACCCATGGAAGAAGGAGAACCATCAAGAAGAGTGGCTGATCCAAAGACCTTGTTGCTGAACGGGAAGGAGTATCTACAACAGATTGAAGAAGAAGAGGTAAGATTTTCTTTATTTTGCAAACCTAAGGTAGTTCTTACTCATACAAAAATTTATGATTTGCCAATAGAAATCCAAGAGATGTTAGACTGTTATTGTGACATTTTTGTGGATGATTTACCTGATGAGCTGCCACCTGTGAGGAAGATCAACCATCTGATAGATTTTATCCCTGGTTCAAATCTGCCAAATAAGGTAGCCTACAGAATGACTCCCACAGAAAATTAGGAAATCAGGAAGAAAGTACAGGAGTTGGTGAACAAGGGGCAGATCAGAGAAAGTTTGATTCCATGTGCAGTACTAGCAGTATTGAGCCCAAAGAAAGATGGAGGCTGGAGGATGTGTACTGATTCTAGAGCAATCAATAAGATAACAATTAGGTACAGATTCCCTTTGCCTAGAGCTGAAGACTTAATGGACTGTTTGAGTGGTGCCAAATATTTTTCAAAGTTAGATTTAAAAAGTGGATATCATCAGATTAGAATAAAAGAGGGTGATGGGTGGAAAACTTCCTTTAAAACAAATGAGGGACTATATGAATGGATGGTAATTCCTTTTGGGTTGTCAAATGCACCTAGCACTTTTATGAGACTTATGAATGAAGTGTTGAAAGAATTTATTGGTAAATTTGTGATAGTGTATTTGGATGATATATTAGTTTTCAACAAAACTAAAGAAGAGCATCTAAGACATCTTAATTATGTCTTGAAGAAGCTCCACCAAGAGAAACTGCTGATAAACTTAATAAAGTGCTCATTCATGAAGGAAGAGTTGGTTTATTTGGGATTTTTTGTCTCTGCAGAAGGATTGAAGATGGACCCAGAAAAGGTTAAGGCAATTGTGGAATGGCCTTCACCCAGAAATGTTTTTGAGGTAAGGATTTTCCGTGGACTTGCCAGTTTCTACAGGAAATTTATAAGAAAATTCAGTAAGATTAATGCACCCATCATTGAGACAATAAAGAAGATCAAACAACCATTTAAATGGACTGCTGCAACAGAAAGAAATTTTAAACTTTTGAAGCAAAAGATGACTAAAAAGCCTGTTTTAATTCTGCCTGATTTTACTAAACCATTTCAAGTGAAGTGTGATGCCAGTGGAGAAGCCATTGGAGTTGTGATGAGCCAGGATGATAGGCCGGTAGCTTATTTCAGTGAAAATTTGAATGACACCAGAAGGAATTATTCCTCTTATGAGAAGGAATTCTATGCAATTTTTCAGGCATTGAAAAGTGGAGGCATTACTTAATGTCCAAAGAATTTGTATTATACTCTAATAATAATGCTTTGCAGTACATTGTATAGCAGCCCAAGTTAAATCATAAGCATGCCAAGTGGGTTGATTATCTCCAAAATTTTAATTTTTTTGAAGCATATAAGTGGCCAAGCAAATAAAGTAGCTGATGCTTTGAGTAGGAGACACATGCTTGTTCAAGAAACTAATTTTGAAGTTGTAGGATTTTGATTTCTCAAAGAACTGTATAAAACATATTCAGATTTTAAGGAAGCATTTGAAGCATGTTGTAACCCTGTTCTAACAGATAGGAGCCAGTGGCTGGATTATTTCTTACAGGAGGACTTACTATTCAGGAGAAACCAACTATGTGTACCAAAAGTTTCCATGAGAGAAAATTTGACCAAGGAGAAGCATAGTGGTGGACTTGATAGACACTTTGGTACTGATAAAACTTATGAACAACTAAGCCACTTCTATTATTGGCCCAAGATGATATCAGAAGTGGAAAAGTTTGTGAAAAATTGTAAAATCTGTCAATATGCCAAAGGAAGGAGCCAGAATGCAGGATTGTACACTCCCTTGCCTATTCCAGAAAGGCCTTGGGACATGGTGAGCATGGATTTTGTTTTAGGATTGCCCAAGACTCAGAGAGGGAATGATGCAGTCTTTGTTGTAGTGGACATATTTTCCAAAATGGCACATTTTATTCCCTTTTATAAAACTAGTGATGCCACCCATGTTGCTAACTTGTTTTTCAAGGAAGTTGTTAGGTTGCATGGGTTGCCCAAGAGTATTGTTTCAGATAGAGACACCAGATTTGTGGGCCATTTTTGGAGGAAACTATGGAAGAAACTTGGTACCAATCTGAGTTTAAGCTCAGCTTATCATCCTCAAACTGATGGACTGACTGAAGTAGTGAATAGAATTTTAGGAAATTTATTGAGAAGTCTTGCAGGAGAGCATCCCAAGCAGTGGGACGACATTTTTCCTCAGGCAGAATATGCTTATAATGATTCACCAAACAGAAGCACAGGGCAGAGCCCATTCCATATTTTTTATGGAATTCACTTGAGAGGAGTATCATAGTTAAGAAATTTGGAAAAGGCAGAGTTGAGGAGTGTCGATGGTGAGGAATTTTCTTCAGAAATCCAAGCGATACATGAACAAGTGAAATAGCAGCTACAAGGAAGCAACATCAAATATAAAGGCAGAGAAAACTTGAACAGAAGAGAAGTCCATTTTGAAGTTGGATATTTGGTCTTGGCACACTTGAGA
Source organism: Pinus albicaulis (assembly GCA_034641835.2). Taxonomy (NCBI): domain Eukaryota; kingdom Viridiplantae; phylum Streptophyta; class Pinopsida; order Pinales; family Pinaceae; genus Pinus; species Pinus albicaulis. The sequence goes on from CM076581.1 coordinate 1,178,240,558, forward strand.
AAAGAGAGTTTCCAGAGAAAACAGTATAACAAACTAAAGTTTAAAAAGATTGGGCCATGCAAGATACTTAGAAAGTTTTCGGCTAATGCTTACGAGATTGAATTTCCTCCTGATGTTGGGATATCTCCCATTTTTAATGTTGCAGATCTGTACAAGTATGAGGATGATGGTGCAGAAGAAGGACCAGCAGACTGGGAACAGATTGAATGGGAAAAGAAGCTACCTCCAGCCAGAGAAGATATTTGACAAAAGAGTGTTCAGGAAGACCAGAGGACAAGAGTACTTTCAGTACTTAATCAAGTGGAAGGACCAGCCAGAGGAAGATGCCACTTGGATGACTAAAGGAGTGTTGCAGAAGATAGGAAGATCAGTGAAAGAGCTCATGGATAGGAGTCCATGAAGGAAAATTTCCCTCAGGAGTCTAATGCAGGGGCATTAGACACTAGCCAGCAATGTAGGAAATTTTTCCGCATGTTGTGGCTAGGAGGGTTCAAAATAATTTTAGTTTGTAATAGCAAGGTGCCAAAACCTTACCTGTCAATTGCTATTAGATCAGTTAGAATCAGTAGAAGTCTAATAGTTAGGTTCAGTCCATCTGTCATGTTTCAGTTATTCGAATAAATTGTAATTAGGCTTTGATTTGATTATAAAAGGTCCTCAGAGAGGAATCGAAGAGACATATGAGGATGTATAAAATGTAACCCCCAAATGCTTTGAAGGGGGGGATTTCCATAGGAAGGATTGAAAGTATTAAGCAACTGGTCTCTGAATAAAATTTGAGGTTTTAATGATCACTAGTGATGCTAGTTGATATACATGGCTCTGTGTGTGTGAAATTGTTTATTTTTGAGTTGCCTGAACCTCCGATTTGTGTTTGGTTATTGAGGAAAATCATTGTGTTAATCCCCGCAAGTCCCTCTGTCTGTGGTTGCGTGAGAGTTCTCTTAAAAGGTGTTATGTCATTACAACCCCTGCAAGTGGCCACGAATGGGAGCATTGAGCCTCGTTGCAGGTGTTGGGACGTAGGCTCTGTTAGCTATTGAAGAGCGCGTGTTGTAATTCTATCTACCATAAGAGCTATGAATCATGTTTAATAGAAGAGACTCACCTATAGAAGAGATGTGTGTGTTTATTGTCGATTGAGAACCCTGACTGGAGTTACAACTTGAGATAAGAAAGCCAAAGTGATCACATAAGTTTGTGTTAACCCTGGTGAACCTCCAGTTGATTACTGTTCAGAACCAGAGTGGACTTGCAAACCCAAAACCTCTCATTTCGTCCCGCCTTTTCACGGAGGTGAAACCACTTAAAAGTTACGCGATCCAGTGGAAGGTCGCCACGTCACGAGCCTAAACCCGCTCTCATTGCATTTGTTGGAGGCATTAAAGTCAGGTTGGAGAAACAACGTGATATCAATGGAGGACATCGAATCTAAGAGTTGATAGATCATGCGATGATCGCATTCAGAGCTGCTCAGAGGTTAAACAAAGGTATGGACATTAAAAAAATGTTGAACCCGCTTATGTAGATGTGTGGGTCCAGGCGAAACGAAGCTATAATGTCTCATTGATAATACATCGGACTATTGATATGCTCCCCGAAGTATTCTCATATTGGTCATAGAGATTATGCGCTAGAATTAAAGTATAAATGTGTCGGCTTTCACATATGTTACTTCCCTTGGTTATAGAGGTTAATAGGCCGAGAGTATAGTTGCTTAGTTAACATATTAAACCTTAGAGCGTGGGTTCCCAAGTGACGACGTTGTAGAACTAAGGGATTTCACACATATATAGAGGATGGGTTGATATAATACCAAAATGGCCTATGCTATGACTTAAAATATATGAAATTCGTATGATTCATGTGTGATTTTAGAACGAAAATGATAGTATTTATATGAGAGGGGTTTTTAAATCAGATTTTGACAAATGTGTTTATTTGTCAATTTCTGTGAAATTGATAATTAAATCTGAAAGGGAAGAGAAGGGGACTTCTTGTATTGGAACAGAACTTGCACTAAGGCAAAACATGGACAGAGTAAAGCTCGGGGCCAGCTCTCCTCGGGGCCCGGTCTTCAATTTTGTTCCTGTCATTATTATACTGAATTTTTGAAATTTATTTGTGAAGTGGATTGATCCCTTAGAGCTACAAATATTATCGCCTTGAAGTGAACCGTTTCATGTTTATTTTTTAGGACACATTGGCTACCAATGGATGTTGGTTGGATAAGTTAAATATATGCTACTATATTAGTATTTTAAAATTTTCCACAACATTGAAAGTTCATAAGAAATAAATTCAAGAAATGTATTGAAGAGAAAAGTTTTGCTTTTTTTTCGTATATTTTCAAGATTTCCACATGCTATCAAATCTAATGTGATTAATATATCTCTTAATAAAGAGGGCGTTTGTTATTTCAGTTGTTTCATGCCTAAGAGAGGCACCTTAAATGTTGTTGGATCTTAGATGTGGAATACTATAACGCTTATATGAAGAACTTGGACCTCTAAAGGGTTTGTTGGATTTTTACTCTAATTTATCTAGTGATTAGAGTGGTCTTTCCAACCAGGATAGCTGAAAAATATAATATATATTTTAGTTGAAATATTTATTTATTTTTTGCTCCACTAGATGTGATTTTCCGTAATGCATTGACATGTTTAATAGCTATGATCACCATTTATTTTTTTGTTGTTTGCCTATTTGAAACTTTGGAGCATTAAACTTCACTCCTATTCCAAATCCATATAACTAAAATAATTTTAGCATGACTACGATAGAGATATACAAAATTGGAATTGATTTTATTAGCATTGCATTTAAATTTGGGTTAACTGAATAGTTTGATGGTCATGAAACCAATGGTGTTATGACTTGACTCAAAGTTTAATGTAATCAAATATGATGATGTAATATTTTCAATTGAATGAATTTCTACCTAAAGAAAGGAGAAAGTTTGCATTCAATTCTCTAAGATGCAAAACTCTATTTTCCACAGTTTATTATATGCCAAAACCAATTTCAAAAGCACTTTTCAAAAAACAACAATACTTTCTAAAAATGGAAGAATTTATTATAATGAAGAAATCAATGCAATGAATTCAACCTATCAAACAAATCATTTCAAGCACAATTTGTTTTTCTTTTTCTTGAAAAAAAGTATATAATGTAAACTAATGAAACTCTTTTTTGAAACATGAACACAAAAAAATTGAAAATGATTATTGTAAACAAAGAAAGAAAGATATAAGAAACCTAAATATCCATAATAGTAATTATTTCTTTGAGTAGATTACTAGAGCAATCAAATCAAAATAGTGTAAAAAAGTAAATTTTCACAATAAAGAATTCAAACAAAAACAACCCAAATTTTTTACTACTATCAGATTTAAAATTGATCCAAAATCCAAACTAATCATAAGATCAAAGATGAAACATAGAAATACTTAGAAAAATTTCAAATTTTCAGCAACTTTTTCAAGTCAAGAATACAAACCAATGGGATAGTAACAACCATTGAGTAGAAAAGTGTGATGGCATCACCTTGTATCTCACAAAAAGGACGATGGGCGCAAAAACATAGAAAAAATAAAAAAATTTCGTAACATCCTACAGATCTCAGTTTTCAAAATCAATAAATGTTAACTGGAGTCTCATAAAATAGTTCAAGTTTTTTAGAAAACTAGGGAAACTGAAGGAAAACGCCATTCACTAGTGGAGTCACCAATTTGTTTAGCGAAAAATGCTTATCCTCCTAATGGGACATATATCCCTAGACTCAAAAACCAAGTCTAGAAACAAAGTGACAAACACATGAACAAATTCCCTAATCTGAAATAAAATTATAGATGTAAATGGGGTGCATAAATCATACCTTTTTATGAAATGCTTAATGATGATCCTTGTTGTTGTCCTTTATATAATTCAACCTCTTTCTCATGTCTCCAAGAAGTGACCTGCAAATTAAAAAAAAAAGAAAAATTGATCAAAGCATATAATATATCAATCATTCAATCATAAAATATATAATTGATCAAGGAATATTACAAAAATAATCATGATAAAAAATCATGGGAAAGAAACATGTATTTGTCTTAAGAATGAATTAAAGGAGAATTACAACTAGGCCTTGATGTTGAGAGGCTCCTTCCAACAATCCTCAATCCAAATCCTTACAATCAAAAAGTGTCCAACAAATACTTGGAAAGCATATAAGTATAGTTCAAAAGTAAAAAATGGCAACCCAATTCTCTTTGAATGCACTTTACGTATAGGGAAAGAGTGGATGTCAAGATCGATTAAGGAAGGGGTGAGATCCATAAAGCGAGGAATGAGATCCATGATAGGAATAATCGAACCCAATATTCACCTCTTTGGAGTAGATACCATTTACAATGCTTTTAGAAGGGAATATTCTTTTATTTTTTATTTTTATTTTTACCCATGTAAGAATATCGTCACACATTTAATGAAGGTAATATGAAATTACATCTCACTATGTTTATTATGTAACATGCAACATCGCAGGTTGTGAATAGAGGGCCCACGATGATCTCCAAAATTAGGGGTTTTAAAGTATTTAATATAGGGTTCGTATACTTCATGGGAGGTACTTCTTCCATCATTTTTGGGGAATCATGAAAATATTTCATCGTAGAGCGACGAAAAAACTAGATTCTACATCATCTGCATTGATGCGACAAATTGATGAGTAACACATGCATTAGGATGCACTATAATCATTCGAACATTGAAAATATTGCTTACATTTAAATACTTATGATTTATGGGAACTGGTTGATGCCTTATATATTGTGCTTTTTCTTTGGTCGATGCAACTTTGATACTGCATCTTTTGATGTTGATTTAACCTTCTAATGTGTCGACCTTAATCCATCCTATTAAAGAATAGGATTTGTGCAAATAAAGAGGAAAAATAGTTGAATTGTGGGATAAGGTGAGACAATGAATATTTCCTTATCTATCAATGTATTATTATGTGTGTGAGTAGCATTATAGAATGCACCTTTTATTTTTTACATTTGGAACTTTTTTGTTGATGAGGCTAGACAAGTTGTTTCATTCAACAATGTTATCTTGAAGGTAGTTATTTCTCTTGTAAAATGTCTTACAATGCTAATTATCTCATATTTTTCTAGGAAATTTTTCCATATTAGATTATTTTTCTCTTTTTGAAGAAAGGGGAAATTGATGTTTCTCAAGTTTGTGTATAATACAATGTTAATATAATGTCTTCAGGAGGTTCCTAAAGCATCCTCTATCAGGACCTTTTCATATTTTTCATTGCAATATTGCTAGACCCTTAGTATTTAATTAAAAATCTATAAAATGATGATGACCATCCATATTCAAAGGATTTTTATTTTATTTGAATTATCTTCTAATAAGGATTTTTATTTCTTAGCAATTCAACTGCTAAAGGTAAGGATAGACTATGTGTTCAACTCAGAATCGAAACCATGCAGTGCCTTTAATTCTCTAGTGAATTTAAAAGAATATTTACTTTTTCAATCAACATTGTAAAATGGATTTTTATAGGCACACTCATTATATTTATTTGATTTATCTAATTCAAGGGTGCATCATGAAGATACACGGGTAATGTTTACTAATATAAAACCTTGACGGGAAAGATTTGGCAAATGTTGTGTTAAGATTTAATCTAATCTCCCTGCTATTTATTGAATTCCATCACCAACACATATAAATATCCATCAAATGATGCATGTCCTTGGTGAGTTCAATAATTTGTTCGTTTACGTCCTCTTCAACATGATTCTTTTTTATTCATTGGGATTGGGACATTGATGATGTGCACATTCTAAAATTATTTATTTTTTATATGTTTATCAAGTTTTCACATTGCATTGTATATGGATGTAGGCATGCAGGGTATCCTACTATAGAAATAAAAAATATCGATAAGATGTCCCCTCACTCACTATATTTTAATACAATGTAAATATGATACTGGATTTGAGTGAACCACATATAATATTGGTGACCTAAAAAATGACTAGGTGTATGCTAAAGCATTATATATTAGCCCCTTCGATAAACATATTACCTAATATGAATAGGAATCAATTTCTAATTTCTCAAAATATGTAAAACCTCTATATTTATAGGTAAATATTGATCCATAACAAGATGCATATTGAAGATACAATTGAGCGGAAAAAAATGTCATAATAATAGTAGTGAAATTTTTTGTAATCTCATTAGTTATATTTTTATTCAAACCATTATGAAAAATGAGAAACAAAATGGTAGCATTATATTCTCTTTTCTCATGAATGATTATCGTACTATAATTTATCAATTTTGATCACTTATCAATTTTTTACTTATTTAAGTTTGTTCAATGAAAATTGTTCACGGTTCAATGCTTCCCATGACTGGTTATCACCACATTTACTCCAACATATACATCTTATACTTCTATTTCCAAATAGTGGCTCAGGTTACCTACATGTATATAGGTCTCCTCAAAAGAGTTCAAAAAGTGAAAGGTATTAAATTTGTTGAGGGTTATTGTTTTCAAGAACCACATGGTTGAACATTATATAGGTTCTTATTGATTTACCAAGTGGAGAAAACCCACCATCAATGTTCTGGAATAAATTGGTACTTGACCTAGATCATTTCCTCACACATGAATCAACTATGGAACTAAGGTATGGTACTTATTTTCATGGTTTCCTTATACATTCTTGCATAAAATAAATCACTATCTAAAGAAGAATAATTTGAAACTATTGGTGCATCCTTAATTTTCTTTGTCAATATCAGAAAACATCACAAGCTTCTCCAACCTTGTATTCTTTACAGAACCCTATTATCAAAAAATGGTATATAGAAATGTGTGGAACAAAATCACTAGATATCATCTCTTCCAAGAAGCTTTGGCCTCATCATACTTTTCTTCATTCCAAATCCATTGAATAATGTCATGTATGATAATGAAATATGAAGGCCTCCATTTTTAGCCATGTCTCTTAATATCTTGCATGCATTTGGTGCCCTTGGTGCCATTTCATCATTAATTTAATTAAAGCTACAAATATTACAAAGTAATTTATTACAGTTTTTTGGATTACAAATCTAGGATTATTGATTTTATTAATTTTTAATGTGATTAGTTTTTGTTTCTAAGTTTTTAATATTTTGTTGGGAATAAAAATCACATTACTTTCTGAAAATATATTATATGGAAAACTGAAGGGTTTAGAATAGTTTGGGAAATATTGACCATATCCATAAATGTACCTATTTGAGAGAGGAAAGAGTCAAAACACTAACCATAGATTCAAATACAAAATACATACACTAATTATAGTAAGGTATTTGAGGCCATAAGATAAATACAAAGAAACATGAAAATCATGAACCAATCACAAAATAAGTTTGAGTAAACTAGGAAGAGGGGTTTGAATATATTGTTGCAACCTGGATCGGCTCATTTTTTCTACCAAGTGAGAAGTTAGTGGTACAGGGGATGCCAAGGTGCTTCTCGACGTTTTTTGGTCAATGGTCTAGGTCCAACATGTGTCACTGAATATTTTCCTTGCAAGGTAGCTATTACCTAGATAAATCCCTCTTGCAGACAAGAACGATCTTCCAGGAATCATAATGGAAAAATAGAAACAAGCAGACAAAACAATAGCTCTTTCCTTAGCCTATAAGTGAAACATGAAAAATGTAGTATGCAAAGGATCACTTACCTATTAAAAAAATTCTTCTATAAGTCCTTTCAATGCTTTCCACAGCTAGCTTTTCCTCAATGCTTTAAAGGATTTCCAAATGCTTTCCACAACTTCTCCATGACATGCCAAGGGTGATATGCATGGCCAAAGCATTCAAAGAGATCAAAGCATCTCACAGATAAAGGAAAAGGTAAATGGAATTCCTAATCTGACATACAACATATAATTGAATCAATAATAAATTATAAACCATGTGAGTGATCAAGGAATCCCACAAAGAACATAAACAATAGACGCAATTAAGAAAGAACAATTAATTTATATTAAAATCAAAGGGAAACAAGTTGAAAACCTGGTGCCTTGATGTCACAAGCCTCTTCCAATGGTCTCCTTTCCTTCCCCTGATGAGAAGCTCTACAAACACAAAACCAACAACATCAGTTTAAAAATTCCATTCCCAATAGTCTCTCATTCCCTTAGTCCTATGCTGAATTTATAGTGCAGATGAGGAGGTTTCTAGTTCCACTTCTTAAGGGATATGATGCTTAAGAAAAGCATTTTGGTTCCACATACCAAGGGATGAGACACGGTATGTAGTGGTTTGAGGTTTCTAATTTGGATAATATTCCTCAACCAAAGATTATATAACTTACTTTTTATTTTTACCTACATGAAAAAACATACGCATTTTTAGTGGAAGAACATGTGCATATCTGTGTAGTTTATAGTGGAAGAAACTAGGCATGCACGGGTTTTGTTTAATAAAACTACGTAGATGCTCAAAAAGGGGTTTTAAGCAGTGAAAACCAAAATTCCTTTTGTCCCTGGTATTATTTTACTTCAAGCATCTTAGGGGATTCACTTGAGACACTACTGTCCAGTCAACTTAGTGTTCCTAAATTGATATCATAAATTTTCAACCAGGGCTAGTAAACTATTGAAGTGAAGTGCACCATATGTGCATAGGTATCTTATTCCTACTTCATTGTGCTTAGTGTTTTTCTAGTGTTTTTTATTTTGTGATTTTATGCTAAGGGGAAAAACTAAATTACTAGCAAAGAGAAGTTACTGATCACACTAAAACAGAATAAAATCTACTCTAAACTATGAATGGTACCAAGAATAGAGAATGCTAATCCACAAATTGTAAAGTTGCTAAGAAAAGTAACTCATAACATTAAACTTAGTCCAATTCATTTCATTAGAGGTATGTTGAAACAAACTGAGAAAAGGATTAGTTTTGATGTAATGAGGTTCTCTTAGTAAACAACAACTTAAAACATCACAGAGAAATCTTATTCGTTGTTAGAAATTTGTTGGAACATTTTGAGAAAAATATCATCTGTAACATAGTAAGGAACCCTATGCTAAAATAACTTATGACACTAGAATTAACTCATTCTGTAACTTACAATGTTACTATTAAGTCTCATTCAAGGATTAGAAATTTCTTGGAACAACTTGGGAAAAACACTGTTTGTAAAATGATGGGAATCTCTTACATAATTGCTGAACAGTCAATAACTCAAAATAATATAACTAATTTTCATTCATATAACAGTGATGTGTTATAAGAGTTTGAGAACAAGAGTAGCTTATAAAATAATGAGGATCTTCTAAATCTAACTAACAGGACTGAAATGCAATTAACAGAACTAAAATGCAATTAACTCAAAGTACTACAGTTAGATCTCATTCATGTATTAGTGATGTATTGGAACAACTTATGAGAACAAGATTTACTATAATATTCGATGTGAGTAAATGACATAAAACATGATGCACGAGAATAAACTCAGAAAACTACCTAAGTTAAGAATAAAACGGAGTTAAAGGTTACTTATCTAGAGAATATGCAAAGGCCTTTTCAGATAGTAGGGGTCCTCTACCATCAGATTTCCACATGAATCCTTAACTCCTTAAATTTTCTTCAGATCGTGCATCAAAGTTATACTTCTTTCATTAGAAGAAAATGCTCAGAAACAGAGTATCATAGTCTTTGAAAACTAAATACAAAACATCAACTAACTGTTTCTCGGTTCACCGAGTTATTTTTATAAGCAACTACATAACTGACATTGAGTAGAAATAGGCATAAGTTTCTTTTATAATCAAAATCAAACTAAAACTCCTGTTGAAGACTCGTATTTTTCTTAAGACACCTCAAGATTCCTTATCCTTATAGAAGTCTGCTTCTTGGTTTTGGCTTTGTCCACGTGCATAACCACTTCTAGATTTTTGCTTAGCCCTCGTGGAGGACAAGGAATGATGCAAGAGAGTTTTGGAGTCTAACCATATATGTATTTCCCTCAAATGACACCCGTAACCTGTTTAGACACAAATATGGCTACGTAACATATGACTAGCTACAGAATGACTACATTCTGTATCTAAGTCTGCTCAGAAATCACTATGACAACAAAACCACAAAAGTATAATAAGTCAGTCATTGCATGTATTCTTAAAGTGATTTTAATCATTATTATTGACCTTTTAGGCCTATAAATGATAAAGGATAAATGGAATGAAGTGGAGTTTGGTGAAAAGAAAAGACATTTTTAGGGCTCAACATACCCCCACTGCAAAACTTTTGCATGTTCTCATGCAATCAATCCATGTATTCTGAAACTTCAGCTAGGACATCTAGCTCCCTTTTTCTGCTTTTCTTGGTATTCAATGGCATCTTAGGCTTCCTTATGACCAATTTGAACCTCAGATTTATAATTGCCCTATTCAATTTATTGTTTTTCTTCTTCGGCTTGTCACTAGCCTTATACAATTTTTTCATTTGCAGAGATAGAGTTGCGTTCATGTCACTTTTCAGTTTGACTTGTTCCCTTAAAATTTCATTTTCATTTTTTATATGCCTATTGAGTACTTCCAATTCATATTTGTCTCTTTTCAGCATTTCAATTGAAGGTTCTTGTGGACTAGGAGTTCTTTCTCTGTTTTATGAGGCTCTTTTTTCTAATGATTCAACATAGTCATAGATCTGTTGTTGGGCTGGATCTACATCCGGAGTTTCTCTATCAGGATCTTCTTCATAATGGTACTGAGGAGATCTATAAATTGGTGTCTCTTCATCTTCACTATCTATGATTCTTGTTTGCTTAACTCCTGTCTTCTTCAATATGCCTTTAAGCCTATGACTTCTTCTCAGTTTAGATGGTCCGTCACCTTTCTCTTTAGCATCATTTCTTGTTACCTTTTCCTTTTTGAGTTGTTTCTTGATTTTGGCCAATTTTTCAGAGATAATTTCCTCACTGTCTTCTTGTGTTGATTTATTAGTTTTAATTTCAACAGATTTGGCAAATTTTCCCCTCCTTCTTCTTCTTACAGGTTTTTCTTAAAACAGAGTTTCTTTAGGTTCTTCAAAATGATTTCTCAAGAGGAATTCATCCCAACTATCCCCTATCTTCTTCAAATGATGCTCAATTAAAATTTTAACTAAGCCATGATGATATAAGGTGGTTTCTAAGAACTGAATCATTTTTTGGACATTAGAAGCCATCCTTTTTAGACTATTGAGCAAGAAAAAGGGTAGATTTATCTCTTCATCTAGGAAATTCATCATAAGTCTAATGTGATAAACATATAAGGTGCCAAATATCCCTTCACAGGTTATGAAATTTTGTAGAATTAGCAACATATTTCTCCATTTATTTTTCAAGGCTGAACTAGGAATGCCTTTCTTGAATACTGAAATTTCCATACCTGGTGTTTTTAACATATGTCTCTAGGCTTCATTGTGAAATTCTTTGTTTTTAAACCATCACTCACCTTGCCTCGACAACTATGTTTCTTCTTCTATGAAGGATTCCGTGATGATGAATTTAATATCACCAATTTCGACCTCTGACCCGTTGAATTACTGAGAAAATGACTTGGTGACCTCCTTGTGAAATCCATTGAACTTCTCCATAAACTTTAGCCATCCAACCTGCTGTAACATCTCTTTAATCTGAGGGTAAACCTCTAGATATTTAGTTTCGACTTGTTCTGATCTTACAATAAGAACCATTGCTTCATTTCCTCAGCTTCAATTTACTGCTCTATTTCTTCTCTCCTGTTTGAGGTAAAAATGGCTGTAGAGGGTTGTCTTACCCTAAAAATGCCTTCTTGGTTTCTACAGACAAGAATTGGCTACAGAATATAATGCATTGAGTGGAAATGGAATGAGTGAAAAACAGTAAGGGTAAATCATAAGAATGATTGTGTTTGAGAGTTTTTCATGGATTAAAAGACCACGAAGAAATCTTATGAAGATTTTCAAAATCATCAATGAATGTTTCGGGTTAATGACGTGACCTAATAGGTCACTTCAAGTACTGACCGTTAACTTCTAATTAATGATGATTTGATATAGAGCGGAATGGAAGGAATTTTCTCAAGGATTTTATGATAGGCTTGATCAATTCGAATAATAAAAATAACTTTATGAAACATACATATGACTTAACCATACTATATCTTTCATAATTTGCTATCATAATAATTTCACACACAATTTTACCTTAGCTCTTCTTTTGATTTTTTCCGCTTTAATATGCTTTGTCTTTCCTTTGAAAATTATTGATATTTTAGACTCCATAATCCTTTTGATTTTGCTTGCCGAAGTAGGTTTGCAGGATCAATTGGATGCTAAACAAGTGGCTGCTAAATGGTTGGCTACAGAAAAGATCGCTGCAGAATGTCTAGCTGCAAAATGTACCTGTAAAATCTTTGAGACATGGAATGAAATGATTTGAAATATGGATGGAATTAATTAATTATGAAATGAAATGGATCATGAAATATAGTGGAAGGAAGCATGAATGAAGTGAAATATGATTGAATGAAATGATTCATAAATTTGGAATGGAATGAAATATGAAAAGTGAGTCTGCAACTTATGATTTTATGATACTTGATTGCAGAAAAGAACAATTTTGAAAAGCTAAAGTGTCAGAAGGATTCTAATTTTCACTTTATCTTTTCTATATAAACATGCTAATCAATGATTAGTTTTCACGTTTATACCTGTTTTTTTTCTTTTTCTTTTTAGCATATGATTACAGAAAATACAATTAAGTTGATGAAGAAGAAGGATTCTTTTTCATTAACTTCACATCACTGTTCTCTTGGAATCTCTTGAAAAATTCTTCTCTTGAAAGTGGCTTATGATACAATTTTAATCTATGACCATTTACAAGAAAAGTCACCTTATCTTCATCTATTGTCCTGATTTTTATTGCTCCATTGTCAAAAAATTTCACAATTTCATATGGCCCAAGCCAATGTGTTTGGAATTTACCTTGAAAATCTTTGAACTTTGAATCAAACAAGAGGGCCCAGTCACCTTCTTTGAATTTCTTTTCCTTAATGTACTTATCATGCCATCTATTCCTTTGCTGTTAGACTATATTTGTTCTCTGGACTACATCCTATTTGATCTCATCCAATTCATTAATCTTCTCCAATCTGTGCTTTTGTGCCTCTGTTAGATCAAGTCCTAGCTGGAATGCCATTTTAAAACTTTGAATCTGAAACTCTATGGGAAACAAGACTTGTTTTACATAAACAAATTCATAAGGGGTATGACCTGTTGTGCTTCTCCATGTAGTCCTATAGGCCCACAAGGCTTTAGGAAGCCTGTCTGCCCAATCTCTTCTATGTAAATGAACAGTCTTTGTTAGGATCCCTTCAATGACCTTATTGGTAGATTCCACTTGGCCATTTTCTTGTGGATGATAGGGAGTATATTTTCTGTGTCTGATTTTTTACTTCTCTACCATTTGTTCCACCAACTTTGATGTGAAATGAGTTCCTTGATCTGTAACAATTTCTCTTGGGACACCAAAACGAGTAAAAATATCCTCAAAAATAAAATTAACGACAGATGCTTCAGTAGCAGAAAGTAATTGCCTAGCCTCTACCCATTTGGTAACATAATCAGTGCAAACTAATATATATTTTTTTTGTCTTGATGGAGGACTAATAGGTCCTACAAAATATAAAGCCCATTTCTCAAAAGGTTCAATATGTACCTGAGGCTGCAATGGCATCTCACCTAAAGGAGAAGGTTTCCCTACCCTTTAACATCTGTCACACCTTCTAACATACTCCTTAGCATCTTTAAAGAGGGATGGCCAATAGTATCCTAAATGAAGGATCTTATAAGCTGTCCTTTTATCAGAAAAGTATCCACCACAAGGTTCATCATGACATGCCTTGAGGATCTCAGGCATCTCGTCTTCTTGAACACATCTCCTAATAATAAAGTCTGGACTTGTTTTGTATAACTCATTAGCAACCCATGAATATTTTGCACTGTCATAAATGATCTTTCTTTTATCTCTTGCATTCATAATTGAAGGAAATTTCCCTGAAACTAGATAATTGGAAATGTCAGCAAACTAAGGAGTTTGAGTAGAAATTGCAAAAAGATATTCATCAGGGAATTGACCTTCAACTGGAGTATTGTCTTTGATGTTTTGGAGTCTAGATAGGAAATTAGCTATTGTATTTTTTTTCCAGGCCTATCTAGAATGGTGATGTTAAATTCCTGTAAAAGCAATAACCATCTTATGACTCTGCCATTAGTAATTGATTTGTTCATTAAATATTTAATTGCAGAGTGATCTGTGTGAACAAAATTTTCATAGCCTGTTATATAGTGTCTGAATTTATTTATGGCATGAACAACAACTAAGAACTCTTTTTCAGTTACGGTATAATTTAACTCTGAAGGGGTCAAATTTTTACTTGTATAGTAGATGGAATAAGGAATCATGTCTTTTTGTCCCAATACAGCTCCTAAAGTTGTATCTGAGGCATCTGTTGAAATATGAAAAGTTAATTTCCAATTAGGTCCCCTTAAAATAGGTGCTTCAGATATTTTTGTTTTCAGGGTCTCAAAGGCTAACTAGAAATCAGGATTCCACTTGAATTCACAGTCCTTGGTAAGTAGTTTGAAAAGTGGAGATGCTATCTTGGTGAAGTTTTCTATAAATATTTTTTAATACCCTGTAAATCATAGAAAAATCCTAACATATTTTTGACAACTTGGAAGAGATAAGTTAGAGATGACTTCAACTTTTGACTCATCAACTCTAATCCCATCTCCTGAAATGTGCTGCCCCAAAACAATCCCTTTAGTAAACATCATGAAACACTTCTCATGACTTAGTGAAAGATTTTCTTCTTTACATCTCTTTAAAAAAATTTCCAAGTTTGCTAAGGCTTCTTCAAATGTGTTTCCATAGACTGTGAAATCATCCATATCTACCTCTACACAGTCATGTATTAGATCTGAAAATATTCCTAGTACTGCCCTTTGAAATGTTGCAGGGGCATTGCATAGTCCAAATGGAAATACTCGATAAGCATAGGTACCCCAAGGATAGGTAAATGTGGTTTTATCTTGATCTTCAAGTGCTACTTGAATTTGATTATAACCACTAAACCCATCTAAAAATGGGAAGTACTTTTTTCCAGCTAATGTATCTAACACCTTATCTATGAAAGGTAGGGGAAAATGATCTTTAAGAGTAGCTTTGTTTAATTCTTGGTAGTCAATACATACCCTCCATTTACTATTTTTCTTTGGCATAATTACCAAAGGAGAAACCCACTGAATATCTGAAATGGGATAAATAAAGTTGACATTTAACAATTTCTGCAATTCTTCTTTAACAATCTCTCTAAGGTTTGGATTCATCCTTCTCTGAGGTTGTCTGATTGGTTTACAATTTTCCTCTATGTAGATGTGATGAGTGCAAGTCTTAGGGATTATCCCTTTCATATCAGTGTACTCCCATGCATATGCAGAAGAATGCCTCTATAATATTTTGACTAGTTGTTCTTGTTGAAATTTCTCTAGGTTCTTGTTTATGTTTAAAGTTTTACTTGAAAATATCTCAACTATAGAGCTACCAAATTTATCCATGGAGTAAAGAGACATCTGTCTTGATGATAAAAACTCAATGTTGGATTCTTCTTGAAATTTTTCATGTTTTTATTCTAAAGAGAATTCAAAATTTTCTAAGGTATTTAAAATCTGGCTATCTTCACTAATTTCTGAAATTGTGAAGAGAGGTTGTATGTCTTCTTCATCCTCAATCCATTGAGTATCATCTAACTCTGTAATTGTTCTTGTTGGAGGATACAAGGTAAATTTATTGTTTGAACTACTATCAGAGATGTACATATCACTAGATATACATCTAATGAAAGCATCAGCTGTAGCTAACCAAGGTCTTCCTAATATAATAGGATGTCCTCCTAGATTATTTTTAGGGGTTAGGATCCTAAAATCCACAGGGTACTCCCGAGAATCTAAGGACACTGGAATTTCTTCTATTAACCCGTCAGGTTTAATCATAGATCTATCTGCTAATTGTAATAATGTGGGTTTAAAAGGAAGATTAGGAAGTTTTAGTTCATCCATGATTTGTCTACTAATGATATTGATTGCTGCTCCTAAATCAATAAGTGTGTTTTGGAAATCAGTTCCATTGATGTATATCTTAACAACTGGATTTCCTGGGTCTAGATACTTTGGAATAGCAATCTTGCCCATCATGATGTCTATTATTTTTCTTGCCAGTTGAATTTTCTTCATTTCTTTTATTCTTTTTCCTTTTTTTTCATTCTTAACTCCTTTATTGTCTTCGCTAAGATTGGAATTTCCTTGATAGCTTGTAATAATGGAATCTTAATACAAAAATTTCTTAGCTCATCTAGGAAATCATAATTGGGCACCATAATTTGTTTCTCTACACCCTTATCAATTTGTAATCTTTCTGGAAAGGGAGGTGTAGAGGTGAATGTTGATGGATTCTCCAATATAGGAGTTGAAATTATTGGTTCTTTTTTTTTTTTCAATATTTGGGTCTTGAAAAGATGTGCTCTCTTCAAGAATTTTATTTACTCGTACAAAATCTTTCTCAGAGTTGTTTTTCTCTTGTATGATTACAGAAGGTTTCTTCTTTTCAAGTATTCTTCTAGACCTAAGTTGAACATCATTAAGGTCTAAAGGAGTAATCAAATAGGTTGGGAACTATTGGCCTTCTATCATGTATGTGTTTTGAGGATTTTTATTGTTGGGGTTTTGTATAGGTTGGGCAGGTAACTGATTTGCTTTCTGAGGAAATGGTAATGGAAGTGGTGGATTTTGATGTTGTGGATTTTGTTGAGGGTTTTGTTGAGGATTTTTTTGAGGAGGGAAATTTGGATATGGTGGATAAGATGGTGGATATTGATAATACTAGGAGTATATTCCATAGGGATTTTGTGCTCCTTGTGCCCAAGTTTGTGGTTGATTTTGGAATTGGGGCCAAGGTTGCTGCCAGGAATTCCAATTTGGTGGGGTTTGATTATATATCTGATCATTGAATCCTTTTGTTTCAGGTCCTTGCCAAGGCCTCCTAGAGACAAAATTGAGAGATTCTATGGAATTTTTAGGGGTTTCTTCTTGAAAGACAACTTTAAGACCAGGAAGTGAAGGACAACTCTTTGTATCATGTTTTTCTGAACAAATTACACAATTATTTACTATTTTTGCATCTAAAGGGCACTCTCTCAAGGCATGATTCTTTCTACATTTGGGATAAAAGATTGCTAAGGCATCAGATTCAGTTTTTTGCTTTTTTTGTAACTTAAGGGTGTCTATTTGTTCACTAAGACTCCCTAAAATGTCAAATTTGAATTCATCAAGCATATGTCCTATTTCTTCCCTACTTACTGTCCCAGAAGCAGACTTACTTTCCCTTGCAAGAGGAGGGTCTCTTGGTCCTTTTAAAGTTTTAGATTTCCCTCTTGAAAGGTTGATACATAATTCAGCTATTTCAGGTAATGTGAGCTGACATATATCTCCTTTTCGCATCATATTAAGGATATCTAGCCATTCATCCCTAATTGTCTTCAACAAGAGAGCTTTCGAAGTATCTTGGTCTAAGTTTTCCATTTTTTCTCTCTTGATGTTATAGTTAAACCTTTCCAACAAATCTTCCAGATTTTCATCCTCTTTTTGTACCATTTTAAACACTTCCTCCTTATGGTTGATTGGCATACAATAATCCAAATACCTCTCTAGAAATGCCTGTTTCATGTCTTCCCATGTCCTAATAGAACTATTGATTAAATTCGTAAACCATTTTAATGCTGCTCCTTTCAATGTTGAAGGGAATAGTTTAAGTTTTTGAGCATCTTGTAAGTAATCATAGGTTCTACATAGGACTTCAAATTCAAATAGTAAGGTTTCAGGATCTTCACTTTTGAGTCCATAAAAGTTTGGAAGGACAAAGG